>CM062288.1:318686672-319076313 GCA_031216915.1 Pictodentalium vernedei | reverse complement strand
GGAGCGATTACAAGTTGCCCTCTAAAAATTGGCCAAAATGAGGAAAGTCTGAACTGAGTGATCCGAGGTTTACACAAAAACGATTATTTTCAAGAATCGAATGTGCTTGAATGTGATAAATGAGCATTTCCATTTGTCAAATAAGCGACCATTTATTTGAAATCACACAGATTTTTTATTTCTATTTTGTTCTGTTTCAGTCGGTGCTTCAAGTGTCAAAACGAAAATAGGTGACTTAGCGACTCAACAAAATAACCCAGTTTGAAAGTAGGTTACATCGCTTAGGATGCCGAAAATGTATACACAATGGATGTATTTTCTAACACTGTATTTTTATTTCGTTTTGCTGACGACTGTTAACTGTTGGGTCATCTATTCTCTGAAAAACAAGAATGGAATTGAAACATATGAAAAAAAGCTTCAGTGTTGACAAGAAAAGCTTTGTACAGGGCACAAGTGTGCATGTGAAGGATCTTGAAAAAGGGGTCCTCCTAAACACCAGAATGACACAAAATGACGTGGAATGACACTGGAATGCCATAAAAATGATGCGGAATGACATTTATTTTACAAAATATTAGACTCCAGAATGTATTTTGTTTATTAACAAACAAAGTACCTTCCAAGCAACCTTCTTACATCTGGTCCTATTCACACTTTCAGGCTTAGGAAATTATTAGCTTAGTAGACTTTGCTGAAAGTCAACCACAGAAGGGTGCTAGGGGGATTGGCACAAAGAGGGGAGGGGTCATGAAGGAGAGGGTAGCAGTGGGGATTTTCAGTCAATAATTACTTTGTGATTTTTTAACCTGGCATAGATGCATCATAGACAACTGCACCTGGATTAATCAGACGTTTATGGAGGACCACAAGCTGAATTATTTATTTATTTATTTATTGGTGTCTAAGGTAACATACTTATGCACAATGGCTAATCATGACGGTGACAGTTTTACGGGTGGAGGAAGCCGGAGTACCCGGAGAGAACCACCGAGCAACGACGAGCAGCTGTCAGCTCTCCAACATCGTAACTCTGAACTCTGCACCGCAGCACAGGCAGGGTTAGATTGGTTGAAGACATGCGCACCATCGACGTGCAGTACGCCTCAGTACACAGCGTCATCTTGCCCCCATGAAGGCAATTGGGGTGAAGCGTCTTGCCCAAGGACACAACGCGGTTGCCGCAGGTGGGATTCGAACCGAGGACCTCTCGGCTTGCAGCCTGCACCTCTACCAACTGAGCCACCGCGCCCCCACCACAAGCTGAAAATATGAAGGGGTGGCAGGGGGTGGTACATACAAATTCTTAATTTCTGCCACTTGCCTATGAAGTCTCCCTACTTGACTCTGCAGTCTCTCTATTTTTTTCTGGAGGGAGACATGAAGTCTCCCTAAAATTCCTCCCTAGGCTGATCCCTGCCCATCGCCTTTGTTTTCCACATGATTGAGCAACAACGTACTTTTAAAAACACTGAGCCTTGCCATTTGATCAATCCCTGTTCTCTGTAGTAGTAACCAGCACTGTTATTCAGTATCAGGGAGTATCTTTCAAATGGTGAACCTCTGAATAACTGTAGTTTGGGAAGTCATTGCTGACTGCAGAGTAAATAAAATCCTCGGTCTTGTATACTCGAATGGCCCCTTCGGAATAATCAGAAACGCAAAAGTGAGAAAACTGTCACAAGACCCACAATGGTCAGTTCACTTATAGCACAAAGTTGTAACTTGTGTTGGAATGGAGGGAGTTTTATGTTCGATATGTTTGGAAATTAGTTGTAGAAATGAAACATTTGCACAAATGTTCTTCTATTTAAATTTTTCAGATCAATCGGAGTCGGAAGGAGATATTTTGGTGTTTCCATTCTATCTCAATGCAGAAGTGTACACATTTAAACATCGTCAGTTTTAAATTTGTTTTGTAAGTATATTAGATTGCTGAATTTATGGGAAATTACTATTAATTGACTAACTGTCGATTTTCTCTTAACCTGCCAAGTATTTTTCAGATATTTTTCATCAAATCTAGTCATGGCTGCTTTAAAGCAGCCATGACTAGATTTGATGAAAAATTAATATAAGTGTAACACAAGAAATCATTGGTGAAAAAGTCCATTCAATTTACTCGGGGCAAATACGATTAACCCTTTGCCCAACGAATCGGCTGCATCTGCCTGCGTAATATGCAAATTCAGCAGTTGAAAAAATATTATATTTCAAAAAATTTCAAGAACACCATATCATGTGACCCCTCATTGGAACGAGATCAACGGGTCACATGATATGGTTTTGTTGAAATGTTTTGAAAAATTAAAAAAAATGTTATTTAAAATAATAATTTTGATATCGTCTGCATTGGGTAAAGGGTTAAATGTGCCCAACATATACTTATTTCAGTAACAAGAGAAACCCTATGCTGGGCAGGAATATCCACCAGCAATATGCAAAGAGTTAATGCTGGTGATTAGTCAGCTATGAAAACTGATAGTTGTGACAGCCCTACCCTTGAGTGCAACAAGGTGCCATCTGCAAAGCTCAAGCATTGCAGATTTTACATTGTAGCACACAAGGGACGATATATATATAATGTCAATACTATTGAACGTCACATTACAATTTATGATATACTGTAAAACTTCTAGTCTTAACTCATACCCAGTCAAGTTTTATACCCTGGACCCCTTTCCCTTGCTTTCAGCACCCTTGAGTGGAAATTTAAAAATTGGCAAGTGTTACCGTCGGACATCACAATGCGAAATATTTGAAATGACATCGCCCGTTTCGTAATTGTTTCATCACTGAACAGAGTGACCAGCAAGCCGTTTAATTTTTCTGGATTTTTCACACATTCAGCAGACAGTATTTCGGATTAAGTGTTGTTTAAATTACAAAACCGACTTACAATTTGGACTGAGATGGAACGAGTTTATCTGGTTTATTGATTATTTATCCAGTGGTGGGGTATACGAGAGGTTTATTTACTAAACCTGAGATCGTTAAAAGTTGCCTTGAACACTTGAACAAGGCAACTTTTAACGATCACAAGTTGAGTAAATAAGCCTCCTGTGTTTCACGATGTAGATTTTGGGCTATAGGTAGTGTCATATTGGAACATATACGTTATTGTGATGAGCTGATGGTAACATGGTCTGAGGTTTGCGGCTCGGAGTGTATGTTCGCATCTCAGTTGAACATAAGCTCCGAGCCACAAACCTCAGACTATGTTACTGTCAATTCACCACAATCTTAATATTTTAATGCGAATGGCTGTATCTATATCTCTATCTATCTCTCTATCTTTGTTCCGGGTGAACTCCTCCATTTTTCGACCGATCGATCTCAAATTTTGTACACGGGGGTAATTCGTCCCTGCAAGTAACATGGGATGGGTGCTGTGCCTGTGCGGGGTGACCTTGTCCTTGAAATTGGTTACCTTGACCTTTTATTTTCGAAAACGGCTGGGGCGATCGGGCTAAAATTTCATATGTGCGGGTATATTGACCCATCGATCATTTTGACTTTATCGTGGTGCCCATGCGGAGTGACCTTGAAATTGGTGACCTTGACCTTTTATTTTGAAAACAGCTGGGCCAATCGGGCTAAAATTTCATATGTGCGGTTTATTGACCCATCGATCATTTTGACTTTATCGGGTTGCCAGGGGGGGGGGGGGGGTGACCTTGACCTTGAAATTGGTGACCTTGACCTATTTCGAAAACGGCTGAGCCGATCATATCTGAGGGTACATTGATATAACCATCTTTTCCTGTGCAACGCCGGGTACACCCGCTAGTAATTTATAATATGAAGTAAACACGTCAAATTTGTATTAAAGGTATGGTATTTGGTTCTGTGTTTGAAAGTAATAATCAATTAACAGGATAAAACAACATACTAACTCCACACACGAAGGATCAGCATTTGCTGAAGACAAATACACCGTCGACATACAATATGCCTTAGTACACACTGCCCCCATGTGGGCAATCAAGATAAAGTGCCTTGCTCAAGGACATCATACAGTTACCCCTGGTGGGGAATGAATGATGAACCTTTCGGTTTGACAGTCATCCATCCAAGGACTAACCAGGCTCGATGTTTCTTAACTTCGGTGATCTGACGAGAACCGGTTACTGCAACGCCACCGCGCCCCCCCCCCCCCCCCCCCCTTTATTTTCTATATCTTCTATTAAAATTATAATAATTACCTTTCAGTTTATTCTCTGTAAGTGCTTGTACCCCACAACACATACATTTTCTGTATACAACATCATAACAAGGATAAAGTGACTTACAGCACAGACCTATAAATAGAAACATTTCCCTTTATTAACACTTTACCTAACATGAAAAGCAGACGACACTTGCAAACAAAATCCTCGAGTACCGTATTTACTCTATGTATTAATACACTTTATGTATTGATACATCCTAGTTTTCCCCAAAAAATATTTTTCAAAACCGTTCTAATAATTGAGACGGATCAAAAATTATTTTTCTAAGTATTGATTCAGCCAGAATAAGGACGTCTGCTATGTGGTTGTACATTTGCTTGAGATATGTTTTTGAACAAAACTGTACTATACATTGCCTTGTATATTGATAAAATATATTTTGACTGTACTGGTATCTGTATCTCGTGACGAAAACAAACTTTTGTTGTGGTAACTAATTTTTTTCATTTTTTGTCTTAAAAACATAGGTTATTACCCCTCATCGATGAGCTCGTTCCAAAGATGGGTCATAACCTATGTTTTTGAGACAAAAAATGTAAAAAATAATGAAAATTAACTGGAGATTTTTGTAAATAAAACCACGCCCCCATGTGATCATCATGAAGATACACTTGCATACCAAGTATGGTGTCATTCCATCAAGTATTTTAGGAGTTATGGTGTTTTTTAAACTTGTTGGTGACAGACCGACCGACAGACCGACCGACCAATAGACAGCCCGACATTGCCACATATAGAGCTGCTTGTCGCAGCTAAAAACAAACTACAGACATAGCATAGTTACACTGTATAAATACAGATTATCATGTCCTGTGATGAAAATCTCAGGACATGCACATTATCATGATAATTCATTTATCAAACAATTCTGTCACATAAACAGATTAAATCTTAAGTTTTGGGAGATAATATGGGACGAGAAAAGGTATAAAAAAAAACATATTTTATGGAACTATATTGTTGTGCACTCTAACAAACAATGAGTAATGCAGTCACTGCAATTTTCAAAGTTGTGTTGTCAATTTATTAACTCTATGATGATACATTTGAATTTACGAGTGTGCGATGTGGGCACATCCTTGGGAATTGGGTAGATATAATATTGAATTGTGCAGTTCCTATTTATTTGGTGAGGGGGGCATTGGCTATTAACCCTTTACCTAACACGAAAAGCAGACGACACTTGCAAACAAAATTCTTGAATAACTAATTTTTTAAAAATTTTTTGTCTCAAAAACATTGGTTATGAACCGTCATTGGAACGAGCTCGACGAGCTCGTTCCAAAGAGGTTTCATAATCTATGTTTTTGAGACAAAAAATGAAAAAAATAATGAAAATTAAGTAGCGATTTTTGTGAATGTCACTGGCTGGTTTTGGCCGTTACGTTGGATAAAGGGTTAATAGTTCTGCTGCTAACTGTAAGGAATTCTGTTTTGTTTTGTAACTGATCATCTGAGTGAATCACTGAAATGCACATAGAATGTATTCATGTGCCCATTATGATAGTAAGTCACGTTACCGGAAACGAGTTGTCTATATGATACAGAATCAGAATGTTATTTTATTTATTGGTGTTTTAACGTCACATATTTCTGCACAATGGCTAATCATGACCGCGACAGTTTGACGGGTGGAGGAAGCCAGAGTACCCGGAGAGAACCACTGAGCAACGGCCAGCAACTGTCAGCTCCCCAACATACTGACTCCACATAAGCAGGGTTAGCATTGGTTGAAGACAGGTGCACCATCGACGTGCAGTACGCCTTAGTACACAACGTCACCATGCCCCCACGTGGGCAATGGGGGTGAAGTGTCTTGCCCAAGGACACAATGCGGTTGCTGCAGGTGGGATTCGAACCGAGGACCTCTCGGCTTGCAGCCTGCACCTCTACCAACTGAGCCACAGCGCCCCCAGAATCAGAATGAGTCGTCTATATGATACGGAATCAGAATGAGTTGTCTATATGATACGGAATCAGAATGAGTCGTCAATATGATATGGAATCGGAACACATTATGTGATACATACCATTTCTCGTGGTTTTCAGGCCAAAATCTATAAGAAATAAACAGATAACGAAAACTTCCAATGAGGCTTGGTTGGAGAAGACCAAAACATAGACCATCCCATGTTACTTCCGAGACAAATGTTCCCCCCAATCAATCAATCGAGAGACTGAGAGAGAATCATTCTCTAATTTGTCAAGACACTGTTATACTCACCAAAGCTGTGTTCATTTACACACTTCACTTTTAAAGTCTTGAAATGATCTAATTTTAATAATAATTAAGGAAATGTCTTTAAATGTATTCTTTCAGTTATCTATAATACAAACATATAAAATAAAAAGTGAAAAACTTTTATATCACTGATCACCCTTCAGAACACCAATCTCTATATAACTGGATTGATGGCTTATATGTCGAAAACTGTCCAATCTGTTGACATCTTAGGGGATAGTGGCTATTGCCATCAATAAAGAATGCATAACGAAAAAAAAATTCTAGTTGTTTTTTAATTTCCCCGTGCCTCACACAGCTGATCACGTTTTAAAGAATAAACCATGATGTCTTTGAAAACTGAATATGTTGATAATGGACACAATTCTTTGTGGCAATACAAATAGAATACAGTGAAACCCTGTTAAATGAATAGCCACTTTGTCAATGAAAATTATTCAATTAACAGGCGTATTCCATTAAGAGGGTTTGTGTCTGGCATTTATTCTATCTTGTTTGACAGAGCTTCATGAGCTCTGGCAAACAAGATATAATAGACTAAATGCCTGTATTGGATATACTTAGGCCAAATAGGCCTATAAACAAAGGAAAACTGGGGAGAGTCAGGGTAATTTCTCGACAGGTTACAAGATTTTTTATTCAATTAACAGGAGTTTACTCTATAACCTATATTCAATTAACATGGCAAATTTCTACAGGAGGTATTGTAAATGGTTTTGTGTTGGAAAATTATATTCAATTAACAGGGTTATTCAGTTAAGAGATATCCAATTAAGTGGGCTCCATTGTATTCACAAGATATTTGAGCTATTACTGGCAAAAAACAAATACATGTACCAAGATTGGAAAGTTGGTGCTGTGTAACTAGTTTCCATGCTAACTGATCACCATTTATTTATTTATTGGTGTTTAAGGTCACATACTTATGCACAATGTCTAATCGTGACTGTGACAGTTTTACGGGTGGAGGAAGCCAGAGTATCTGGAGAGAACCACTGAGCAATGACGAGCAGCTGCCAGCTCCACAACATTGTAAGTCCGCACTGCAGCACAGGCAGGGTTAGTTTGGTTGAAGACATGCGCGTCATCGACGTGCAGTACGCCTTAGTACACAGCATCATCGTGCCCCCATGTGGACAATCAAGGTTAAGTGCCTTGCCCAAGGACAAAACGTGGGAGTCCGAATCGATCGCTCAGATGGTCACCCATCCGAGGACTAACCTGGCTCGACATTGCTTAACTTCGGTGATCTGACGAGAACTGGTTGCTGTAGTGCCACCATGCCCTCAAGTGATCAATGTGATGTTTGATGCAGTGAGAGCTGTTATGCTGTGACTTCAGTCACAGCATAACAGCTTTTACAACATCAAATATTTATTTATTGGGGTTTATTGACAGTTTTGACAGCCAGGGTCATCTTGTCTCAGACAGTTTTATGGGTTGAGGAAACCGGAGAACCCAAAGAGAACAACCAAGCAATGGCGAGCAACTGCCAGACTCCCCAACGTACTAACTCTACACAAGCAGGGTTAGCATTGGGTTAAGACAAGTGCACCATCAACGTGCAGTATGTCTTAGTACACAGCACCACCATAACCCCATGGGGACAATCAGGATTAAGTGCCTTGCTCAAGGACACAAAGTAGTTTCCACTGGTGGGGATCAAGCGTGAAACTTTTGGCTTGAAGTGCAATTCCAGAGATGCTGAGCTAAACATCAATGATGGGAGGAGTTATTACATCGATTGACCTGACACCATCTGGGGGGGGGGGGGGGGGGAGGGGGAATGCAGACTGAGCCAAGACAGTATTTGTTGACATTCCAGCAATGCACTTGTGCAGAGATCGGTGTTTCAGAGCAACACTTCCGCGTTACAGTTACTCATGTTGTTTAGTGTTGAAATAATTAATCGGTGAATCCGTATTGGAACGGCCATGAGCTTTCTGCCCTCGGTTAACAGCTCAGTCATGACAGACTGCTTTTGTATTAGTGAATTCATACAATGGGAATACACAGAATGTAACTTATTCAAATCTTGCAAAAAATACACACCCTGATCATCAGGCCTGAATATTTTATACGAGATTTGCGAAAGTCACATTCTATCTGGTTCAAGTATTTTTTTGTGAGATTTGTATGAGTTACATTCTAAGTTTTTTCTCATTTTCTGAATTTATTTAATTATTGGTGATTATGGCCATCTTCAGCATCTTTGGCTACATCAGGACTGCCGCATAAATAAGAAATCAAGTTTAGCCAATCGTCTATACAAATGCTTCCCACTTTAATGGACTTTCATCTCAGGCATTGATTTTGAGTCCTATTTTACTAGTAAAGCAGAACTTGTTTACTGCAGTAAACAAGCAATAAGCAATGCTCCACTTCCCAGAGTACCTACGGGGCACTGTCAGTGTCCACTAATTTTAAAGATTTTTAGGCTTTTGGGGCATTAACCCCAGCCCCAAGGGGAGTAGCAACATTTTGGGAAAAAATCCAGAAGAGTATACTCCACCAATATGTTTTGTATCAAATTAGTAGGTTCTGAAGAAGAATACTTAGTTGATGGAGCACAAGAAAGATAATGACTCAGCATTTTCCCATTGCCAACAGTGTTAAAATGAGAATCCCCAGACGGCAGCCCATGACAAAGCCAATAGCAATTTTTTGGTTTTTTTGGTCCATCTGATTCGCATAGTCCTAAGGAAGCTGCATATCAAAAAACAATATTCTTATCTGTGCAGTTTTTGAAATATGGGTATTTGAATTTTTTTCTATTCTTATCTCCTGGAGTTCCCACAGGCCTGCAAAAAATTTTACTGGGCATGAATCAAGTACTTATGAGGCAATTATACTACATGTATATGCCAAATTTTGTTCAAATCAGCCTATCGATTCTTGAAATAGATATATTGGGTGGAGACCAAAATGGACATGCTTGCACAGAGAGCCCAAATATTGACCTAAAAACTTGCCTTGAACAAAACTTAATCTCCACCACAAAAGGAAGTTCCATACCAAATATCAAAGCATTCTTTCTGGTGGTTCATGAAAGGATTTTTAGCCCGAAGATGGCAGCAGCTTCATCTGAACCATGTTGAAAGGGTATACTCCAAAGATGGTCTGTGGATAAGACGTGGCCAGTAGAGTGTGCTAACGGAATTGATGACAATTTATATGCCAAATCCAAGATGGCCACTCCTAGCCATATTTTTCAACAAAATGTAGAAAAATTCTATACCTCCCATCTAGACATCACACCAAAGGTACATACGAAATTTGAAAAACATCGGGAGAGAGATGCAGTCTGATGGGTTTGCTAATGGAAATACTGACAATTTATATGCAAAATCCAAGATGACTACATGCAAATCAGATATCATTTAACCCTTTACCCAATGCAGACGATTTCAAAATTTATTATTTTAAAAATAATTTTTTTAATTTTTTCAAAAAATTTCTACAAAACCATATCATGTGACCCCTCTTTGGAACGAGCTCGTCGAGCTCGTTCCAAAGAGGAGTCACACGATGTGGTTTTGTTGAAATGTTTCCAAAAATAATATTTTTTTCAGCTGCTGAATTTGCATATTACGCGGGTGGATTCGTTGGGAAAAGGGTTAAAGAAAATTCAATTATTATAATATAAAAAAGGATATTTTTCTCACAAACTGGACAAAGGATTTGAAGACTTTTATCCTTGATTTTGGGATAAGCTTTCTTGGTTGCTGATATAAGCGACCTTACTTCTTTGTTGATAATGTCTGGACTTTCGGCCAAGGCAATAAGGTTAGACAAAATCTTCTTTTCTGCAAAGGAATACATATTACATAATGGATGAATTTATTTATTTAATGGGGTTTGATGATACTTTTGATTTTATTATATGCAAGCCTGTGAATAATTGTAATCTATCTAAAAGATATTTTCATATCCATCACGATGTCAGTTGAATTTTGCCTTGAACGAATGATCAGCAGATCTTTGTTATTGCCATGAAACTGTTTGCAGTTGAATTGGGCTGAATACTGCACAGTAAAATGTCACACAGCATATAATAAAAAGAAAATCTACGCTATTTTAGTGAATATTGTGAATTATCTCATTCATGTGGACCTGAACGTATTATTTTTCACTCGCGCAAACGCTCGTAAAAAATAAAACATACAGGTCCACACTCACGAGATAATTCCTGATATTCACTAAAATAGGACAGACATCCTTTATTTATAGGTGTAGGAAGCCAGAGAACCTGAAGAGAACCACAGTGCAGAACCACACTGTCAGACTCCCCAATGTACTAACTCTGCACAAAGTTTAACATTGATTGAAAGATTGAAAGCAAGTACACGTTCAACTTGCAGTATGCCTTAATACACAGCACCACATGCCCATACATGGGTAATCGAGATGAAGTGCCTTGCACAAGAGCACAATGCAGTTGGATCAAATCATGGATCTTTTTGTTTAGTTTAACCCTTTACCTAACATGAAAAGCAGACGGCACTTGCAAAAGAAATTCTTGAATAACAATTTTTTTTTTTCATTTTTTGTCTCAAAAACATAGGTTATGACCCCTCATTGGAACGAGCTCAACGAGCTCATTCCGATGAGCTCGTTCCAACGAGGGGTCATAACATATGTTTTTGAGACAAAATATGAAAAAATACTGAAAGTTAATTGACGATTTTTGAGAATAGCCCTGGCCGGTTTTGGCCATTACATTGGGTAAAGGGTTAAACAATATTTATTTCATAAACTCAAAATGTAAAATAGTTTACAGAATATATGGATTCGGCAGTAAGCATGTAAGCTTATACTTAGCTGTTTCCACTTGATGAGCATATTACAATCAAACTAACAAACATCAAGAGGATGGGAGAAACACAAAACGATGAAATGATTTTAGAAATGGAGCTATATTATGTCATGGAAGCAATGGTAATTGATCCCAACCCAAGGACGGTAACCCGTTGGTAACACCACTAATATCAGGTGTAATTACACATTACGCGTGCACATTGTCAAAAATTGTGAACGGGTATTGTTCTTTGATGAGCCTTTTACAAGACTCTACGATTCATCAGCCTCAACATGGACAGGGGCACAATCCTACAAGGGTCATTCCCACTAGACCAATTCCCTTCAGACCAATTCCCATGAGGCCAATTCTCCTTAGACCAACTGATGTGTTCTACTTTTAAAATAATTCTATATCAATAATTTGATATATTTTATAAATATTTATAAATGTATTTGAATTAATGTTATTGATATTCAAGCCTGAAAATAAGCAGTCTGTCATTTGCAGAATGAGGTCCCCAGAGTGTGAATTTGCTGATGCTATTCCATACAGTGGGCCAGTTTATCCTCTGGGTACCTCTTTCTGTTTATGTTTGAGACCTTGATTTATGTTGAGGTTCACAGAGGGTAAATTTAGTGATGCTACTGTTTGAGACCTTGATTTATGTTGAGGTTCACAGAGGGTAAATTTAGTGATGCTACCCTGCTGTGCAGGGTAGCATCACTAAATTCACCCTCTGGGGACCTCATTTTTCAGATGATAGTCTGCTTATTTTCTGGCTTGTTGATATTTTATATATGTTGGGCAGATTTGTCATAACAATTGTTAAAGAAATCACACACTTTCAAAGGCTGTGATTCCTTTTATTATTTTTTTTATCAAGTAAAATGCTTATCAATAAATAAATGTTTTCTTAATTATCCTTAATCAACCCTTAATCAATAACAGTATGTAGTTGGTCTAAGAGGAATTGGTCTTTTGGGAATTGTCCTAAAGGGAATTGGTCAAAAGGGAATTGGTCTAGTGGGAAGACACCGCCTACAATTGGGTTGGGATGAGGGTACGATCTAGGAGGATGAACAAAATCTTTTCGTAGCGAGAATGAACTGTACAACTAGGTTGAAAACAAGACGGTTTTCCTCTGTAGTTAATGTTTCAGATCCAAATAATACCACATCCGTATCAAAATCATCAGGGAGCGTTCCAAAATATTCATAAAGTTCATCAGCGTAAAGTGGACAATTGAGATAGAAATGATCGTTTTAATTGCACGACAGGAGCAATTAGGAGAGGGTTTCAAATGGATGTGCAGACAAAATCCCATCGGACAAAATCCCATCCAGACAATATCCCAGATTTTTTACCCGGACGAAATCCCAGCGGACAAAATCCCAGAGATGGGCGGACAAAACACCAGGCAATATTTTTTCACAAAAAAGCGGACAAAATCCCAGGTAGTATTTTTTTTCTGGCAAAAGCGGACAAAATGCCAGGAAATATTTTTGATTTACAAAAACAGTGTATTGGTTGTTGTTTTACTCAAACTTCTCACTTTGTTTTAAACCGCCTGTCCGCCTATTTTTTCATCAATGAAACTTCAATCATGCCAGTTCTCAAACTTCTCACTTTGTTTTAAACCGCCTGTTCATCACTGAAACTTCCATCATTCCGCCTACTCGCTTTGTGTTTTTAGCGAAGATATATAACACAAATCCGTTGGACAGAATAATCATATCAGATTTGAAGTCCAGTATGGAAGTGATAAAAAGCCTTAAACTTTGTTATGATGGTTTTCACTACACAAAAAAATATAAAAGTAAGAACAGCATCCGATGGGAATGTAGCAAACGTGTTGCCTTTCAATGTAATGGTGCACTCACAACGGACCTAGAAATGTTAACAGCATTTAATTCCAAAGAACACAGCCATGAAGTTGATACAGCCGACATTGAGACATGTAAACTCAGACTTACGCTGAAGTCTAATGCTAGAAAGCAAAAATCCAAAACCAATCGCTTACTTACAGAAGCGCTTCTTCAAACAACAAATGATGTACATGAGAAAATCGGAAATTCTGAAAGCATTCGTAGAGACATCAGACGTCAAAAACAAGGATCGCGGCCATCAGAACCCAAAACTCTACATGAACTCAATATAAGTGGAGAATGGGCAACTACAGCTGGAACTGAACCTGAACAATTTGTTTGTTACGACAATGGGTCTGATGTGAACAGAATTTAATATTCGCATCAGATGCTGGACTTCGTTTGCTCGCTAGAAGTGATCAATGGCATATGGATGGAACATTTTCGATGGCACCAAAAATATTCAAGCAAGTTTATGTGATTCGTGTGCCGTTGGCTGATTCTGCTGTTTCGTGTGTTTATGCGTTATTGCCTGGTAAAACACAGGCCATATACGAGCAAATGTTGCAACCAATACAAAGTCAGTGTGTAGATATTATTGATATTAAGAAATAAAAGTACTTGAATCCAATGGGATAAAAAATTGTGTCTTTTTATTTTTTATACCCAACTGGGATTCTGTCCACCCATGTATGGGATTTTGTCCGCTGGGATTTTGTCCGGATGGGATTATGTCCGATGGGATTATGTCCGGCGTTCTTCAAATGATTGTCTCATAAATGTGCATTAAGATTACTACAGTTAAGCCACAGTTTACAGTGGTAAATTTGGCAGAGACAAGATTTAGATTGTTGATAGAAAGATGGAGGGCGGCACATGTCCTTATTGAGGTACGCTTTGAAATTACAAAGATCAGGATCTTCTCTGATATGATTAGGGATGTCATTCCACATTTTTGTTGTTGATGGTATAAATGATGATTGGTAGTTCATTGTTTGATGTCCAAAGATCTAACCTAAGCCACTGTGCTGCCTACTGGATGAATGGATGTGTTACAGTTGAAACTGGAAGGTCTATGACTGTTATGTGCACTATTTTGAAGTAATAGTGCACTGAGTAAATGCACTTTTGTCCCTGTCAAACTGCAACATTAGCGTAACTCAATTCCTGTAGAAAAACAGTGTGCCCAACTCTGTACAATTCTATACCCGTAAATAGAGATCATTAACATCATTCCTAACCTCTACTGTGATACATGTACATGTAATGACATTATAAGTTATTCTGTTTCTTGACAGGGGACATGGGCTCACCTTCCCTGCCTGAAACATATATTCAACCGAGGCGTTAGCCGAGGTTGAATATATGTTTCAGGCAGGGAATGTGAGACCATGTCCCCTGTCAACAAACAGAATAACATATATGTCCCGTTCTTACACAAGTAAAACTGAACTGGAATTTAGAAAGTTGTATCGGTAAGGTGTTAACTTTTATCATAACAGACTGGAGTGATTTCCCTTTATTCAATGTTTACGTATGCAATCAACAGGGCGAGATGCTCTCGATTCGTTTCAGTTTATGTTACAATAAATTAATAAAAAGAGACATTATAATCTAATCGGTTTCATAAATAATTACCCATGTTTACATAACTAATCTTTTTGTACATAATAACGGTACTTTTGTGTGTATTTTACTTCAGTTAAATGTATTTGTCTCAGTTGATTTCAAGTGAAAAAAGACATTGTGATGAAATGTTGCTCATGGCAACGAGATGCTTTCCTTGACAGTAGACAAGAGAATTGCTGACAGTAGACATATGTGCGTGCCCGGCGACATAAAATAAAATCAACGAGGCATTGACCAATCACTGAAAGGTATTGCGGTTGGTATCGGGACATAAATAGATATTAAAATTTGAATGTATGTACAGAATGAGAAGAGTGGATTACTACTTAATCGCAGAGCCATATATTCTCCACCCGGAAAAGTATTGATAATTGTTCATAACTGCACAAGAAACACTAGCAAACTTTCATCACATGGACCACTGGGTCGACCCGGTGGTCCATGTGATGAAAGTTTACTAGTGTTTCTTTTGTTTTGTCCTCAGAAGTTCTAAATAATTGCTTAGGGAAAAATATATCCCACGTCGATTAAGTTGTAATTCACCCTCCACATACGGCAGTCTCAATATTTTCTTTGTTTGATCGGGACAGTTCGCGATTTCACTATCGACCTTGTTAATAGCACATTATATTATGCATTGGACTGCGCAAACACTCTTCTGTATTTCAGACTACTTCATTCTTCTGCAGTAAGGAGTGCATTGACTAAGGAGCATTTTTCTTTTCTACAATATTTGTGACAGGACTTCTAGTTTCAACTGTACCCTGTACAAGCAGGGTTAGCAGTGGTTGAAGGCATGTGTGTCAATGACATACAATATGCCTAGCCACACTGCACCACCGTTCTCTCCCCTTCTCATTAGGGTTCAGTATCATGCTCAAAGTAACAATGCAGGTGACAAGTGAGATCAGAATCGAACCAACGTCCTTTCAATCTCAAGTTCAATTCGCTAACCAGTGTACCACCACACTCCCAAGGAATGTAACTATAATTAAGGCCCCACAAACTAGATTTTCTGTTTCTCAGGCCATTTTTTTGTAAACTTGCATGCGGGCAGGCGGTTTTTTATTTTATTTTTTAATTTTGTAATTATTTTAATAGCGCGGTAAGTGCACTTTTGTCCTTGTCAAACTGCAACATTAGCGTAACGCAATTCCTGTAGAAAAAGAGTGTGACCAACTCTGTATAATTCTATACTAGTAAATAGAGATCATTCCTAAACTCTACGGAGATACATGTACGTGTAATGACATAAATAGATATTAAAATTCGACTACATATACGGAATGAAGAGAGTGGATTACTACTTAATCACAGAACCATATATTCTCCACTCAAAAAGAACTAGAAACTGTTTTAGCACACTAAAACATATGTCTCCCCTTCCTTTCTATTTAATACACTGCAAATTATATATACATGAATAATATTGACAATCATGCCACATATCTAAGGTCTAGGTCAAAAGACAAAAAAGTTCTTATCCGGGCGAAGTTTCCCTTAAAAAAGCACATAAATCTGACCTTCAGGTCAAAGGTCAAGGCCACATAAAGGTCACTATGGTACTCGACACACCGGCTCATGGTGATACATCCACATGCCAAATATCTAAGGTCTAGGTCAAAAGACAAAAAAGTTATGCCCCGGACAAAGTTTCCCTTAAAAAGCACATAATTCTGACCTTAAGGTCAAAGGTCAAGGTCACATGAAGGTCACTATGGTATGCGACACACCGGCTCATGGTGATACATCCACATGCCAAATATCTAAGGTTTAGGTCAAAAGTCAAAAAAGTTATGCTCCGGACAAAGTTTCCCTTAAAAAGCACATAAATCTGACCTTCAGGTCAAAGATCAAGGTCACATCATGAAGGTCACTATGGTACATAACACATCGGCTCATGGTGATACATCCACATGCCAAATATCTAAGGTTTAGGTCAAAAGACACAAAAGTTATGCCCCGGACAAAGTTTGTATGAGAAGAAGAGGAAGAAGGAGGAGAAGAAGAAGCATATGCACTAAAACAATATGTCTCCCTTCTAGGAAGGGGAGACATAATTCATAACTGTTCATAACAGCACAAGAAATACTTGAAAACATTTATCACATGGACCACCTGGTGCAATCTGGTGGTCCATGTGATGAACGTTTGCAAGTGCTTCTTGTGTTTTGTCCTCAGAAGTTGTAAATAATTTCTAAGTGAAAAATCTACCACACAGTATTTTAGTTGTAATCTACACTCCACATACTGGAGTCTCAATATTTTCTTTCTGTTTGATTATTTAGTTCATGATTTCATTAACGACCTCACTAATAAGGCATAATATTTTGCATTGCATTTTGCTAATGTCCTTGTGTATTTCAGACTTCTTCATTCTTCTGCAATATGGAGCACATTGTTTTTGAAGCACTTCTATGAAGTTTACTCGTCCATTTAGTTCACTTTTAAAACATTTGATATTTTGTTTTCATATTAATCAGTGATAAATAAAGCATTCCGTCAATTTCATTGGTCAATTTCAAAACTAGACAATTTGATTGGCTGAACAAAATACAACTGGGCCACATTTTCATAATTTGCATAATTAGAGTTGGGAGCTTTCATCGGCCAATTTCAAAACTGGACAATTTGATTGGCTAAACAAAATACTACTGGGTCAAATTTGCATAATTTGAGTAGGAAGAATTTACGTTATCTGTCCTATTTAGGGCGGGTTATACTGTATTAATCTTTTACCTACAAGAAAAACGCCATTCATTTTTTTTTATATTTTCACTTTTTGCTTCCAAAACATAGGTTACGACCCCTCATTCGAACCAGCTCGTTCCAATGAGGGGTCATAACCTATGTATTGGAAGCAAAAAATGAAAATTTTTAGTTGTACGAGGATGTTTTTTCCAAGTGCCGTCTGCAACTCAAGTTAGGTGATGGGTTAAAAAGTCATACTAAGTGGCTAATTTGTGCGTGTGTGTGTCATATGATAAATAGAATATGAAATGAGTGTTTTTCTCATATAATATTTATGAAACTCGTCCGAATTTTCCGCCAGAGGCTCGCCAAAACAGAAAATTCTTAGACTCGTTTCATAAATATTATATGAGAAAAACACTCATTCCATATCCTCTATATATCAAGGTTTTTATTATGTTAGACTAATTTTACAGCATTATATGCTGCAACCATTGCCTAAATAAATGTCGCAGCTAGCCAGTTGCTGGATTTGAGAGCCGACTTTCCCGAAAATCGAGTCGAGGTCAATTAGTTGGGTACCCTTTTCAAGACTACCTGGAGTTCATATTTTGGGTCACCTATGGAGTCCAAAATTTAAATTATTGCAACATGAGGAATATTCATTCTACAAATATCTTCTTCAGAGCCACCAGGCAGATTCTTTTGATATTTGACAATAAAACAAGTAAATTGTCTTTCAAGCAAATGTATTGTTTTCATTAATGCTTTTGTTGATGAGTGTGTAAGGTATGTTTTTCGGAAACCCCCTGTACACCTAATTGTTGTTGAACTGGATCATCCACGTCACCGTGGACTGGTTTTTGTCAGTAAGTACTGTATAATCTGTATGAATGATTTTTCACCTGGATTTCTCCTCATTTGTCCTAATACTTGCGCAATTAGCAGCTCTCGGAACGTGAAAACCTTCATAAATATTGCAGTGAAAAACCTCAAAATATCCCCACACTCTAAATACCTCAAGACTAACAAGGCTTTTAGGCTCTTCACATTTTGGTCTGTCATTTTACAGCCTTATATAGTGACACGTTTGAAAACTTGAAAGCATCAACACATGAGGCTGAAAAAAAAACGCACCGAAAAGTAAAGCGCCACAAAATGTGTGACGGAAAAATCAATGTCAAATTAAGGCTTGGCATTCTTTAGGAGTGCTGGAGTGCTGCACGCCTACTGCATGCCTAGAAAAAATTGAGGAGGGCAATTTTTTTTACCTCTTGATTTTCTGGAATTCCATATCTGTTTGGGACTGCCTTTAAAATCTATTATCATTTCGTCCCCTGAGTTCCAATGTCTTCTTTGTGCCCACTGGCACAGAGAACACATTGGAACTCAGGGGACGATTTGTGAATGTTGCATTGATTCACAATAATTCGTGACCCATTCTGTGTCGCATTTCGATAGATTTTGAGTGTAGAAGACAGTCACATAAGAATTGAATGCAACATTTTTAATAATGAGAAGATGTGTGTGTGCCCAATTTTCCAGTATGTAGCTGAATGTAGTATAATTTATCAGTCATAATATTAATACCTTGAAGTGAATATAACCAAAATAGATACAAGTTTTTACATTGAAAATATCAGGTGCAACTGCACTCCCAAGCAATCTGAAGAGGGCAACTGTTTTGCACTCCTCAATTTTCTAGATTGCCAGGCCTGAAAATTCGGACTGCGTGAAAACTGATAACAATATTAGCAAGTGAGGCCTGCAGATCAAATTATTACTCAGTTTAATGGTCAAAGCCCTGATCAACTGTGACAACACAGATAGGAATTAGTATCCGAAGCTAGGATGTGATGTCATGTTACATTCTTCAGGGTACATTTTTTGGACACCCCCGTTCACGTAATAGTTGGTGAACTGGATCAATCAAGCCACCATGGACCGGTATTGTTGGTAAGTCTGTATAATCTATATGAATGATTTCTGAACTGGATTTCTCCTCATCGGTCCTTATTCTTCCACAATTACCGGCTCTCGGAACGTGAAAACCTACATAAATATTGCAGTGAAAAACTTTAAAATATCCCTCAAATGCAATGAAATGGGGGTTTTGGGACTCCGGAATGTAAAATTTTCCTACCAGCTGGCTGAACCATGGTTGATCTATGGTAGTGCTGACTTTTGGTTGCCCCATTATGGCCCCATTTATTTTCCCCTAGCGGAAACACTGCTCCCAATTCATTAAGTCAAATAACATGAAGCGTATTTATAACTATCGTTACTGAGAAACAAATAATGGTTCTCATTTTAATTTTATTTACTTATAGGAACATCCCAACTAGTTGACTTCGAGTCAATTACTGCTGGCGACTGGTCGACTTCCAAAAATAGCTAACCATTTCAATACTGACTCCAGGGACTTGATTTGAACAAACTTGAATCTGACTTCTGAATGGCGAATCTGAAAAAGAATATTTTTAAAGAATATTCCTCATATTGAAAAAAGTTAAAATCTGGACTCCCATAAGAAACCCAAATATGAACCCAGGGACTTGATACAAACAAACTTAAATCTGACCCACATAAGGATACTGATTTTGAGTGGTGGGTTTGAGGGAGCCCAAATATGAACCTTGGGACTTAATTTGAACAAACTTGAAAAAAAACTCTGATTGGTGGATCTGATGAAGAAGATTTTCTGCACTAAGTTCAAAATTTGGGTTCCTATAAGGGACCCGAATATGAACACAGATACTCGATTTGAACAAACATAAATTTGGCCCCTCTACAGATGCTTATACCAAATATAAAAAGTCTGGTGAATCTGAAGGATAAGATGTTTAAAGACTCTTCCTCGTATTGCACTAAGATAAAATTCTGGCTCACATAGGGAGCAGAGTTATCACTAGTTGAAGGCACGAGCACCATCAATGTGCAGTACGCCTTAGTACACAGGGTCACATTGCCCCCATGTGGGTAAATGGGATTAAGTGCAGGCCTGAAAATAAGCAGTCTGATATTTGCAGAATGAGGTCTCCAAAGGGAAAATTTGATGATGCTATCCCATACAGTGGGCCAATTTATACTCTGGGTACCTCTTTCTGTTTAGTTTTGAGACCCTGATTCAGATTGAGGGTCACAGAGGGTAAATTTAGTGATGCTACCCTGCTATGCAGGGTAGCATCACTAAATTCACCCTCTGGGGACCTCATTTTGCAGATGACAGTCTGCTTATTTTCTGGCTTGATTAAGTGCCTTGCCCAAGGACACAATGCAGTTACCTCTTGCAGGGATTGAAGCGTGGAGTTTGAAGTCCAATGCCATTAACAACTGAACTACCAAACTCCCTGTGTAAGGTACAAAGGCTGGGATGACAGGCACAAAACTGTTGGAATCTGTCACAATGAAGGGAGCCATAGGATATCATTTTCAGGCTTGTACAAATGTAACCTTTAAGACCCCAACATCCATTAACTGCCCTGTTCATACTGCTCTGAAAATGTTATCCAAAGTGTATTCTTCCTGGAGAGACTTTACTGGTAAGATGCATTTATCTTGGCAGCATTTTTACATCAATGTTGGCCGCCTGTCCAGCAATCACACATCATGATTCCGCATTTTTATCTGATCAGAAGTCATAAGAATAACATTCAGTGAAAATATCCTAAAAACATATTGGTGGAGTCTAAAGTGTAGGGGCACCAATCTTCGTTAGAGGGGAAAAAGGTGAGTGGGGTGAGAGATGATTGGATAATATAACAATAACATGATTTTGGAGGGCATTATGTTTCATTAGTGGCCCTGCAGCAATGAGGAACAGCCCGAGGGTTTATTAAAGGCCTGAGACGAAGTCGAGGGCCATTAATAAGCCCAAGGGTTGTTCATCATTGCTGCAGGGCCGCTAATGAATCATGATGCCTGACAACAATCATGTTATTACTATTATTACCACTCCTTGTTACAGTTAACTTGAATCTAAAAATAGCCGGGCCGCTAATGGCTATTTATACCATTATCGCCCGCGGCCCGGCTCTGTCGAATGACACCACTGAAATTATGGAGTTTTAATGGGCCTCCAAACTTATGTTAATTGACCTAGTAACTTATAGATTGAGTGGTAATAATAGATGCTATCACCTACTTACCTTCCAGACTCAATTCTGTTTTGAGCGATAAAATTTTGTTGAATTTTGATTTCAAGTTATGATATATTATGCAGTTCTCCAAAAATCCATGAATATCTTCGGAGTTAGAATCTGCAGAAACCTGGAAGAATGTCATATTTATGTGTTAAAATTTTAATAATAAAGTGGGTAAGTCAACCAACACCTTGACCTCAACTATTTAACACAGTTTAAAAATAGGTTAAAATTGCTTAGGATGCCGAAAAATTATGACTGTATATTTATGCTTAACAGACTTATTTTCTAACACTATATTTATTCTGTTGTGCTGACTACAGAACTGTTAACTGTTGGCCATCTGTACCCAGAAAAGTTCGATTGGAATTAAAACCAAAGTAACAGCCAAAACCTGCCAGCGATATTCACAAAAATCGCCAATTAATTTTCATTATTTTTTTCTTTTTTTATGTCTCAAAAACAAAGGTTATGACCCTCTTTGGAATGAACTCACTGAGCACCTTCCAGTGATGGGTCATGTTTTTGAGACATAAAAATGAAAAAAAAAATAGTTATTCAAGAATTTTGTTTGAAAGTGTCGTGTGCTTTTTATGTTTCTAAATTCAAGGACATTTAAGACCTGTATCTACCCTGAAAATGTGCTCCTTTACCAAATTGGTACAGGCTTAACATACCACAAAAACATATTATACAGCTTTATCAATGAAAGGCATTGGTACATTTTGATGTGTTTCGTCTGTTTCCAGTTCCAGTTGTATCAGTGAACAGAAACAGGTCACCACAGCACTCTGTTCACAAACAGGTGTAAACACAAACCTTTCAATTCTTCCTCAGTGGTGATTACAACAAATAAACAATTTATGTTTCTCAGCTTTGCGTCACCACATCTGTAAAAACATTAACCCTTTATTAACTATTTTGTGAGATGAAATCGAGAAATGGCTGTAACAAAGCCAAACAAATCCTAAAAAATAAATATTTGCATCTTTACAGCCATCTTTCTCTGTTTCGAGCACCTGTTAGGCCTAAAAAAAATAAAAAATCTGTTTCTCAGGCCCTCCCGCATGGTCCTTTTGGCTGCCGCATGCTCTCTTTTTATAACCAATTTAAACTTAAAAAAAAATAAAAATTAAATGGTTTATGTCTGATATTTTACCCAAGTTAAAAAAAATTGATGAATTTGTCCCTGGAGTGCAAGAAGGCTTTGCAATGCTTTAGCATTGCAAAGCCTTCTTGCACTCAAGGGATGAAATACACCACCACCCATGCTATTCTGTAGATTATGAGGTCTAAAACTTGAACCAAGAACATGAACTTTTGATGGCAAAGAAGTAATTACTGAAATAAAAAATAAAATAAAAAAACGCTCGCCCGCATGCAATTTCACAAATAATGGCCTGAGAAACAGAAGATCTACTTTGTGTGGCCTTAGGTGTAAATTATATAGTTTTATCATTTCAACCCACACAATGAACCTCAAATATATAATAAACAAGTTAACCCTAACAGCTTTAGTTATTCAATTTTGTCTGTGCGCACCTACCCTGACCCCTTACAGGATGAATGAATGCAAGATAAGCAGTATTTATATATTTCAAGTATTGAACAGCAGCTGGGAAAACAAACAATTAATATGTAATGTGGATTTGAATTTAATGAAAAAGATTTTTTCAAAATTATTAATTCAACTGATGATAATTTTTTATCCTCTCAATTAACCCTCTGCACACAGATGACAAAATACCAAAATTTCAAGCCGCAAATTTTTCCCATAAGGCTAAAAAAAAATAATGTTTTGATTCTCAGGCCCTCCCTCATTGGATTTGAACCTCCTCAGTAAACATTTTTATTATGTCATGTTTTTAAAAAAATTTGTGAAAACTTGGAATGGTCATTTTTTCACATTTCTCGACATATAATTATTTAGCTGTGTAAGCAGTAAATTGTTTTTTTTTGTTGCAGTTTATGGGAGAGTGCCCAGGGGCACTCTCCCATAAACTGTAACAAAGAAAATTCTGATATACTGGATCATGATTTAATTATTTATTTATTTGCTGGTGTTTAAGGTCATATATTTCTGCACAATGGCTAATAATGGCCGCAACACCGATATAAACTCAAGTTTAACCAATCATTTAGAGCCATGTTTCCCATTTTGAAGGGCTCCCACCCCAAGCATTGGTTAGTGGGGCATATTCTAATGGATCATGATGCTTGACAGATCTATACCATTAAAAAGAACAATAAAAAACAAATCCTTTTTAGCTGTTGTTACGGCAGTTAGTTATAAAAGGTATACTATAATTACAATAAAATACAACCTTTTTCTCTTTTTCAAGTGGAAAGACAGCAAAAAGATTTACTGAGTACACTGAACCCTTTTTACATGAAAAAAAAGTAAAAATAAAATCCTCCCTCCCTCACTGATTTGAAAAAAAAATTGCCTGAGAATCAATTCATTTTTTTTTATTTGGCCTAATGCAACTAGGAATTTCACCAATTCAGTCTTGCTTGACAGAGCTCGGTGAGCTCTGTCAAACAAGGCTGAGTTGGATAAATACCAATTTGGATTATGGTAAAAATTGGCAAGTTGAAATTTTGATACTTCAACGTCAGTGTAAAAAATCATCCAATCAGTCTTTCGATTTAGAGGTGAGCAGTCACTCTTGACACGCAATCGCACCTCCAAGTTTCATTTTTTTCATATAGACAACAGTGCACCTCAGTTTCACCCAGCTAGTGACTAACCCTTACCTAAGGTGAGCTGTGTAAAATATGAACTGTGCAGTAGAAAATTTTTTTAAAAATCCATATCATATGAGACCCCTAATTGGAAGGAGATCATTCCAATAAGGGATTACATGATATGGTTTTGTTGAAAGAATTGTGTGAAAAAATTAAAATAACAAATTTTGATATCATGTCGTTTCTTCAAAGGGTGAAAATATGTTCATGGGAAATAGATCAAATAAAACATATGCACAAAAATGTGAACGTCAACAATTTTGATATCATGTGTTTTCTGTAAAGGTTTAAAATCTATTCTTGGGAAATGGGACAATTAATACAATGCATTTGCGAAAATGTGGAAAAACAGGGGTGTAGTCAGCAATTTTTTTCAGGGGGTCGCCCACAATGCAACTCGAGGATGAGAATGTCAGGCAACTAAAAAGACTGAAATCTTGGCCAAAGGTCAAGTTGGAAGAAATTATGGGAGGGGGTGACCCCCCTCCCATAATCTCCTCCAACTTGACCTTTGGCCATCGGTGGTGGTCAGGGGCTATACCGGAAAAAATCTACAATATTTGATATCAACATTGATCAAAGATTTCATGCTGATTGGATGGAAGTGAATCAAATTAATGTACGCATGTATTGGATTGATGTGGAGAATATCGGTCACAGACCTTTGGGATTTTTTTTTTTTTGGGGGGGGGGGGGGTGGTCATATGACCCCACTGACCCTTCGTAGTTACACCCTTTAACAATACACCATGAATTATAAGCTGTAGCATTCCAAGACTTCAAACTAATTAACAAACTTTCTGAGAATTAGTACGTAAACAATATAATTCGACAAACATCAAAGGACATAAATGCTACTCACTGCATCGCTCATGCATTCCATAGAGAATCAACTGACTGATTTATGATTGCTCCATTGAAGTTGTATTTCAATATGTTATACTGAACTCAAATAAACAAGAAGAATGTTACTAAGATAAAACAGTGAACCTGAAAACTAGCATGCTATCTTTTACAATATTATTGAATCTTGTCTCACCTTAACATGCATAAGTGGATTCTTTTGTGTCTGATCCCTGACTTGTTGAGCTGATATCAACAGAAACCTGTAAAGATTAGAAATTTAAAATAATTTTTGTATTTATCATACCTACCACTGGGCTGCACAGGGCTCTAATTAAAATAATTCAGGGCAAACACGTAATGTTGAACTCTCCAAAATTAAGTCAAATGACAAAAAATTCCAAAACTGATAATTTAGATTATTACCACTCAATCTATAAGTTACTAGTCGATTAACATAAGTTTGGAGGCCCGTTAAAACTCCATAATTTCATTGACATTATTTGACGGAGCAGGGCGATAATGGTATAAATAGCCATTAGCGGCCCGTGGCCCAGCTATTTTTAGATTCCATGGTCTAATGAATTACTCCCATTCGGATGACGTCCTTTTGTATTTCTGAACTGAAGTCGAACACTTGATCGAAACCAAAATATCGAACCAACTTTAGTGATTATTTCTGTGCTGAAATGAAGCACTATCAGATGGAAACAAGTTTCATTGCACTATGAATTGGTCGCACTGTAAGTATACTGATAAAATCATCATTCGTTCATTACAACGGCCTGGTAATAATAGTAATAACATGATTGTTGTCAGACATGCTGATTCATTAACGGCCCTGCAGCAATGATGAACAGCCCTTGGCCTTTAATAAACCCTCGGGCTGTTCATCATTGCTGCAGTGCCGCTAATGAACCATAATGCCCTCCAAAATCATGTTATTGTTATATTAACGTAGCCAATATATAAATGTGTCTTGGGTAACATCAATAGACAATTCATATGAAGATTACAAATCATGAGGTATTGTATGGAAAGCACTCATGACTTACATTTCAGCAGTTTAACATATCCTTGCAGGAGGGGGATAATTTGTGAAATATGAACTACTGAGAGCACATTTCCTCGCTTCTCAAGTGAAAAAATCAAGGTATCGTTGCTGTTAATTTCTGTATAGGAGGATGTATGTCAGAGAGAAAGATATTAACCTGTTGAGCATCAACTCAGTCAGTGACATCGGCTACCAACTTTTCTATGCACTGCAAATGGTGAAGATCATACAGTTTTGGAATTTTTTTTTTTTTTTTTTTTTTTGGGGGGGGGGGGGGGGGGGTTAAATACCCCCTTAACCCCCCCCCCCCCCTCCCCCTAAAATATTTGCGGAATTTAAAATGCATGGACAACCACTAAAAACTCTTTTTGAAGTCAAATTTCTGAGTGATAGAAAACCCTAACCCTTTCAGCTTAATGACCCTAACCCTTACATAACCTTAACATAAAATCCTTGAAATTAAAAGGCCCACTTTTTGTCAATGGTAGCCACATGAACCATTTTAGCCACATAAACACCAATTTGTTAGTTCAAATTTATGTAGCTAGTCACATAAATCAGACTAGACACATAACAGTAATGTGTACCAACAACTAGGCAGGTAAATCTGAATCTAACTATCATTATGTTATTAATTTTTATTTTCTCCCAGGGATTCGTTTTCATCCTCAATACCAAACAAACCATTGAGTACTTTTGAGAACAAGGATACTGGGCACTGTTTATGGTTTCAATGCCTTACAGAATGTTTTCTGTATTCCAAATGTGTTCTGAAGATAGTTTTGCAGGCCTGGCATTTTCAGGAGAGCGCTTATTCGCTCGCTTCTGCTCGCCTTAAAAAAAATAAGGAGGGCAAAAACTAGCCCTCCTAGCCTTAGAAAATAATGACTACCATAATTGCCTATTCCTAAAACCCACATCTTTTCAGATCTTTGTGCTATGTTACTGGTCTCTGTAAGATGGCCACACTGTCCCTCCCACACCTCCAGGCCTTGTCGAGGCCTGGAGGTGTGGGAGGGACAGTGTAGCCATCTCACAGAGACTACCTTGTTAGCCACACCAAATAAAATGTACAAAGTCCACTAAGCAAAATTCATTAATAGTGAATTTTCATTTTGCCACTTTTATCTTATGTAAACGTGAGAAGAGCTCATTGGTCCCCTAGGCAATACGAGGGGAGCGATTTTCAGCCAGCCCTCCTGCATTTTTAAGAATGGCAGGCCTGGTTTTGTGTGGGAGAAAACTAAAATATATTACTGGCACTTGCATCAGATAGCTTTTGACTATAACATTAAGATAAAATGGAGAATAACTTCAAACACGTGATTTGATTTGACTGTGTCAATGAAAAACAGTTCTATCATTCAGTTAGTAATTAACATAGTTGAACACTGAAACATGTAATGCAAACTGACATTGTAATCCATTTATCTGGCTGGCCTCTCTTCAGAGACAACAGGCCATCACGTTTTCATCACAAGTTGCACTGAGTTTTGTGTAAAGTCCAGCTTTTGGAGAAGTTTCAGTAGCATAGCCACTCTCAGTCTCAACACCCCAAATCCCACCTTCCCTCTAGCTGGCCCTATTCACTCCCCTCCCCTCCACCCTCCCCCCCCCCCCCCCCCACAAAAAAAAATTTAAATCCCTAAATGGACAAACTCACAATTATTCAACCCTCAAGGGGCAAATAGGTGGAAATTATATTTTGCATAAAATCAATTTAAATCCTTCAAAACAAATATTAACCCTTTACCCAACGAATCAGCCTCATCTGTCCACGTAATATGTAAATTCAGCAGTTGAAAAAATATTATTATATCAAAACATTTCAACAAAACCATATCATGTGACCCCTCATTGGAACGAGCTCACTCCAACGAGGGGTCACATGATATGGTTTTGTTGAAATTTTTTGAAAAATTTGAAAAAATTATATTTAAAATAATAAATTTTGATATCGCCTGCGTTGGGTAAATGGTTAAGGATTAAGGCAACCACTCCTCACACAGACTCCCCTCCCCAACAACACAGGGTCAATTGGATGAAAATTTCATATTTGCATAAAATCACTCAAAATTCTTCACAGCTCATTTTAAAGGAAACAAAAAAGATTCACCCCATGGACAACCCATCCCTACCTTCACTCCCACCCAAAGGCATTTGGGTGAAAAGTGTTTTTCTCATAAAATCAATCAAAATCCTTCAAAATGTATTTTAAAGCAAAAAAGGTTTTCAAAAAATTATTCTCAATGCATACTCAAGCTATCACCTAGAAACTATTAAATGTAATATTTTTCACTAAATCAAGGGGAAGAACTCTAGAACAGAGACTGTGAAAATGGTCAAATGTGAACATGACCTGTACCATGTCATTCCAGACAATGTGTGAAAATTTTAAAAAAATATCTGAATGCATACTCTAGTTATCATATGGAAATCATGAAATGCGCTATTTTTCACTAAGTCAAGGGCAGGGTGTGCACATCCTTGAAAAGTCCTTGAATTTCAATCTTACTCCTTAAATTTTGAAAATTCAGAAAATGTACTTGAAAAGTACTTGAAAATCCATCTGACTCCTTGAAAGTCCTTGAATTTTGCCCTATATCATTTTTACCTGTGTAATAGTGGGCAACTGAAACATCTCTTTTGCTCTTTTTTTTGTTGTTGAAAAACGAAAATAACGAACATAAATAATGGATAATCGATAAATGAGGAATTAAAGTTCAGGCATTATATAACTGGGTGTCATTCTGTAAGCACCATAATTTTATTACAGAGCATTTTAGAAGCACCGTTTTTCTGGAATTTAGAAGGATGAGGTAGAAGACATTTTTAACCCTTTACCCAACGTAACGGCCAAGGACCGGACTGCACTATTCTCAAAAATGGCCAATTAATTTAAATTATTTTTTTCATTTTTGTATCAAAAACATAGGTTATGACCCCTCGTTGGAACGAGCTCATCGAGCTCGTTCCAATGAGGGGTCATAGACTATGTTTTTGAGGCTAAAAAATAAAAATAGTTATTCAAGAATTTTTTTGCAAGTGTTGTCTGCTTTTCATATTAGGTAAAGGGTTAAAGTAGGTAAGGCTTCTAAAAATGGTTATATTCCAAATGTACATTTAAAAAAAAAAACATTTTTGGAAAATGCCGATATGTCCTTGAATAGTCCTTGAATTGGAGAAGATTTGGAGAGAACCCCAAGCATCGACGAGCAACTGTCAGCTCCTCAACATTCTAACTCTGTTCCAAGCTCCGCTCACGCAGGGTTACAGCAGTTGAAGACATGAGCACCATCGGCGTGCAGTACGCTAAGGACACAACGCAGGTTTTCCCTGATGGGGATTGAACTCGGGACCTCTAGCATAGAAGTCCAACAGTCTACCACTGAGCCATCGTGCTCCCTAACCTGCTGAGTAATTTTAAAATATTTTTCATCAAATCTAGTCATGGCTGCTTCATAAAAAAATTCATAAACATTTGACATGAGAAAGCATTGGTTAAAATTTCTATTCAATTTACAGGGGAGAATTTGGTTAACCCTTTACCTAACATGAAAAGCAGACAACACTTGCAAAAAAAATTCTTGAATAACTAAATTTTTTCATTTTTTGTCTCAAAAACATTGGTTATGACCCCTCGTTGGAACGAGCTCGACGAGCTCGTTCCAACGAGGGGTCATAACCTATGTTTTTGAGACAAAAAATGAAAATATTTTGAAAATTAATTGGCGATTTTTGAGAATAGCGCTGGCCGGTTTTGGCCGATACGTTGGGTAAAGGGTTAAATATCCTCATTTCACTTAGTTTGACGGCAAGAGAATTCGTGTTCTGCGCAGGAAAAAATCGTCAGCAGCATGTAATGAGTTAAGTTGTCATCAAGAAACCAAGAAATGTGCTATTTTTCACCAAGTGAAGTGGACTAACTCTAGAATTGAGAAAGCAAATATACCCAAGTACAAACTTAACCTGTATTTTGTCATTCTTGACAACATGTGAAAATTAAAAAAAAAAGAATCTCCTCACATACGCAAGTTTTCAATTGAAAGTTAAAAAATTTATAGTAATTTATATATTTTTTATACTTACCAATGACCCAGACATAGCTGGTGCTAACTCTTAAAATATAGGGCCAAACACAAATTTTGCCCCCCAATCCCCAAAATTTGCATCTAAAACTAAAGAAAACATGTCCTGAAAGGCCCTCCACACCTCGCCCCCACTGCGCATGCGCAGTGTCAAGGACGTTCCGAAATTGGTGCCATTTATCATTCTAATAACCAGTGCCTGGTAAGCGCTATGTACTCAGCGGGGAGGCAAGAGTTCCCAACTCCTGGGAGGGCCATCCCCGTCTGGGTCATTGGTAAGTATAAAAAATATATAAATTACTATAAATTTTTTAACATTTTTATACTGTACCAATGACCCAGACATAGCTGAATAGTAAAAAGGCTGGAGGGCCAAGGACATAGAGCAAAATGGAATACGCTCAATAAAATAAAATAGAGTCATCCCCTGTAGGGAAAAGAAGTAATAGGCCTTACATGTATCTTTCTTATTTATTATAAATTAGAAAGATACAACACCTTCCAAAAATTGAGCTTCATACATCCATGTACTCTATTAATATCCAATAATCCTTATACTAATAATTTTTAAAGTAAGCCAATAATAAAGTAAGTCTAGAGGATAGAGACTCTATACTCTTAAAAGTGTGTGAGAATTGCATAATCATGTCCGTTGACATATGCAATATTCAAAAGCTATACTTTAAAAACTAAGACTTGAAAGAATTTTATAAACTTAAACTTCTCACTAAACAACCATCCCAATAACAGCTCAGAATTACTAACTCCGGAGGAGGTATCCCCTTGTTTTCATAGTAAAAACAGGTGACCCAAGGGAACACCCTCCCCCCCCCCCCTTTTTCTTGCCCTGGGTCAAATAGCCCAGAGCGAAGAGGGCAGCCGAACGGAGACACTGCCGAAACAGACAGCCTACCTAGCTATAGTAGCAACTGTTAAGTGAATGACATTCTGAGCAGTAGATAATAGACCTAACAATAGAGGCCTCCAGAAATGGACTCGATATTTCTGAGATAAAATTCATGAATGGATGGCTGAGCGCAATGAGCAGCCTTCAAAAATCTATAATAGCAACACTATTAATGTAAGCCCAAGAAGTAGAAGAACTCTTACTTCATGAGCCGAAATCTTAAGCACAACTGCTAAGCCAATGATATATCATAAGCAGTACGCTAGTTAATAGAATCCATTAACAATAAAATGGAGCGTAACGTCCTTCTACTAGACATCAAAGACAGAAGAAGCTTACGCCCTTGTAATAAACAGATATCTGTTTATAAATACATAAACTGTACCCGGAAAGAGTAAAGGCCTATGCCCATACGAAGACGGAAGGACCTTAAAATAATAGGTTCCGGATAATAGGAGCCTAACTCTTATGCAACAATCCAACCTAAATAGTAACGGAAGTATTGATTCCGAAACTATGAAAGTGAAAATCATCCATCGATAGTGCATGAAACTCACTGACTCTACAGTAAAAGAGAAACCAACAGAATTACTGTTTAAAAGGTCAGAATTTGAAAACTACTGTTTCCAGAGGCTCAAATGATTACTTAGCTAAATAAGAACCGAAGTTAAAATCCGTATAGGAATTTAATCTAAAGATTCTAAGTCTATTTATCAAAAAGTTACTAACTGACTTAGATAAAGAGACAAAAGACTCAATTGTAAACTATCGTAGAGTGCATAGGTATGAGGTAACATAAACCTATAACCTAAATAACAACAGGCTGCAGTAGATCTTGTGAAACAAGTATACTAAAAAACTAGCAATGCGTAGTATGGAGGGATCAACCATATGAACATAATGATCCCTACACCACGACGGAAGAGCCTCCACTTTAGTCGCATAGAATAGCGAAGAAGAGGATCTCCTATAGTAAGAAATCACGTCCAAAGCTCGTCCAGTACAGTGCTTACAATGCAATACGGACCACACAACGGAATACATGAAGGTTGCGACCTTGCTGGTTGTGATGAAGATGACACGATTTACCCAGTGAAAAAAGATCCTCACATAGAGGAAGATTTCACGTTAAGATCCACAGTAGACAAGAGAGTAAATTACTCATGATCTCTGTGAAGATAGAGATGCTATCAACAGAAATGTATTGTGGTTGTTTATCTTAGCAATACCTGCTAAAACAACAGCGCCGGAGGATACGCGTATCCTATCATTCCGTCCTATAGATCAATAGAGCGTTAACAGTATTAGCTCAGAGATCTGGACAAGCCAACACATACGTCTGCAATTGATAAGCAAGCTGAGTCATAAATAAAACATCATTGGGCGCTCCCATAGATAGCAAATCTGATTAAATACTTGTTTGTTGAGAGTCCATTCTGACAGCAACAAGCGACCCGTAAGAGAAAGGGAGTGCGATAAAACAATCAGACGACCCAGAATATGACGGACCAAAACTGAACTTGGTGTACTATAACCAACAGACGGATTCTTTCCATTAAATTGAATAACGGAAACGAAAGAGTGCCTCCCTGGTTCCGGAGATACGCCACTACTGTCGAATTAAAGGACAGAAATTTGGGCATGCGTTTCTGAATAATGTTCATGCAAAGACAAAGCAAGCCTAAAAAACATTATTCCGCGGAAGTTAAACTGATAGCTAAAAGACTGCGGAACCCAAAGACCCTGGCACTTCGAATCCGTAGGGATCAGTATATATCCCAATCTGTTTGACTGGCAACCGTCATAACAGCCACACTAGGGTCCGGCAACTGCGGCGGCACTCTCTGAGTCAACCACCGAATGTTTGCCCCAGTCTGAATCTCTTGTAACACTAGATAGACAAGAGAATGTATAAATCAAGCAATTCATGGATTGCCGGAAAGTTGCCGTCGAAGAGAAGCTCCTCGGAGAACGAAGCGACTCTGAGAGAGTTCTTAACCTACTATCCACACGTGGATGTAGCTAGGGCTGCATCACGTCTAACCAACTCCAATCAGCCACTGAAGGGCGGAGTTATACGTGAACAAACTACTGCCCTCAAAAGAAATTACATTGAGAATAATATCCCGTAAATCTTTTCTTGAAGACGTAATGATAACGCCTCAGTAAGGCGGATTACGTATAATAAAGCGTCTAAGTTAAGTCTACTATACATAATGTCGTTCCCAACATTGAAATTGGAAAAGACATAAACGGTGAAAAAGAATATATGCAGTCTTTAATCACACCGTCTAGACGCATATGAACTCTCGGTATGCCCTGCTCTGCCAAAATAAACTATATGTAAAAAAGATAAAATGGCAGAAATGAGCCACGCGGACAAGAAACTAAACTATCATGCTTAGTAGCAGGCTTGTATATATATATATAATATATAGCGTCGAAAAATAAAACACATGTTGTAATGACAATATTGGACTGCGTCGGTAAGTCAGGGACAAAGTCCCTGTACCGATCGAAAAATCCGAGTCCAATGACGCTATAAGTCTCTTATCCAAGATCGCAGCAATGAAGTCCGAAAAATAATCACTGGAAGAAATGCCAGAAGATATGAAAGGCATCTTCCGATACTACTAAAGGGAAAACTCGAAATCTTTCGAATCCCTTTCGCCATCCTGTCGGACCCTATAAAGCGTTCGGTCGTCCGTAGCTTGATGCAACTGCGGACCGCACCGACCCAGCGCCGTCGGATAATTCCTGATTCAACCGAGAAACCGTCAATTGCTGGGATGCTGCGAAACAACTGTGCTAACTCGGATAGCACGTCCGTCACTGAGGCCTGAGGAGCAGCGGTCTTACGATGCATTGCCGCAGGAAGCTCCGAGATCGTTACCCCGTGCATACTTCCAATATGCGAGCGAACGGAGTGTATAGGCCTCGTGTCCCTTGGCTACCGGATGGTGCGACCTATTCGCTGTGGAATCACTGAAAGCCGAAACTGATCGGATACTCGAAGTCACGTAGCCAATGTGCGGTCGTGTGCCCTGCTGTGAGGATGAGGAAGCATTAAAGACAGTCTCTCGGACTGTCAATATAACGGAGCGTCCCGAGCAACGGACATATGCTCCGAATGTAAAATATCTGAACCACAACATGCGGTCCCCTATGTTGTTGGCTTCCTCCGATCTGTCCTCAATCTGCCGTCACCGGGTGAGTACTAAAGTAATTAAAGTGCTCGCATCACCCAAATCTCCTTCCTAGACCGCAACGGACGAACCCGGCAGCCGAACCATTCGATGAATGTACGCTACACCGGGTGAGCTAGCAAATGTCACTCCGTAAGCGATAGACATATTCCATGAGCACTTATTGCCGCTAACTCTTCATTAACTATGACGACAGAGGCACACTTTTGAAAGACATCTCCATAACTCTTCGAACAAGAAACCAGAAATGCTTGGATAGCAAGCATAAAATAATAATATATATAGCGTCGTTCAATAATTCGAAAGTTTGTGTGACATTATTGGACTATGTCGGAACTGAGGGACGATGTCCCTGAACCGAACCAAAAATTTCTAAGTCCACCGACGCTATCAGTTTCTTATCCGGCATCGCAGCATATGTTGTTCCGAAAGGGAAAGCTTGAAATCCACCGAATCCCTTTCGGTATCCCGTCGGACCGGATGAAACTTTCGGACGTCCGTACCCGCTTCCGCGGAGCGTCCCGACCCAGCATCGTCGAATAAAATATATGCGACAGATTCAGTTGATGCTGGGATGCTGCGATAAACTGTGCTATTAAGGAAAGCACGTCCGTTCCCGAGGCCTGTGCAGTAGCGGACTTACGATGCATTGCCGCTGGAAGCTCCGTGTACGTTGACTCCCGCACACTTCCTATGCGAACGTCCGGAGTCTGCAGGCCTCGAGTCCCCGGCTACCGACCCAGCGCTGTCGGATAATTCTCGATCCGACACCGTTTCTGTCGGCTGCTGGGATGCTGCGATAAGCTGTGCTATGTGCACAAGAATGTCCGGCGTCGAGACCTGCGGAGGCGCAGTCTATCGGTGCTTCGCCGAGGGTAGCTCCGCATCAGATGGCTCCCGCATACTTCCTATGCGAACGTCCGGAGTCCATCGGTCTCGAATCCCTGGCTGCCGGATGGTGTGACCTGGTCGCCGAAGAATCCTTGATCGGCGAAGCTGGTAATATATCGGCGGTCACGCAGCCAAGGTGCGGTCGTGTGCGCTGACGAGAAGAGGAAGCCTTAGCAGTCTCAGCGGACTGCCTATACAACGGAGCGTCCCGAGCGACGGACGTATGCTCCGCTAACGACACATTTGTACCACAACATCTGGGGCCAGATGTTGTTGAACGAGAGAGGGGCCTCTCTCGCTTGCCGTCCGGATGGACCGGAACGAGCTATGAACCGGACTAAAAGGCTTCCTCCGTTCTCCCTCCGATCCGCCGTCACTGGGTGTGCATTAAGTTAATTTTATAGTGCTCGCATCACCCCAAAATTCCTTCTAGACCGCAACGGACGAACCCGGCTGCCGAACCATTCGGTGAATGGACGCTACACCGGGCGAGCTAGCGGACGTCAAAGGCCGTCGAACCTACTAGGGTCCTCTTAGGCAATTGGCGTATTACATGAGCACTTTTCCGCTAGCCCTTCATTAATTGTGACGACGGAGGCACACTGTTGGAAGACATCACAGATACATCACCCTAATCTTGATCGTCTGAAATAGAAATTGATAAAGTAGAGTGACCCTGCGGGGAAAGGACCGGAGTGTCCAAATCCCCAACAACATACCGTGACATACGCTTCCCATATTGTCATCGAAATCATACGATACAGAACAGGAGTTAATGCGAGTACACTGACCACATATAGAATGATAATAAGGTCAGAGGAAGACTTCCTCTTAAAACAATTGATCAATATCCTTTCAATGTGAAAAGAAAACAAGTCCTGGTACTCGCACTAACCCCTGGCAATCAAAATACATAATAATAATATGATCCATTAATATAGAAAAAATAATTGAAATCAAAATATTTTGAAAAAATATTTTTTCAGAACAGCCCAAGTTTCTGAAAAGTAACGTTGAGCCCCAATGGATCCCAAGCCTAAGTGTGGACAAAAATTTTAAAAATATTTTAAACAATTTATTCAAGACTTACGAACAATAATAATGTATCTAGTTATGATTAAAATAACATAAAGATATTATTATTTAGAAATCCCCCCCTCACACAGAGGGCTGTTGTAAATGTAAACAATGAGTGTAAAAACACTAAAAAAAGACTCCAGGCACCCAGGCCCGAAATCAGTTACCAAAAATACACCATCTGATGCAAAACAGAGACTTCCAGGGAAGAAACTGCAGAACATCAGATGGTAGAAGCAGAACACAACGCCTAACCACCCGTAGGTGAAGACGTACACATGGGGAAAGAACAGAATTCATTCTGTTATTAAGCTAAAACTCCCAAGAAATTTTAGTAATAATAATTACAGAAACTATGCGAAAAGCATGGGAGAATAGCAAGGGGGAACTTAAAGGACAGGGAGAGAGGAAAAACACTTGAAAAAACAGTGTAACTAAATAATCAGAATGACAACAAAATGGCTGCTGCCTTGAAAATAGGTAACTTAACATAATTTCATTAAAAAATTTTAAGTTACAGCCCTGATAATATTCTGTCACACATTCTTTTCCTCTCCTCCTTTTCTATCCTCCTTAGAATCACCATTTCACTAATATTTATGTGTCTGGCATCATTTAAACTGAGATTTAAAAGCACAAAGATCAGTCAGATGTTAACTGATGAAGGGCCAAACTTAGAATGATAAATGGCGCCAATTTCGGAACGTCCTTGACACTGCGCATGCGCAGTGGGGGCGAGGTGTGGAGGGCCTTTCAGGACATGTTTTCTTTAGTTTTAGATGCAAATTTTGGGGATTGGGGGGCAAAATTTGTGTTTGGCCCTATATTTTAAGAGTTAGCACCAGCTATGTCTGGGTCATTGGTACAGTATAAAAATACCCAAATTCAGACGTTCGAATAAGTGGGGAAAAGTATGGCCAAATACGCACTTCACTTGTATTTCATCTATCTAGTCAAAATGTGAAAGTATCCAAAAAATAACTCAATGCACACTCAAGCTTGGTCACACAAAATAAATTGATTCTCAGGCAATTGTTTTTTTTAAATCAGAGTTTTTTATTTTTAATTTTAATTTTTCTTTTGCAAAACATGAGCAAACATGGAGAGGATTTCGGCTGTCTTTTTACACACAGAAATACAGAAAGTGCATATTAAAACAAATAAATTCATTTTTAATTTCAAAAATGAAACATTCCTCAAAAAACAAACTGTAGGTACTGCAATTCAAAGGTTTCATTTCATATTCTTTTGATGCTTTTCATATTATTTTTGAAGTAAAAGTATTTAATCTATGGGGATTTGCTTCATTACAATTTATGGGAGAGTGCCTATAAGGCAGTCCATCTCCTCCTCTGCCTATACTCTCCCATAAATTGTAACAAGGCATACATATTGGAGATGCAACTAAATAATAAATATACATAAATCAACAAGAAGAAAGTTACTAAGGTAACACATGCCCCCCCCCCCCCCCTTGTGACCTTCACCTTGCAGAAGCAGCGGAAACTATTATACGCGAGACACTTTCTGACTGTCCTTAACATTTGTAAAAAGTTTAACAATTGTACTATGATTCGTTTCGGAGTTATGGCTGTGACACGAATATTGACCAATTTTTAGTGTGACCTTGAAATGTGACCTTGACCTTGAAGGTACAAACCTGGCTATGGTGTGGGACACATCCTCCCATGGTCCTTTATAATTGTGTGAAGTTTGATGACTGTAGCCCTAATTTATTTATTTATTGGTGTTTTAAGGTCACATATTTCTGCACAATGGCTAACCATGACCGTGACAGTTTTACGGGTGGAGGAAGCCGGAGTACCCGGAGAGAACCACCAAGCAACGGCGAGCAACTGTCAGCTCCCCAACATACCTAACTCCACACATGCAGGGTTAGCAGTGGTTGAAGACAGGTGCACCATTGATGTGCAGTACGCCTTAGTACACAACGTCACCGTGCCCCCACGTGGGCAATGGGGGTGAAGTGTCTTGCCCAAGGACACAACGCAGTTGCCGCAGGTGGGATTCGAACCGAGGACCTCTCGGCTTGCAGCCTGCACCTCTACCAACTGAGCCACCGCGCCCCCCACTGTAGCCCTAATAGTTTTGGAGTTATGCTTGAGACACGATTTGTGACCCTGAACATATGAAGGTCAATTGTAACCTTCACATTGCAGATGCGGCGGAAACTATTATACGCGACACACCTTCTGACTGTCCTTAACATTTGTAAAAAGTTTAAGAATTGTACTATGATTCGTTTCGGAGTTATGGCTGAGACACGAATATTGACCGATTTTTAGTGTGACCTTGAAATGTCGCCTTGACCTTGTAGGTACGAACCCGGCTATGGTGTGTGACTCATCCTCCCATGGTCCTTTTTAATTGTGTGAAGTTTGATGACTATGGCCCTAACAGTTTTCGAGTTATTGGCTCGGACACACACACACACATGGACAGATGGATGGACACACGCACACTTCAATCACTATATGCCACCCGATTTAAGTCGGGGGGCATAAAAATGTCAAAAGTTTCAGGTCTCCCAGAGTTTGTCCTAATATTGGAAGACACTGAAAGGCAATAAAAATGTCCAACGAGGGGGTTCAAATTCAACGATGGATTGCCTGAGAATCAAAACACTTTTTTTTTAGTATTATCATCCGAATTTCATGTGAAGTCATAAAAACTAAATTATCAGTCCCTGATATGCTAATGTATTACCTAATAATTTGTAGCATTCTTACAGAGAGGTCAGGCCATCTCTTGCTGTTGTCAACATGTCTCTGTATACACAAGGGGAGACGAATCTGCTTTATATATCGGTCAATCAACTCATCCATGATATCAAAATGTTTCATTACATTTTCTGCAAATAAAACCATTGAAATTTTAACACTAATAGCTAATTTAATTTCTTTGATGTCTATGATAATGAAAAAGGTGCCAGTACAGTGGTACCCTGTTAATTGACTTTACTTTATGAGTGAAACTTATTCAATTAATAGGAGTATACAATTAACAGGGTCCTGGGATTGTGTCATTTTCCTGTGTGCTAGAGATAAACTTAGCACTTATTCTATTATATCTTGTTTGACAGAGCTCAATGAGCTCTGTCAAACAAGATATAATAGATTAAATGCCTGAATTGGATGTACTGAGGCCAAATAGGTCTATAAACAAAGGAAAACTGGGCAGAGTCAGGGTAATTTCTCGACAGGTAACAAGATTTTTTATTCAATTAACAGGAGTTTACTCTATAACCTATATTTATTTAACAGGTCAAAACTGTACTGGAGGTATGGAAATAGTTTTGTGTTGGGAAATTATATTCAATTAACAGGGTTGTTCGGTTAAGAGATATCCAATTAAGTGGACCTCACTGTACATTCCATCCAATTTAGACAATAAAGGATTTACAGGTTGTATTAATTTTCATCGATTTACATATGAAAGGTAACCTAAATCCTGATTCAGAATGAAAGCCTGAAAAAATGGAATTGCATATTATATTTATTTATTTATTTATTTATTTATTTATTTATTTATATTTATTTATTTACTGGCATTGAAGATCACATATTTATTTATTTATTTATTTATTTATTTATTTACTGTCGTTTAAGATCTCATATTTATTTATTTATTTATTTATTTATTTATTTATATTTATTTTATTTATTTATTTACTGGCATTGAAGATCACATATTTATTTATTTATTTATTTATTTATTTATTTATTTATATTTATTTATTTACTGGCATTGAAGATCACATATTTATTTATTTATTTATTTATTTACTGTCGTTTAAGATCTCATATTTATTTATTTATTTATTTATTTATTTATTTATTTATTTATATTTATTTATTTATTTATTTATTTATTTATATTTATTTTATTTATTTATTTACTGGCGTTGAAGATCACATATTTATTTATTTATTTATTTATTTATTTATTTATATTTATTTTATTTATTTATTTACTGGCGTTTAAGATCACATATTTCTGCACAATTCCTAATTATGACTGCAAAATGAAGATAAGGTCAAGTTTAGTCAATCATTTATACATATATTGCCCATTTTAAAGGATTTTCAACCCAAGCATTGGTGATTGGGTCCTATTTTACAAGTAAAACAGAGCATGTTCATCACAGTAAACAACCATTGTTTCACTTCCCAGGGTTCCCACGGGCAGAATTGCATGCTGTACCAAATTTCATTGATTAATATCTTAAAGGTAACCTAAAAGGTGGAAAACTTGAAAAAAATGATTTGAATAATAAATAAAATGCATTTATATTAATTTTCAGCGATTTATATTTCAAACGTAGCCTAAAAAGCCTGATATACGGACAGGCCTGAAACTACACAGTCTGACATTTGCAGAATGAGGTCTACAAAGAGTGAATTTGATGATGCTATCCCATACAATGGATCAATTTATCCTTTGGGTACCTCTTTCTGTTTAGATTTGAGACCCTGATAAGATTGAGGTTCACAGAGGGTATATTTAGTGATGCTACCCTGCCGTGCAGGGTATCATCACTAAATTCTCCCTCTGGGGACCTCATTTTGCAGATGACAGTTTACTTATTTACTGACTTGTATAAGGCGAGAATCTCAAAATGCACATACTTTAAGCATTGAAGGCCTTATTCTGAGTCTAACATGAAAAAGTATGAATAATATAGGATGTGCATGTCATATTAATTTTCATTGATTTATAATTGAAAGGTAATCTAAAGGCCTAACTTAAGGAGAAAATCTTAACTAGAGGTATTGTGAGCAAGCTCACAAAGTGATACCCCCCGCGCTTGTCAGAAAGGAATTATACTGCTTCATGCACATCTTCAAACAGAGTTCTTCCATTGTGTAAAGTTTCATGAAAATTCTTCAAACGGTTTAGGAGGAGTTATGCTTATAAGGATGGACAGACGGATGGACGGACAGGGTGATTCCTACATACCCCCACAAACTTTGTTTGCGGGGGGTAAAAAATGCTGGAACACATAGGAACTGCATGTTATATTTAATTTCTCACTCATTATATTTCCAAAGTAATCCAAAAGCCTCTTTAGGGTGAAAACACCAAATCATGTATTTGGGTTTTATTTTTGTTTGAGCCCTAAAGGCACTATTCTGATTTGTGCTTCAGAACAGTCGATTCAACATATTCACAAGAAAGTCTTCTTAGCGATGATCAAACTACCTTGAAATAAAGTTGCGACACACCTTTCAGTCATGAGCAATAATTGTACCAGGTATAAATAAGATCTGTCAATCATACCAAGTTATATGGACCAGACAAGGGCTGTATAACAATATCAAAGTTTTGCAGTCTGTGACCTTGACCATGATGATATGACCTTGGATCAAAGTGACATGCCTTTGAGTCATAAGCAATAATTGTACCAAGTATGAACAAAATCTGCCAATTAGATCAAATTATATGGACCAGAAAAAAATGATAGTAAAATATCAAAGTTTTCTTGACTGATACCTGATCTATGGGCCAGTGCCCTTCACCTTGAGGGGACGACCTCATTATGACTGATGACACACTGTCTAGTGACAGTACATATGCTTACTAAGTTTTGTTAAAAAATGTTCAGTGGTTAAGAAATTACATGTATGGACAAACAAAATGTTGTCAGGCAGAGCTAAAAATCAGACAATCGACCCATGGGGGTCAAGTAGGTGAAAATTTTGCTCTGGTATTATTTATTTATTTATTGGTGTTTAAGGTCACATACTTATGCACAATGGCTAATCGTGACCATGACAGTTTTACGGGTGGAGGAAGCCGGAGTACCCAGAGAGAACCACCGAGCAACGACGAGCAGCTGTCAGCTCTCCAACATCGTAACTCTGAACTCTGCACCGCAGCACAGGCAGGGTTAGATTGGTTGAAGACATGCGCACCATCGACGTGCAGTATGTGCAGTACGCCTCAGTACACAGCGTCATCGTGCCCCCATGTAGGCAATCGGGGTGAAGTGTCTTGCCCAAGGACACAACGCGGTTGCCGCAGGTGGGATTTGAACCGAGGACCTCTCGGCTTGCAGCCTGCACCTCTACCAACTGAGCCACCGCGCCCCTTGCTCTGGTATAAAGTCAGTCAAAATCCTTTAACCCTTTACCTAACGTAACGGCCAAAATCGGCCAGCACTATTCTCAAAAATCGCCAATTAATTTTCATTATTTTTTTCATTTTTTGTCTCAGAAACATAGGTTATGACCCCTCGTTGGAACGAGCTCGTTCCAACGAGGGGTCATAACCTATGTTTTTGAGACAAAAAATGAAAAAAAATTAGTTATTCAAGAATTATTTTTGCAAGTGTCGTCTGCTTTTCAGGTTAGGTAAAGGGTTAAAAACTCATTTAAAAGCAGACAAAAACCTCCTAATTGACCCACTCCCTGTCTGAGTTGAATTGGGTGAAAAGCACTCAGAATCCTTCAAAACCCATTTTAAAGCCAAAATAGTTTTTAAAAATTTATGAATGCATACACAAGTTTGGCCTCACAAAGTAGATCTTCTGTTTCTCAGGCCACGTTTTGTAAAATTGCATGCGGTGGGTGAGTTGGGCAGGCGTTTTTTTATTTTATCTCTTATAATGATTTCTTTGCCATCAAAAGTTCATACGCTTGTTTTTTTTATGTTTTAGACCTCATATCAACAGAATAGCATGGGTGGTGGTGTATTTCGTCCTTTGGCCAAAAAAGAAGTCTTTGCAATGCTAAAGCATTGCAAAGCCTTCTTGCACTTAAGGGACAAATTTATCAATTTTATTAACTTGGGTAATATATATTTACTTTCTCAAGTTTGCATTGGTTATAAAAAGAATTAAAAGAGCGCATGAGAGGGCCATGACAGAGGGCCTGAGAAACAGATTTTTAACTTTTTTAGGCCTTATCATCTGGAAACTATAAAATCTATTATTTTTACCCGTTCCATCAACAAGTCTTTGTGTAACCTTCTGAATGTTGCTTTCTGCATCAACAAGGGAAAGTTTGATAACCTGGAAACAAAAGAATTTACTCATTATTTAATAGTGTTGAAAATAGACAAGTTATTTATTTATTTATTGGTGTTTAAGGTCACATACTTATGCACAATGGCTAATCGTGACCGTGACAGTTTTATGGGTGGAGGAAGCGGGAATACCCGGAGAGAACCACCGAGCAACGACGAGCAGCTGTCAGCTCCCCAACATCGTAACTCCGCACCGCAGCACAGGCAGGGTTAGATTGGTTGAAGACATGCGCACCATCGACGTGCAGTACACCTCAGTTCACAGCGTCATCGTGCCCCCATGTAGGCAATCGGGGTGAAGTGTCTTGCCCAAGGACACAACGCGGTTGCCGCAGGTGGGATTCGAACCGAGGACCTCTCGGCTTGCAGCCTGCACCTCTACCAACTGAGCCACCGCGCCCCCTAAATAGACAAGTTAACCCTTTATCCAATGCAGACAATATCAAAATTTATTATTTTAAATATCATTTTTAAAATTTTTCAAAAAATTTCAGCAAAACCATATCATGTGACCCCTCATTGGAACTAGAACTATCACTGAAGGTGATTAATACCCCCGCTTTGGGTTTTTAGAGGAATGCACTTCTGATCATGTAGGCGAAGGCCATAAGGAAATGTATACATAAAGATCATTTTTTGTTGTTGAAATTTGTATTTGCATGTGGCCTTCCACAGAACAGCACTGAATACTTAAAGAGCCCACACATATATGGTTTACATTTGGAAAAACACATTTACAATGTGCAACATGTATTCAAAATCGGTTCATTAATGTAGGAGGAGTTGCACACACAAGAATCCCATTTGAAAACCCACAATAAATCCAAGTTAAAGGGAGATAACCTGGTTAAAATTGTCGCAGATCAAAAATTTGGGAATATGCGTATGTTCACTTAGTTGTGATAATGTTTGAAAGGTTTCGTCAAAATTGATCGATAAATGTAGGAGGAGTTGCACGCACAAGAATTTCATGTAGAAACCCATAATAAATCTAAGTTAAAGGGAGATAACCTAGTTAAAATTGCCACAGCTCAAAAATTTTGGAATATGCGCATGTTTACTTAGTAGTGATGATGTCTGTAAACTTTTGTCCAAATTGATTGATAAATGTAGGAGGAGTTGCGCACACAAGAATTTCATGCAGAAACTCATATTAAATCAAAGTTCAAGAGAGATAACCTGGTTAAAATTGTCGCAGATCAAAAAGTTTGGAATATGCACATGTTCACTTAGTAGAGATGATGTTTGAAAGGTTTCATCAAAATCGGTTCATTAACGTAGGAGGAGTTGCGCACACAAGAATTTGTTCGGATGGAAAGACACAATAAATCTAAGTCAAAGGGAGATAACCTGGTTAAAATTGTCGCAGACCAAAAATCTTGGAATATGCGCAAGTTCACTTAGTAGTGATGATGTCTGAAAAGTTTTGTCCAAATTGATTGATAAATGTAGGAGGAGTTGCACGCACAAGAATTTCATGTAGAAACCCATAATAAATCAAAGTTAAAGGGAGATAACCTAGTTAAAATTGCCACAGCTCAAAAATTTTGGAATATGCGCATGTTCACTTAGTAGTGATGATGTCTGTAAACTTTCGTCCAAATTGATTGATAAATGTAGGAGGAGTTGCGCACACAAGAATTTCATGCAGAAACCCATATTAAATCAAAGTTCAAGAGAGATAACCTGGTTAAAATTGTCGCAGATCAAAAAGTTTGGAATATGCACATGTTCACTTAGTAGAGATGATGTTTGAAAGGTTTCATCAAAATCGGTTCATTAATGTAGGAGGAGTTGCGCACACAAGAATTTGTTCGAACGGAAAGACATAATAAATCTAAGTCAAAGGGAGATAACCTGGTTAAAATTGTCGCAGATCAAAAATCTTGGAATATGCGCATGTTCACTTAGTAGTGATGATGTCTGAAAAGTTTTGTCCAAATTGATTGATAAATGTAGGAGGAGTTGCGCACACAAGAATTTCATGTAGAAACCCATATTAAATCAAAGTTCAAGAGAGATAACCTGGTTAAAATTGTCGCAGATTAAAAAGTTTGGAATATGCACATGTTCACTTAGTAGAGATGATGTTTGAAAGGTTTCATCAAAATCGGTTCATTAATGTAGGAGGAGTTGCGCACACAAGAATTTGTTCGGATGGAAAGACACAATAAATCTAAGTCAAAGGGAGAAAACCTGGTTAAAATTGTCGCAGATCAAAAATCTTCGAATATGCGCATGTTCACTTAGTAGTGATGATGTCTGAAAAGTTTTGTCCAAATTGATTGATAAATGTAGGAGGAGTTGCGCACACAAGAATTTCATGTCCGGAAAGACGTACGGGAGGATGTACGGACGGACGGACAGACGGACGGACGGACGTACGGACGTACAGGGCGATTCCTATATAGCCCCCACTTCTTCGAAGTGGGGGTATAATGAGCTCGACAATTTCTGACTTTTACAACCTCAAAACAGGTGCCCTTAACATGCCACACTGAGGAGGTTCTGCTGACAGGAGGCAAATTATCTAGACAGTGGTTTTTAGTTACAGCCTTGACTGCCTTAACAGGCCACCAAGACTTGACTAGTAATCACTGCTAAGCCACTGGATAATTTAAGGCTGTGGCCTGATGGGAATTCAGGATACTTGTCCAGGCCCTTAAGGGTTAAAGGCCTGGAGAATTGTACTCATTTTTTGCTTCTGAATAATAACGAAACACTCTGACATTGCAGTGGCATCTAGTTAAGTCTTGGTTTCAGGCAGTCAAGATGTTACTATATTCCACTTCCAAGGTACCGTAACTCCATCAGCAAGACCACCAAAAGGCTGTGTTCTACATGTACATACACAAATACGAGAAGAAACTCTCACCAAATTTGGAACTAAGCCCTTGAGGGTTAACTGGAAGAGAGCTAAATTATTTTTGGTCAATGCCTCTGAGCACTCTCCCATAAATTGCAAAAAAGCAAAACCACAGGGGGTAAATAATTTCACTTCAAAGATAATACCGCAAAACCACAGGGGGTAAATAATTTCACTTCAAAGATAATACAAAGAACAGCTAGAGAATATGAAGCCTTCAACTTGTGGTGCTAGCACTTCGGAGTAAAGCCCAAATATGGGCTTCCAGCACTCAACCAGTTAACCCTTTACCCAATAAATCGTCAGCATCAGCCTGCGTAATATGCAGATTCAGAAGCTGAAAAAATATTATTTTTCGAAAAATTTCAACAAAACCATATCATGTGACCCCTCTTTGGAATGAGCTCGTTGAGCTCGTTCCAATGAAGGATCAGATGATATGGTTTTGTTGAAATTTTTCGAAAAAGTTAAAAAATTTATAGTAATTTATATATTTTTTATACTTACCAATGACCCAGACATAGCTGGTGCTAACTCTTAAAATATAGGGCCAAACACAAATTTTGCCCCCCAATCCCCAAAATTTGCATCTAAAACTAAAGAAAACATGTCCTGAAAGGCCCTCCACACCTCGCCCCCACTGCGCATGCGCAGTGTCAAGGACGTTCCGAAATTGGCGCCATTTATCATTCTAATAACCAGTGCCTGGTAAGCGCTATGTACTCAGCGGGGAGGCAAGAGTTCCCAACTCCTGGGAGGGCCATCCCCGTCTGGGTCATTGGTAAGTATAAAAAATATATAAATTACTATAAATTTTTTAACATTTTTATACTGTACCAATGACCCAGACATAGCTGAATAGTAAAAAGGCTGGAGGGCCAAGGACATAGAGCAAAATGGAATACGCTCAATAAAATAAAATAGAGTCATCCCCTGTAGGGAAAAGAAGTAATAGGCCTTACATGTATCTTTCTTATTTATTATAAATTAGAAAGATACAACACCTTCCAAAAATTGAGCTTCATACATCCATGTACTCTATTAATATCCAATAATCCTTATACTAATAATTTTTAAAGTAAGCCAATAATAAAGTAAGTCTAGAGGATAGAGACTCTATACTCTTAAAAGTGTGTGAGAATTGCATAATCATGTCCGTTGACATATGCAATATTCAAAAGCTATACTTTAAAAACTAAGACTTGAAAGAATTTTATAAACTTAAACTTCTCACTAAACAACCATCCCAATAACAGCTCAGAATTACTAACTCCGGAGGAGGTATCCCCTTGTTTTCATAGTAAAAACAGGTGACCCAAGGGAACACCCTCCCCCCCCCTTTTTCTTGCCCTGGGTCAAATAGCCCAGAGCGAAGAGGGCAGCCGAACGGAGACACTGCCGAAACAGACAGCCTACCTAGCTATAGTAGCAACTGTTAAGTGAATGACATTCTGAGCAGTAGATAATAGACCTAACAATAGAGGCCTCCAGAAATGGACTCGATATTTCTGAGATAAAATTCATGAATGGATGGCTGAGCGCAATGAGCAGCCTTCAAAAATCTATAATAGCAACACTATTAATGTAAGCCCAAGAAGTAGAAGAACTCTTACTTCATGAGCCGAAATCTTAAGCACAACTGCTAAGCCAATGATATATCATAAGCAGTACGCTAGTTAATAGAATCCATTAACAATAAAATGGAGCGTAACGTCCTTCTACTAGACATCAAAGACAGAAGAAGCTTACGCCCTTGTAATAAACAGATATCTGTTTATAAATACATAAACTGTACCCGGAAAGAGTAAAGGCCTATGCCCATACGAAGACGGAAGGACCTTAAAATAATAGGTTCCGGATAATAGGAGCCTAACTCTTATGCAACAATCCAACCTAAATAGTAACGGAAGTATTGATTCCGAAACTATGAAAGTGAAAATCATCCATCGATAGTGCATGAAACTCACTGACTCTACAGTAAAAGAGAAACCAACAGAATTACTGTTTAAAAGGTCAGAATTTGAAAACTACTGTTTCCAGAGGCTCAAATGATTACTTAGCTAAATAAGAACCGAAGTTAAAATCCGTATAGGAATTTAATCTAAAGATTCTAAGTCTATTTATCAAAAAGTTACTAACTGACTTAGATAAAGAGACAAAAGACTCAATTGTAAACTATCGTAGAGTGCATAGGTATGAGGTAACATAAACCTATAACCTAAATAACAACAGGCTGCAGTAGATCTTGTGAAACAAGTATACTAAAAAACTAGCAATGCGTAGTATGGAGGGATCAACCATATGAACATAATGATCCCTACACCACGACGGAAGAGCCTCCACTTTAGTCGCATAGAATAGCGAAGAAGAGGATCTCCTATAGTAAGAAATCGCGTCCAAAGCTCGTCCAGTACAGTGCTTACAATGCAATACGGACCACACAACGGAATACATGAAGGTTGCGACCTTGCTGGTTGTGATGAAGATGACACGATTTACCCAGTGAAAAAAGATCCTCACATAGAGGAAGATTTCACGTTAAGATCCACAGTAGACAAGAGAGTAAATTACTCATGATCTCTGTGAAGATAGAGATGCTATCAACAGAAATGTATTGTGGTTGTTTATCTTAGCAATACCTGCTAAAACAACAGCGCCGGAGGATACGCGTATCCTATCATTCCGTCCTATAGATCAATAGAGCGTTAACAGTATTAGCTCAGAGATCTGGACAAGCCAACACATACGTCTGCAATTGATAAGCAAGCTGAGTCATAAATAAAACATCATTGGGCGCTCCCATAGATAGCAAATCTGATTAAATACTTGTTTGTTGAGAGTCCATTCTGACAGCAACAAGCGACCCGTAAGAGAACGGGAGTGCGATAAAACAATCAGACGACCCAGAATATGACGGACCAAAACTGAACTTGGTGTACTATAACCAACAGACGGATTCTTTCCATTAAATTGAATAACGGAAACGAAAGAGTGCCTCCCTGGTTCCGGAGATACGCCACTACTGTCGAATTAAAGGACAGAAATTTGGGCATGCGTTTCTGAATAATGTTCATGCAAAGACAAAGCAAGCCTAAAAAACATTATTCCGCGGAAGTTAAACTGATAGCTAAAAGACTGCGGAACCCAAAGACCCTGGCACTTCGAATCCGTAGGGATCAGTATATATCCCAATCTGTTTGACTGGCAACCGTCATAACAGCCACACTAGGGTCCGGCAACTGCGGCGGCACTCTCTGAGTCAACCACCGAATGTTTGCCCCAGTCTGAATCTCTTGTAACACTAGATAGACAAGAGAATGTATAAATCAAGCAATTCATGGATTGCCGGAAAGTTGCCATCGAAGAGAAGCTCCTCGGAGAACGAAGCGACTCTGAGAGAGTTCTTAACCTACTATCCACGCGTGGATGTAGCTAGGGCTGCATCACGTCTAACCAACTCCAATCAGCCACTGAAGGGCGGAGTTATACGTGAACAAACTACTGCCCTCAAAAGAAATTACATTGAGAATAATATCCCGTAAATCTTTTCTTGAAGACGTAATGATAACGCCTCAGTAAGGCGGATTACGTATAATAAAGCGTCTAAGTTAAGTCTACTATACATAATGTCGTTCCCAACATTGAAATTGGAAAAGACATAAACGGTGAAAAAGAATATATGCAGTCTTTAATCACACCGTCTAGACGCATATGAACTCTCGGTATGCCCTGCTCTGCCAAAATAAACTATATGTAAAAAAGATAAAATGGCAGAAATGAGCCACGCGGACAAGAAACTAAACTATCATGCTTAGTAGCAGGCTTGTATATATATATATAATATATAGCGTCGAAAAATAAAACACATGTTGTAATGACAATATTGGACTGCGTCGGTAAGTCAGGGACAAAGTCCCTGTACCGATCGAAAAATCCGAGTCCAATGACGCTATAAGTCTCTTATCCAAGATCGCAGCAATGAAGTCCGAAAAATAATCACTGGAAGAAATGCCAGAAGATATGAAAGGCATCTTCCGATACTACTAAAGGGAAAACTCGAAATCTTTCGAATCCCTTTCGCCATCCTGTCGGACCCTATAAAGCGTTCGGTCGTCCGTAGCTTGATGCAACCGCGGACCGCACCGACCCAGCGCCGTCGGATAATTCCTGATTCAACCGAGAAACCGTCAATTGCTGGGATGCTGCGAAACAACTGTGCTAACTCGGATAGCACGTCCGTCACTGAGGCCTGAGGAGCAGCGGTCTTACGATGCATTGCCGCAGGAAGCTCCGAGATCGTTACCCCGTGCATACTTCCAATATGCGAGCGAACGGAGTGTATAGGCCTCGTGTCCCTTGGCTACCGGATGGCGCGACCTATTCGCTGTGGAATCACTGAAAGCCGAAACTGATCGGATACTCGAGGTCACGTAGCCAATGTGCGGTCGTGTGCCCTGCTGTGAGGATGAGGAAGCATTAAAGACAGTCTCTCGGACTGTCAATATAACGGAGCGTCCCGAGCAACGGACATATGCTCCGAATGTAAAATATCTGAACCACAACATGCGGTCCCCTATGTTGTTGGCTTCCTCCGATCTGTCCTCAATCTGCCGTCACCGGGTGAGTACTAAAGTAATTAAAGTGCTCGCATCACCCAAATCTCCTTCCTAGACCGCAACGGACGAACCCGGCAGCCGAACCATTCGATGAATGTACGCTACACCGGGTGAGCTAGCAAATGTCACTCCGTAAGCGATAGACATATTCCATGAGCACTTATTGCCGCTAACTCTTCATTAACTATGACGACAGAGGCACACTTTTGAAAGACATCTCCATAACTCTTCGAACAAGAAACCAGAAATGCTTGGATAGCAAGCATAAAATAATAATATATATAGCGTCGTTCAATAATTCGAAAGTTTGTGTGACATTATTGGACTATGTCGGAACTGAGGGACGATGTCCCTGAACCGAACCAAAAATTTCTAAGTCCACCGACGCTATCAGTTTCTTATCCGGCATCGCAGCATATGTTGTTCCGAAAGGGAAAGCTTGAAATCCACCGAATCCCTTTCGGTATCCCGTCGGACCGGATGAAACTTTCGGACGTCCGTACCCGCTTCCGCGGAGCGTCCCGACCCAGCATCGTCGAATAAAATATATGCGACAGATTCAGTTGATGCTGGGATGCTGCGATAAACTGTGCTATTAAGGAAAGCACGTCCGTTCCCGAGGCCTGTGCAGTAGCGGACTTACGATGCATTGCCGCTGGAAGCTCCGTGTACGTTGACTCCCGCACACTTCCTATGCGAACGTCCGGAGTCTGCAGGCCTCGAGTCCCCGGCTACCGACCCAGCGCTGTCGGATAATTCTCGATCCGACACCGTTTCTGTCGGCTGCTGGGATGCTGCGATAAGCTGTGCTATGTGCACAAGAATGTCCGGCGTCGAGACCTGCGGAGGCGCAGTCTATCGGTGCTTCGCCGAGGGTAGCTCCGCATCAGATGGCTCCCGCATACTTCCTATGCGAACGTCCGGAGTCCATCGGTCTCGAATCCCTGGCTGCCGGATGGTGTGACCTGGTCGCCGAAGAATCCTTGATCGGCGAAGCTGGTAATATATCGGCGGTCACGCAGCCAAGGTGCGGTCGTGTGCGCTGACGAGAAGAGGAAGCCTTAGCAGTCTCAGCGGACTGCCTATACAACGGAGCGTCCCGAGCGACGGACGTATGCTCCGCTAACGACACATTTGTACCACAACATCTGGGGCCAGATGTTGTTGAACGAGAGAGGGGCCTCTCTCGCTTGCCGTCCGGATGGACCGGAACGAGCTATGAACCGGACTAAAAGGCTTCCTCCGTTCTCCCTCCGATCCGCCGTCACTGGGTGTGCATTAAGTTAATTTTATAGTGCTCGCATCACCCCAAAATTCCTTCTAGACCGCAACGGACGAACCCGGCTGCCGAACCATTCGGTGAATGGACGCTACACCGGGCGAGCTAGCGGACGTCAAAGGCCGTCGAACCTACTAGGGTCCTCTTAGGCAATTGGCGTATTACATGAGCACTTTTCCGCTAGCCCTTCATTAATTGTGACGACGGAGGCACACTGTTGGAAGACATCACAGATACATCACCCTAATCTTGATCGTCTGAAATAGAAATTGATAAAGTAGAGTGACCCTGCGGGGAAAGGACCGGAGTGTCCAAATCCCCAACAACATACCGTGACATACGCTTCCCATATTGTCATCGAAATCATACGATACAGAACAGGAGTTAATGCGAGTACACTGACCACATATAGAATGATAATAAGGTCAGAGGAAGACTTCCTCTTAAAACAATTGATCAATATCCTTTCAATGTGAAAAGAAAACAAGTCCTGGTACTCGCACTAACCCCTGGCAATCAAAATACATAATAATAATATGATCCATTAATATAGAAAAAATAATTGAAATCAAAATATTTTGAAAAAATATTTTTTCAGAACAGCCCAAGTTTCTGAAAAGTAACGTTGAGCCCCAATGGATCCCAAGCCTAAGTGTGGACAAAAATTTTAAAAATATTTTAAACAATTTATTCAAGACTTACGAACAATAATAATGTATCTAGTTATGATTAAAATAACATAAAGATATTATTATTTAGAAATCCCCCCCTCACACAGAGGGCTGTTGTAAATGTAAACAATGAGTGTAAAAACACTAAAAAAAGACTCCAGGCACCCAGGCCCGAAATCAGTTACCAAAAATACACCATCTGATGCAAAACAGAGACTTCCAGGGAAGAAACTGCAGAACATCAGATGGTAGATGCAGAACACAACGCCTAACCACCCGTAGGTGAAGACGTACACATGGGGAAAGAACAGAATTCATTCTGTTATTAAGCTAAAACTCCCAAGAAATTTTAGTAATAATAATTACAGAAACTATGCCAAAAGCATGGGAGAATAGCAAGGGGGAACTTAAAGGACAGGGAGAGAGGAAAAACACTTGAAAAAACAGTGTAACTAAATAATCAGAATGACAACAAAATGGCTGCTGCCTTGAAAATAGGTAACTTAACATAATTTCATTAAAAAATTTTAAGTTACAGCCCTGATAATATTCTGTCACACATTCTTTTCCTCTCCTCCTTTTCTATCCTCCTTAGAATCACCATTTCACTAATATTTATGTGTCTGGCATCATTTAAACTGAGATTTAAAAGCACAAAGATCAGTCAGATGTTAACTGATGAAGGGCCAAACTTAGAATGATAAATGGCGACAATTTCGGAACGTCCTTGACACTGCGCATGCGCAGTGGGGGCGAGGTGTGGAGGGCCTTTCAGGACATGTTTTTAGTTTTAGATGCAAATTTTGGGGATTGGGGGGCAAAATTTGTGTTTGGCCCTATATTTTAAGAGTTAGCACCAGCTATGTCTGGGTCATTGGTACAGTATAAAAATAATGAAGAAATGATATTTAAATTAATAAATTTTGATATCCTCTGCATTGGGTAAAGGGTTAAACAATAGAAAAGATATACATAAGAGGTGTGTTTTTTACTGTAGAAATATGTACTAGTTGCACTCACAAGGGGATATAACAGCACTCTCAGATTCTCAATTATTCAAAAACTGAAAACTGATTCTCAATGTAGGAGTTTGTGAGAAGTAAAACCGGGTCCCACTAACTGTGACAAATTTTAAGTCATGCAAGCCTCATGTCTAGTTCAAATATCTTTCCCCCCAGATATGATATCTCCATCCCAAATCATCACCTAGCAAGGATAATGAAAGTTAAAAAATTTATAGTAATTTATATATTTTTTATACTTACCAATGACCCAGACATAGCTGGTGCTAACTCTTAAAATATAGGGCCAAACACAAATTTTGCCCCCCAATCCCCAAAATTTGCATCTAAAACTAAAGAAAACATGTCCTGAAAGGCCCTCCACACTTCGCCCCTACTGCGCATGCGCAGTGTCAAGGACGTTCCGAAATTGGCGCCATTTATCATTCTAACAACCAGTGCCTGGTAAGCGCTATGTACTCAGCGGGGAGGCAAGAGTTCCCAACTCCTGGGAGGGCCATCCCCGTCTGGGTCATTGGTAAGTATAAAAAATATATAAATTACTATAAATTTTTTAACATTTTTATACTGTACCAATGACCCAGACATAGCTGAATAGTAAAAAGGCTGGAGGGCCAAGGACATAGAGCAAAATGGAATACGCTCAATAAAATAAAATAGAGTCATCCCCTGTAGGGAAAAGAAGTAATAGGCCTTATATGTATCTTTCTTATTTATGATAAATTAGAAAGATACAACACCTTCCAAAAATTGAGCTTCATACATCCATGTACTCTATTAATATCCAATAATCTTTATACTAATAATTTTTAAAGTAAGCCAATAATAAAGTAAGTCTAGAGAATAGAGACTCTTATACTCCTAAAAGTGAGTGAGAATTGCATAATCATGTCCGTTGACATATGCAATATTCAAAAGCTATACTTTAAAAACTAAGACTTGAATGAATTTTATAAACTTAAACTTCTCACTAACAACCATCCCAATAACAGCTCAGAATTACTAACTCCGGAGGAGGTATCCCCTTGTTTTCATAGTAAAAAGGGTGACCCAAGGGAACACCCTCCCCCCCCCCCCCCCTTTTTCTTGCCCTGGGTCAAATAGCCCAGAGCGAAGAGGGCAGCCGAACGGAGACACTGCCGAAACAGACAGCCTACCTAGCTATAGTGAATGACATTCTGAGCAGTAGATAATAGACCTAACAATAGAGGCCTCCGGAAATGGACTCGATATTTCTGAGACAAAATTCATGAATGGATGGCTGAGCGCAATGAGCAGCCTTCAAAAATCTATAATAGCAACACTATTAATGTAAGCCCAAGAAGTAGAAGAACTCTTACTTCATGAGCCGAAATCTTAAGCACAACTGCTAAGCCAATGATATACCATAAGCAGTACGCTAGTTAACAGAATCCATTAAGAATAAAATGGAGCGTAACGTCCTTCTACTAGACATCAAAGACAGAAGAAGCTTACGCCCTTGTAATAAACAGATATCTGTTTATAAATACATAAACTGTACCCGGAAAGAGTAAAGGCCTATGCCCATACGAAGATGGAAGGACCTTAAAATAATAGGTTCCGGATAATAGGAGCCTAACTCTTATGCAACAATCCAACCTAAATAGTAACGGAAGTATTGATTCCGAAACTATGAAAGTGAAAATCATCCATCGATAGTGCATGAAACTCACTGACTCTACAGTAAAAGAGAAACCAACAGAATTACTGTCTAAAAGGTCAGAATTTGAAAACTACTGTTTCCAGAGGCTCAAATGATTACTTAGCTAAATAAGAACCGAAGTTAAAATCCGTATAGGAATTTAATCCAAAGATTCTAAGTCTATTTATCAAAAAGTTACTAACTGACTTAGATAAAGAGACAAAAGACTCAATTGTAAACTATCGTAGAGTGCATAGGTATGAGGTAACATAAACCTATAACCTAAATAACAACAGGCTGCAGTAGATCTTGTGAAACAAGTATACTAAAAAATAGCAATGAGTAGTATGGAGGGATCAATAATATGAACATAATGATCCCTACACCACGACGGAAGAGCCTCCACTTTAGTCGCATAGAATAGCGAAGAAGAGGATCTCCTATAGTAAGAAATCGCGTCCAAAGCTCGTCCAGTACAGTGCTTACAATGCAATACGGACCACACAACGGAATACATGAAGGTTGCGACCTTGCTGGTTGTGATAAAGATGACACGATTTACCCAGTGAAAAAAGATCCTCACATAGAGGAAGATTTCACGTTAAGATCCACAGTAGACAAGAGAGTAAATTACTCATGATCTCTGTGAAGATAGAGATGCTATCAACAGAAATGTATTGTGGTTGTTTATCTTAGCAATATCTGCTAAAACAACAGCGCCGGAGGATACGCGTATCCTATCATTCCGTCCTATAGATCAATAGAGCGTTAACAGTATTAGCTCAGAGATCTGGACAAGCCAACACATACGTCTGCAATTTATTAGCAAGCTGTGTCATAAATAAAACATCATTGGGCGCTCCCATAGATAGCAAATCTGAATGAATACTTGTTTGTTGAGAGTCCATTCTGACAGCAACAAGCGACCCGTAAGAGAACGGGGGTGCGATAAAACAATCAGACGACCCAGAATATGACGGACCAAAACTGAACTTGGTGTACTATAACCAACAGACGGATTCTTTCCATTAAATTGAATAACGGAAACGAAAGAGTGCCTCCCTAGTTCCGGAGATACGCCACTACTGTCGAATTAAAGGACAGGAATTTGGGCATGCGTTTCTGAATAATGTTCATGCAATGACATAAAGCAAGCCTAAAAAACATTATTCCGCGGAAGTTAAACTGATAGCTAAAAGACTGCGGAACCCAAAGACCCTGGCACTTCGAATCCGTAGGGATCAGTATATATCCCAATCTGTTTGACTGGCAACCGTCATAACAGCCACACTCGGGTCCGGCAACTGCGGCGGCACTCTCTGAGTCAACCACCGAATGTTTGCCCCAGTCTGAATCTCTTGTAACACTAGATAGACAAGAGAATGTATAAATCAAGCAATTCATGGATTGCCGGAAAGTTGCCGTCGAAGAGAAGCTCCTCCGAGAACGAAGCAACTCTGAGAGAGTTCTTAACCTACTATCCACACGTGGATGTAGCTAGGGCTGCATCACGTCTAACCAACTCCAATCAGCCACTGAAGGGTGGAGTTATACGTGAACAAACTACTGCCCTCAAAAGAAATTACATTGAGAATAATATCCCGTAAATCTTTTCTTGAAGACGTAATGATAACACTTCAGTAAGGCGGATTACGTATAATAAAGCGTCTAAGTTAAGTCTACTATACATAATGTCGTTCCCAACATTGAAATTGGAAAAGACATAAACGGCGAAAAAGAATATATATGCAGTCTTTAATCACACCGTCTAGACGCGTATGAACTCTCGGTATGCCCTGCTCTGCCAAAATAAACTATATGTAAAAAAGATAAAATGAGCCACGCGGACAAGAAACTAAACTATCATGCTTAGTAGCAGGCTTGTATATATATATAAATATATAGCGTCGAAAAATAAAACACATGTTGTAATGACAATATTGGACTGCGTCGGTAAGTCAGGGACAAAGTCCCTGTACCGATCGAAAAATCCGAGTCCAATGACGCTATAAGTCTCTTATCCAAGATCGCAGCAATGAAGTCCGAAAAATAATCACTGGAAGAAATGCCAGAAGATATGAAAGGCATCTTCCGATACTACTAAAGGGAAAACTCGAAATCTTTCGAATCCCTTTCGCCATCCTGTCGGACCCTATAAAGCGTTCGGTCGTCCGTAGCTTGATGCAACCGCGGGCCGCACCGACCCAGCGCCGTCGGATAATTCCTGATTCGACCGAGAAACTGTCAATTGCTGGGATGCTGCGAAACAACTGTGCTAACTCGGATAGCACGTCCGTCACTGAGGCCTGAGGAGCAGCGGTCTTACGATGCATTGCCGCAGGAAGCTCCGAGATCGTTACCCCGTGCATACTTCCAATATGCGAGCGAACGGAGTGTATAGGCCTCGTGTCCCTTGGCTACCGGATGGCGCGACCTATTCGCTGTGGAATCACTGAATGCCGAAACTGATCGGATACTCGAGGTCACGTAGCCAATGTGCGGTCGTGTGCCCTGCTGAGAGGATGAGGAAGCATTAAAGACAGTCTCTCGGACTGTCAATATAACGGAGCGTCCCGAGCAACGGACATATGCTCCGAATGTAAAATATCTGAACCACAACATGCGGTCCCCTATGTTGTTGGCTTCCTCCGATCTGTCCTCAATCTGCCGTCACTGGGTGAGTACTAAAGTAATTAAAGTGCTCGCATCACCCAAATCTCCTTCCTAGACCGCAACGGACGAACCCGGCAGCCGAACCATTCGATGAATGTACGCTACACCGGGTGAGCTAGCGAATGTCACTCCGTAAGCGATAGACATATTCCATGAGCACTTATTGCCGCTAACTCTTCATTAACTATGACGACAGAGGCACACTTTTGAAAGACATCTCCATAATTCTTCGAACAAGAAACCAGAAATGCTTGGATAGCAAGCATAAAATAATAATATATATAGCGTCGTTCAATAATTCGAAAGTTTGTGTGACATTATTGGACTATGACGGAACTGAGGGACGATGTCCCTGAACCGAACCAAAAATTTCTAAGTCCACCGACGCTATCGGTTTCTTATCCGGCATCGCAGCATATTTGTTCCGAAAGGGAAAGCTTGAAATCCTCCGAATCCCTTCGGTATCCCGTCGGACCGGATGAAACTTTCGGACGTCCGTACCCGCTTCCGCGGAGCGTCCCGACCCAGCATCGTCGGATAAAATATATGCGACAGATTCAGTTGATGCTGGGATGCTGCGATAAACTGTGCTATTAAGGAAAGCACGTCCGTTCCCGAGGCCTGTGCAGTAGCGGACTTACGATGCATTGCCGCTGGAAGCTCCGTGTACGTTGACTCCCGCACACTTCCTATGCGAACGTCCGGAGTCTGCAGGCCTCGAGTCCCCGGCTACCGACCCAGCGCTGTCGGATAATTCTCGATCCGACACCGTTTCTGTCGGCTGCTGGGATGCTGCGATAAGCTGTGCTATGTGCACAAGAATGTCCGGCGTCGAGACCTGCGGAGGCGCAGTCTATCGCTGCTTCGCCGAGGGCAGCTCCGCATCAGATGGCTCCCGCATACTTCCTATACGAACGTCCGGAGTCCATCGGTCTCGAATCCCTGGCTGCCGGATGGTGTGACCTGGTCGCCGAAGAATCCTTGATCGGCGAAGCTGGTAATATATCGGCGGTCACGCAGCCAAGGTGCGGTCGTGTGCGCTGACGAGAAGAGGAAGCCTTAGCAGTCTCAGCGGACTGCCTATACAACGGAGCGTCCCGAGCGACGGACATATGCTCCGCTAGCGACACATTTGTACCACAACATCTGGGGCCAGATGTTGTTGAACGAGAGAGGGGCCTCTCTCGCTTGCCGTCCGGATGGACCGGAACGAGCTATGAACCGGACTAAAAGGCTTCCTCCGTTCTCCCTCCGATCCGCCGTCACTGGGTGTGCATTAAGTTAATTTTATAGTGCTCGCATCACCCCAAAATTCCTTCTAGACCGCAACGGACGAACCCGGCTGCCGAACCATTCGGTGAATGGACGCTACACCGGGCGAGCTAGCGGACGTCAAAGGCCGTCGAACCTACTAGGGTCCTCTTAGGCAATTGGCGTATTACATGAGCACTTTTCCGCTAGCCCTTCATAATTGTGACGACGGAGGCACACTGTTGGAAGACATCACAGATACATCACCCAAATCTTGATCGTCTGAAATAGAAATTGATAAAGTAGAGTGACCCTGCGGGGAAAGGACCGGAGTGTCCAAATCCCCAACAACATACCGTGACATACGCTTCCCATATTGTCATCGAAATCATACGATACAGAACAGGAGTTAATGCGAGTACACTGACCACATATAGAATGATAATAAGGTCAGAGGAAGACTTCCTCTTAAAACAATTGATCAATATCCTTTCAATGTGAAAAGAAAACAAGTCCTGGTACTCGCACTAACCCCTGGCAATCAAAATACATAATAATAATATGATCCATTAATATAGAAAAAATAATTGAAATCAAAATATTTTGAAAAAATATTTTTTCAGAACAGCCCAAGTTTCTGAAAAGTAACGTTGAGCCCCAATGGATCCCAAGCCTAAGTGTGGAAAAAAAATTTTAAAATATTTTAAAACAATTTATTCAACACTTACGAACAATAATAATGTATCTAGTTATGATTAAAATAACATCAAGATATTATTATTTAGAAATCCCCCCCCTCACACAGAGGGCTGTTGTAAATGTAAACAATGAGTGTAAAAACACTAAAATAAGACTCCAGGCACCCAGGCCCGAAATCAGTTACCAAAAATACACCATCTGATGCAAAACAGAGACTTCCAGGGAAGAAACTGCAGAACATCAGATGGTAGATGCAGAACACAACCCCTAACCACCCGTAGGTGAAGACGTAAACATGGGGAAAGAACAGAATTCATTGTTATTCAGCTAAAACTCCCAAGAAATTTTAGTAATAATAATTACATAAACTATGCCAAAAGCATGGGAGAATAGCAAGGGGGAACTTAAAGGACAGGGAGAGAGGAAAAACACTTGAAAAAACAGTGTAACTAAATAATCAGAATGACAACAAAATGGCTGCTGCCTTGAAAATAGGTAACTTAACATAATTTCATTAAAAAATTTTAAGTTACAGCCCTGATAATATTCTGTCACACATTCTTTTCCTCTCCTCCTTTTCTATCCTCCTTTGAATCACCATTTCACTAATATTTATGTGTCTGGCATCATTTAAACTGAGATTTAAAAGCACAAAGATCAGTCAGATGTTAACTGATGAAGGGCCAAACTTAGAATGATAAATGGCGCCAATTTCGGAACGTCCTTGACACTGCGCATGCGCAGTAGGGGCGAAGTGTGGAGGGCCTTTCAGGACATGTTTTCTTTAGTTTTAGATGCAAATTTTGGGGATTGGGGGGCAAAATTTGTGTTTGGCCCTATATTTTAAGAGTTAGCACCAGCTATGTCTGGGTCATTGGTACAGTATAAAAATATATCCCCCAAGTGTCTCACCTATTAATCCACCTCTGACAAAGTTGTTGATATATCCTCAAATTTTATAGGCTAAGAATGTCATGTGCATACCGGCGGTAAATTCAGTACACAGTAGGTGTCACTTTAACTGGTAGAGTGCTGAATTATTTTTGGTCATCAAAATTTGTTCACATATATTTGCCTTGTTACAATTTATGGGAGAGTGCCAATAGGTACTCTCCCATAAATTGTAACAATACAAATCCTAACAGTCTAAATAATTTCACTTCAAAGGTGATATGAACAACATCCACAGAATATGAAGCCTTTAAGTTGTGGTACAGACACTTCAGAATAAAGCCCAAAAATGGGCTTCCAACACACGACAGGTTAATACACATTGACCTAGAGTTATCTTTCTTGGGTGAGTTGTCACCATTACTATTTTGATGCATTTCCACTTGCTTTGATTTTTTGAAAATTTGATTAAAATAAAATAAGAGAATTTAAGTACCAAAAATATTTTCAAGGTACTGTATTTATTGATTTAAAACATTAAATATTTGAAAAATGGACAGAAAATATTATTTGTTGTCCCAAAAGTTCTTTCTTGTTTTTATGATTCTATCGATTTTTTTATGCAGAAGCAAACATTTTCTTTGCAGTTTACTGAACAGATTAAAAGTGATTTTTTGAATGTTTAAAAGAGTTTTGTAACCCTTTTTCAGGTGGTATAATGACAGTAAATGTATGTAACTGTATATAAAATTGTTGGTTTTTATTCATCTTTTCATTAACTCTTAACCCGCTGAGTATTTTCAAGCTATTTTTCATCAAATCTAGTCATGGCTGCTGTAAGCAGCCATGACTAGATCTGATGAAAAATTAATCTAAATACAACTGATGAAATCATTGGTGAAAAAATCCATATATTTACAGGGGAAAGTTGATTAAATGTACTCAAATTATACTTGTTTTAGGAGCACTAGAAATCATGTCCTGTGCGGGAATAGCCGCCAGCAGCATGCAAGGAGTTAACCTCATTCCTGAGGTGGGGTAAATTAGTTCACCTCACCTACAGACCAGCTACCAACCTCTAGCTAGTCACATGCTGACTATGTAACAAATAGAACATGCATACCAGTAAGGGAGAAAATTAGGTCTCATAAGAATCAGCTCACAGAGCTAATTCCCATAAGGCCTAAAAAGTTAAAAATCTGTTTCTCAGGCCCTCCCGCATGGTGCTTTTGGCTACCACATGCTGTCTTTTTATAACCAACTAGCAGGGTTACCCGGCGTTGCTCGGGCTGAGGAGAGTATTAAAATTACTCCTAGTAAACCCCTTTGAAGACCTATATCGGAGCGAAAAAATTTTGTCATAACTGTTGGTGCCCCTCCACACCCCCACCCCGGCACTTTTTTAAACCTCACCATCAGATTCCTGGTAAAAAATGACCCCTAGCAGACCCCTTTGAAGACCTATATCGGTGAGAAAAATTTGGGTCATAACATTTGGTGTCCCTCTACACCCCCACCCGATACTTTTTTAAACCTCACCATTAGATTCCTGATAAAAACGTACCCCTAGTAGACCCCTTTGAAGATATATATCAATAAAAAAAAATTGGTCAGTGAGAAAAATTTTGGTCATAACCTTTGGTGCCCCTCTACACACCCACCCCCACCCGATACTTTTTTAAACCTCATCATTAGATTCCTGATAAAAACATACCCCTAGTAGACCCCTTTGAAGACATATATCGGTAAAAAAAAACCCATAAAAAAGTACTCCTAGTAGACCCATTTTGGACACTCAGGGTGGCCCCATATTCATTTCTATAGCGGACAGACAGAAATACATACATACCTACAGACATTCTAAAATATAGTATAGAAAGGTGTCAACTTAAAAAAATCAAAATCAAATGGTTTATGTCTGATATTTTACCCAAGTTAATAAAATTGATAAATTTGTCCCTTGAGTGCAGCAAGGCTTTGCAATGTTTCAGCACTGGAAAGCCTTCTTGCACTCAAGGGACGAAATACACTAGCACCCATGCTGTTCTGGACTGTAGATTATGAGGCCCAAGACATAAAACAACAAAGAACATGCTGGCAAAGAAATAATTACAAAAAAACAAAATAAAATAAAAAAAAAACACTGCATGCATGAAATATTACAAAATATGGCCTGAGAAAACAGAAAATCTACTTTATGAGATCTAACATACATCAATTTATGTTTTCCTTCTAAAGTTAGTAATGCCATAGGTTGGTGCTTGAAAGATGCGGAAAGTTATATTTAACAAATTTATGGAAGTAAACCCCCCCCCCCCCCCCCCCCCCCCCCCCAACTGGAATGGGCTTGGTGAGCTCGTTCAAATGAGAGGTCACATGATATGGTTTGGTTGTAATTTTTTTTTAAATTTTGAAAAACAATAATTAAAGTCAGGAATGTTGATATCCTGAGCATTGGATAAAGGGTTAATGAGAATTTTTGCAGTACCATATACAGTACTATCATTCTCAGTACTCGGAGTCAGCCACTAACTGACATTCAGAGTAAGCTACCAAAATCGGCCAGGCAACTCATTAACTTCAAGGTGCGATCCAACACATGATCAGCATATTTTCAAAATTTATGGTTCAGCCCCATCACTTGAAAGAGCATTAGACGGCAAATACTACGGACAAATGTGAAGAAATTAATTAACTTAATTATTTTAGATGGCCATTTTCTGTGTTGCTATAGTTATAGTTATCTCCCATAATACACCAGGTCACCTACTTAGCACTGATGTAAAAATAAAGCATCAGAACCATCATGCAAAGTCATCAAAGGTTGGTTATTTGGAATTAGCTCTCTTCCAAAAAGATCATGTAAGTCGCAACTTTGTGCTGTTAAAATGAAAAAAAGCTCACCACATTTTTCAGGTCATAATTCTCAAACTGATGAACAACGTGGGTGTTACAGTATAAAATATGTAGATCGATCTATCAAATTATAGGAGTCAAATATATAGGCAGCCGAGACTTGCCAAAAAAACAGCAGCAAAGTCACAGGATGTTGACTGTCAAAGTGTTGCAAAAATATGTAAAAAGTTAAAAAATTTATAGTAATTTATATATTTTTTATACTTACCAATGACCCAGACTTAGCTGGTGCTAACTCCACAAAAACCAGGGCCAAACACAAATTTTGCCCCCCAATCCCCAAAATTTGCATCCAAAACAAAAAGAAATCATGTCCTAAAGGACCTCCATAGTACGACTCTACTGCGCATGCGCAGTGACGCAGTCGTCCCGAAATTGGCGCCAAATATCATTCTTACTGGCAGTGCCTGGTCAGCGCTATGTACTCAGCGGGGAGGCAAGAGTTCCCAACTCAGGGAGGGCCATCCCCGTCTGGGTCATTGGTAAGTATAAAAAATATATAAATTACTATAAATTTTTTAACATTTTTATACTATACCAATGACCCAGACTTAGCTGAATAGTAAACAGGCTGGAGGGCCTAGGACATAGAGGAAAATCCAATAAGCTCAATTATAAAATAAAGAGGTAACCCCTTAAGGAGAAAAGGAGTATTAGGCTTTACATGTATCTTTCTTATTTAATATTTAAATTAGAAAGATACACTACCCTTAATAATTGAGCACAATAACATTCATGTTCTCTATTAACATCCAGTATAACCCTTATACTAATTATTTTTAAAGCAAGCCAATAAATAAAGTAGTCCAGAGAATTGAGACTCTTTATAATCATTTAAAAGTGTCCGAGTATTGTATATTAAAGCCCGTTTGACACTTGACATATACAAATGCTTCACACCGAGCTACACTTTAAAAATAAGACATGAATGAAATTAAACATTAATATTACACTTTAAAACCATCCCGGAAGCGACTCAGAAATACTGTCTTGGAGGAGGCATTCCCTTGCTTTTCACTATAAAGCAGGTGACCTAAGGGAACACCCGCCCCCCCCCCCCCCCCCCCCCCCCCCCCCCCTTCCCCTTGCCCTGGGTCAAATAGCCCAGAGCGAAGAGGGCAGTCGGACGGAGTCACTGCCGGAACAGAAAGCCTGCATAACTATAGTTGCAACTGTTTAGTGGACGACATTCTGAGCAACAGATAACGGACCTAAACAATGCAGGTCTCCAGAAATGGACTCAATATTTCTGAGATAAAAATTAGTAAATGTGGATGGCTGAGACCAATAAGCAGCCTTCATTAAATCTGTAATAGCAACACTATTAGCACAAGCCCAGGAAGTAGAAAGAGCTCTTACTTCATGAGCCGAAATCTTAAGCACAGACTGCTGAGAAGAAGATAAATCTTCATACGCAGTACGGATAGTTAACTGAATCCATCTAGCAATAGAATGGACTGAAATGTCCTTTCTATTAGGCATCAAAGACAGAAAGAAACGTTTCCGTCCCTTTCTGATAAACTGAGATCTCTGTTTATAGATACGTAGTGCTCTAACAGGACAGAGTAAAGGCCTACGCCCGTCTGAAGACGGAAGAGCCTTAATAACAATAGGTTCCGGATATTTATTAGGAGCCTGATTCTTAGCTAAAAAACCGACATTAGTAGTGAAGGTGATAGTGTTCCCAACACTACGATAATGAGAATCATCCACCGATAGTGCATGAAGCTCACTGACTCTTCTGGCAGAAGAGAAAGCTAAGAGAAAAGCTGTCTTATAAGATAAGAATTTGAAATCTACTGCCCCAAGAGGTTCAAATGGCTTTTCCTTCAATTTAAGGAGAACCCAAGCTAAATTCCACTTAGGAATTAATCTAAGAGTTCTGGGTCTATTTATCGAAAAGTTTCTAACCAATTTCGATAAAGAGACATTAGATCCAATTTGTAAACTATCATGATGTGCATAGGTATCAGATAACATAGATCTATAACCCTTTATAGTAACAGGTTGCAGTTTGATTTCGTCAAACAAGTATACTAGAAAGTTAGCAATGTCTGGTATAGAGGGATCAAATATATCAACAGAATGATCCCTACACCAACGACGGAAAACCTTCCACTTAGCCGCATAGTTTAGCGAAGAGGAGGTCCTCCTACAGTTAGAAATCGCGTCCACTGCTCGTCCTGTAAAGTGCTTGCCATGCAAGAAGGACCGCACAACGGAAAAACGTGAAGGTTGAGACCTTGCGGGTTGTGATGTAGTTGGCGCGATTTCCCCTGCCAAAGAAGATCCTCTCGTGGAGGGAGCTTCCGCGGTAGGTCCCACAACAGACACCTGAGTAGATTTATCCACGGTCTCTGTGGCGACAGAGATGCTACCAACAGAATCTTGCATTGAGATTGTTTTATCTTTAGCAATACTTGTTGAATTAACGGCGCTGGAGGATATGCATATCCTATCATTCCGTCCCAAGGGATCGACAGAGCGTCTACTGCAAATGCTCTTGGATCCGGACACGGGGACACATACGTTTGCAACTGATTGTTGAGATGTGTCGCAAATAAGTCTATCATTGGCCGTTCCCATTGGTAGCAAATCTGATTGAATACTTGTTTGTTGAGAGTCCACTCCGACGGCAACAAGCGACCCTTTCGTGAAAGGGAGTCTGCTAGCACATTCAGACGACCCGGTATGTGACGGACCGAAAGAAGAACGTGATGTTCCAACGCAAACAGAAGGATTCTTTCCGTTAGATTGAACAACGGAACTGAATGAGTGCCTCCCTGATTCCGTATATACGCCACTACTGTCGTATTGTCGGATAGGATTTGGACATGAGCATCGTGAATAATGTCCATCCAGTGATGTAACGCAAGCCAAATTGACATCATTTCCTTGATGTTTATGTGCTTGCACAGGAATTGCGGATCCCAAAGACCCTGGCATCTCGAATCCGTTGGGATTAATGATGCACCCCAACCTGTTTGACTGGCATCCGTCATAACGGTAAAACTCGGCTCCGGCAACTGCAGCGGAACTCCTTGAGTTAACCACTGAATGTTTGCCCAAGTCTGAATCTCTTGTTTCACTTGATCTGACAAGAGAACGTCTACATCGAGCGAATGAATTTTCACACTCCAATTCTGAGTCAGGAAAATTTGAAGAGGCCGTGTGCGTAGCCGTCCCATCGGAATGAGATCCGCGGCGGCTCCGCACAGACCTATCAGTCTCATAAATTCTCTCGCCGTGACTTTGTCTGTATTCAGACAATAGCGAGCGTAACAACTGACTAATTTCGCTCTGGTTAACGGCAGACGAACGAGATTGTTGTGCGTCTCGAAGCTCATTCCCAGATGAGTGAATGACTTGGACGGCACCAGATCCGACTTCTCCTCGTTTACTATGAAACCGAGACGTCGGAGCAATAGAAGAAGATTCTGAACATCGTTCTGAAGCGTTAACTCGTTGCCGTACCTCTGAAGAATGTCGTCCAGGTAGGCCGACGTTACCGCAGACGAATGAGCTCGGAAGTAGATCATTACCGAGTTCATTACCCGAGTGAAAGCCCAGGGTGCTAGATTCAATCCGAAGCACATGGCCCGGAACTGATACACCACTCCTAGGACTGCGAAGCGTAGATACTTTCGGAATGTCGGATGTACCATGACGTGAAAGTACGCATCTTTGAGATCTATGCTCGTTGCATAATCGTTCACCCGAATACTCGCTCTGACCGATCGAATCGTCTCCATATAAAACTTCGGAGCGACGATCAGCTTGTTTATCCAGCTCAAATCTATGACTGGACGGAACGAGCCGTCTGGTTTCGGAACCAGAAACAGATGGCTGTAGAATCCCAGCGATTCCTGGTTTTCTACGACCTCTACCGCGTTCTTCATTAAAAGAGACTGCACCTCTGATAGCAGAGCGTCTCTTTTCTGAGGGTTTGACGGAAGATGAGTCCACTTTGGACTTCGAGTTAATGGAGGCTTTCGTTTGAAGGATATCTTTAGACCTTCCGAAGTCACTCCTCTCACCCACGGGTCGTCCGTAATCGACGCCCACTCTTGAGAAAAACTCGACAACCTTCCGCCAACCGGAACGCGATAGAGGTTTAAGCCATCACCTCCTGGATCTGCGAGGCCTGCGGTAGGAGAAACCACGTCTTCCACGACCCGCACCTCGCCTCGTCGACCTCGGGGCGTCCGACCGATTGTCCCGGCCTGAAGGACGTCCCGAACGAGAGTCACTATCCTGACGGTCTCTCGAATAAGAGCTAGAGGACGCACCGGAACCTCTATAGGAACCTCTCTTGGGCGGATAAGACCCAGAAGTGCCCGCCTTATTCGTGTCTGTTGTATCCGACCTTTTAGGAGCGGATCTAAACAACAGAGAATCACTAGCTTTCTTTTAATATTATCATAAATAGCGGAAAGCTTGCCGTCAAAGAGAAGATCTCCTGAGACCGAAGCGACTCTAAGAGAGTTCTTCACCTTAGAATCCACTAGTGTGGATGTAGACAGGGCTGCGTCACGTCTAACCAACTCCAGATTTGCCACTGAAAGGGCGGAGTTACACGTGGAATAAGCTACTGCCCTTGAAAGAAGTCTTAAGGAGGATTGTATATCCTGAAACTCTTCCCCTTGAAGACGCAGTGATAACGCCTTAGTAAGGTGATCTGCGTAAGATAAGGCATCTAAATTGGCTCTGTTAGACGCAATAGCTGTTTCCAACACTGCGGTTGGAATAGAAGCTGACGACGGTAATGATAGCTCTAAGTCTTCCGCCTCGTCGTCCATACGCAGAGGAACTCTCGGTATACCCTGACCTGCCGTGTCGAATTTATTCCTTGCATTAATGAAAGGCAGGTTGAGAGTATTTGCGGACAAGAAGCCTGCTTTCCCCGTCCTGGAAGCAAGTTTAAAAATAGCGTCGTTCAATAATTCAAATGTTCTTGCAACATTATTGGACTGCGACGGAAACTCGGGAGCGATGTCCCTGAACCGCTCGAAAAAATCAGAGTCCAATGACGCTATAATTCTCCTGTCCGGAAGCGCAGCAGTCTGGCCCGACGGAACAACTTGAGGAAGAAAGTGCCGGATGAAGTCCACGGCAGCTTTGTGTTGTTCCGAAAGGGATAGCTCCAATTCATCCGTATCCCTTTCACCATCCGGTCGGACCTCCCGATGTTCCCGGTCGTCCGCCCCCGATGCTTCGGCGGAGCGTACCGACCCAGCGCCGTCGGATAATTCTCGATCCGACACCGTTTCTGTCGGCTGCTGGGATGCTGCGATAAGCTGTGCTATCTGCACTAGAATGTCCGACGTCGAGACCTGCGGAGGAGCGGTCTTTCGCTGCTTCGCCGAGGGCAGCTCCGCATCAGATGGCTCCCGCATACTTTTCCTATGCGAACGTCAGGAGTCCATCGGTCTCGAATCCCTGGCTGCCGGATGGTGTGACCTGGTCGCCGAAGAATCCTTCATTGGCGAAGCTGGCAAAATATCGGAGGTCACGCAGCCAAGGTGCGGTCGTGTGCGCCGACGAGAAGAGGAAGCCTTAACAGTCTCTGCGGACTGCTTATACAACGGAGCGTCCCGAGCGACGGACGTATGCTCCGCTAAAGACACATTTTGTACCACAACATCTGGTCCCAGATGTTGTTGTACGAGAGAGGGGCCTCTCTCGCTCGCGGCCCGGCTGGACCTGGACGAGCTAGGAACCGGACTAAAAGGCTTCCTCCGTTCTCGTTCACTATCCGCCGTCACTGGGTGTGCATCTATTATTTTTATAGTGCTCGCATCACCCAAAATTTCCTCTTGGACCGCATCGGACGAACCCGGCTGCCGAACCATTCGGTGAATGGACGCTACACCGGGCGAGCTAGCGGACGACATTTGTCTAATCTCCATGAGCACTTTTGCCGCTAGCTCTGTATTTATTTGTGACGACGGACGCACACTTGAAGAAGATAACATGGAAACATCACCCTGTTCTGGTTCCTCTGAAATAGAAACTGAGAGAGTAGAGTGACCTTGTGGAGAAAGAGCCGGCATCGCTCTTTCTCCAGAAACAACATATCGTGACACACGTTTCCAATGTTTCTCATCCCAATGTTCACATACAGGACAGGGATTAATGCGAGAACACTGACTACAATTAATGCAATAATCATGAAAGTCAGAGGAAGATTTCTTCCTATTACAATTTGAACAAAGTCCCTTCATTGTGAAAGAACAACAATAAGTCCTAGTTACTCGCAAAAACCCCTGACACAAAGATACATAATAACATGATCCATTAATAAATGAAAAAACAATTGCAAAACAAAATAATTTTGAAAAAATATTTTTTCAGAGAAGCCCAAGTTGCTGAAAAGTAACGTTGAGCCCCGATGGATCCGATGGCAAAGTGTGGTCAAAAATTTTAAAATTATATAAAATAATTAATGAGACACTTTCGGATAATATAAATGTATCTTATAATGAGATAAACTACCACAAAGGCAAACAGCCCCCCTCAAAAAAGGCTGTTGCCAATGAAAACAAACAGTGTAAACACAGTAGAAAACATGACTCCAGGCACTGAAAAAACTGGCCCGGAATCAGTCATCAATTACACTCTATCTGATGCAAAACAGAGACTCCCAGGGGAGAATCTGCAGAACATCAGATGGAAGATGCAGAACACAAACGTTATACACCCATGGGTGAAAACGTAACTATGGGGAAAATAACAGAAAACATTCTGTAACCAAGCAACTCTCCCAGGGAATTTTTAGAAATGAAACTTCTCAAAAATATGCCAAAAGCATGGGAGAATTGCAAGGGGGGACTTTAGAAGGTTAGGGGAGAGGAAACACTGAATAAGCAGTGCAACAATTAGCAAGAATGACAACAAGAGGCGTTTGCCTCGAAAATAGGCAACTTAACATAATTTCAACAAAAAATTTTAAGTACAGCCCTGATTATTTTTTGCCACTTCTTTTTTCCTCTCCTCCTTCTATCCTCCTTAGAATCACATTTTCTCCAAGAATTACGTGTCTGGCATCCTTTAAACTGAGATTTACAAGCACAAAGATCAGTGAGATGTTGACTGATGAAGGGCCAAACAGAGAAAAATGATATTTGGCGCCAATTTCGGGACGACTGCGTCACTGCGCATGCGCAGTAGAGTCGTACTATGGAGGTCCTTTAGGACATGATTTCTTTTTGTTTTGGATGCAAATTTTGGGGATTGGGGGGCAAAATTTGTGTTTGGCCCTGGTTTTTGTGGAGTTAGCACCAGCTAAGTCTGGGTCATTGGTATAGTATAAAAATATCTCTACGCCTTTAAGGGTTTTAATATTATTTTACCAAATTTAAAAAAAAATATGAACCATATCATGTGACCGCCTCACTGGAACAAGCTTGGTGAGCTTGTTCCAATGAGGGGGTCAAATGATATGGTTTTGTTCGAATTTTTAAAAAAAAAATTTTTTCCGCTGTTGAAATTGCATATTATGTGGGCAGATGTGGCTTATTCGTTAGGTAAAGGATTATATCAATATATTTACCTTTAAAGGTTCCTTTATTTTCTTGGCATCTGTGTAAGATGATGGACTAAAAATAGTAAAAATAAAGTTAATATAACATTGACACGTTTACTTTTTCTTGAATTATACAAGGGCAACGCAAAGCTTCGGCCAATGACCTCGACCCATATGCAAGTTCGAAGTAGCCTTGAAGGTATTGTAGGGCAGAAAAACTTTCCAAATGGAAAGAGTGAAAACAGAAGAATTTTCTAAGTCGAAAAAGGGGTGTAACTGTGGAAAAAATTATTATTATTGGACGGAACCCGTTCCTTGTGCATATCCATCCCCCCTGCAGGTCTGTCAGCAAACCAAAGAAGATCCAAATCCGAGTGATGGCCTTGACATTACAGTGCAAAACATTTGTACAGACTGATGGATGGATGGATAGACAGATGGATGAACCTACAGATGGACATATGGCTGGATGGACGGATGGATGGATGGAGGGATGGAGGGAGGGAGGGAGGGAGGGAGGGAGGGAGGGAGGGAGGGACTTCACACTAAATACCCCTGAAACCTCCTTCGGAGGTCGGGGTCATAATAAAGAGTCAAATAAATACAGTCGCATATTCAAAAATGTATGGTAGTGCATATCCTGCTGCAAAAATAAAAAAATCCAAGAGTAAGTTTAACTTTTAGCATTGCAATTCGTAATAGGAGCACCATCGAGGCGTTTCTCTATCAACACACAGTGGTGATAACAAATTAATATTATCATCTCAGAAACTTACTTGGTGATAATAAACAATTTATCTTACAAAATTCTTATTTTTCTTGACTTGCTAATCAGCGTCTATGAATTGATTTTTTCTTAATAAAGATCATGATGATGTCACAGTATCATGTTCTTGAGCTGTGCATGACATAATCCCCATTCGATATTTTACTTGTACTGTAACTGCCAAAGTTTACATTAGTGTTTCAGCTGTGTGTTTCTTTGTTTTATTTTTAAGCTTCAACCCTTTACCTAACATGAAAAGCAGACGACACTTGCAAACCAAATTCTTGAATAACTAATTGTTTTCATTTTTTTGTCTCAAAAACATAGGTTATGACCCCTCTTTGGAATGAGCTCATTCCAAAGAGGGGTCATAACCTATGTTTTTGAGACAAAAAATGAAAAATATAATGACAATTAAGTGGCGATTTTTGTGAATAGCGCTGGTCGGTTTTGGCCATTACGTTGGGTAAAGGGGGTTAAAGCATGGTACGTAGGACTATATAAATATATCATCATAGCAAAAATAGATCTAGTCTAATTTATTTTGCTGAGCTGGTGATTTATTTGTCATGTAATTGCTGTTAATAAAATTGTAACCTTGACATATGTAATGAGTTTTCGATGAGTGCATGTAAAAATGTTCTCTTACTGAATCGATTGATCACACATGGTTGCAGAAGTTACTGTGGCTGAAATAAATTTGTATCAGTCCACACTTCAACATGAGTTGGCCCTTGCTGTTGAAAGGGTCAATAAACTAAATAAAATAAATAAATAAATAAATAAATAAATAAATAAATAAATAAATAAATAAATAAATAATCAGGCTGAACATTTTAGCTTGTATTGGGGGGGGGGGGGGGGGGGAATCGAATGATTGTGAGATAACTATATTTAACACTTTCATACCTCATACAGGAAAGAGCAAACAGATCATTTGGTGAAAGACCAAGTCCATGAAATGTCCATGTCATTCTTTGTGGTAGAGGTAAAAAGTCTGGAATTGTGAAGTCAAGTTTTTCACACCGTAATATAATTCCTGCAATTCAAACAATGCATTTAGATAAACCTCACCAACTCAGTTACTTTATCTTAACAAAGGATTACATATATACAAAATAAGGCCTAAAAAAGATAAAAATCTGTTTCTCAGGCTCTTATGCATGGTCTATTTTATAACCAATGCAAACTTGAAAAAATAAGAATTAAATGGTTTATGTCTGATATTTTACCCAAGTTAATAAAATAAATTTAACCAAGAACATGAACATTTGATGGCAAAGAAATAATTACAAAAACAATAAATAAAATAAAAAATTGCCTGCCCACATGAAATATTCCAAAAAATGGCCTGAGAAAAAGAAGATCTACTTTAAGGGGCCTAATTATTAACAAATAAACATGATCTCTATTCATCATGTATAGAAAGACTTGAACCTTGGATGAATCAAGGTCCTGGATGATTTGGATATAAAAGGTCTTTTGTCTGCTTGTTCTCTTTTTATACCAATACAAACTTTAAAAAATAAAAATTAAATGGTTTATGTCCGATATTTTACCCAAGTTACAAAAATTTACAAATTTGTCCCTTGAGTGCAACAAGGCTTTGCAATGCTTCAGCATTGCAAAGCCTTCTTGCACTCGAGGGACAAAATACACCTCCACCCATGCTATTCTGTAGATTATGAGGCCTAAAACATAAAAAAAACTAAGAACATGAACTTTTAGTTGCAAAGAAATAATTACAAAAATAAAAAATAGAATAAAAAAACACCTGCCTGCATGCAATTTTACAAAAAATGGCCTCAGAAACAGATCTACTTTGCGGGGGCCTTGACAGATATTTTTAGAAGATAGCGAATTCCTAACAAACAACCTGTGGAGATTTTGCTTGAAGGCACTTATGTGTGCCTTCAGTTTAACTGATGTGAAAGTGGGTAATTAGGCATATCAAGGGAGCTAACTTTATACACATCAGTACATGCAGAAAACTTTCAGGTGGTGAGGCTGGACAACAGAGTTTCAAAAAGTTGTTTTATCTCCTCTTGGAATTGATGAGGTTCCTGGCTAATTTTTGTAGCTTACTCAAAATATCCAGAATGGAAATGGTTAACTGATTAATCGATTAACCAATGATCAACGTCTTGACTGATCAAAAAAGTAACTGATCGATTAACCGTTACTTTTGAACTACTGTATTTCTGGGTTAACAAAGGAACAAACTTGCTCCAAAACAGGCAAACATTGTCACACTGACTGACATCAATTATATGAGACAGAGTAAAGCATGCAAGTTAAGTGCTGACATACTTGTTCACTTGCATGATCATTATACTGTATCAGTAGCTGGAAATAGGCATTCTTAAGTTAACCTTTAACCAATGCGGATAGCAGACAACACTTTCAAAATAGATTCTTGAATTACTAAACATTTTCAATTTTTGTCTCCAAAACAAAGCTTATGATTTCTCGTTGGAACGAGCTCAATTAGCTCATTCCAATGAGGGATCATAAGCTATGTTTTGGAGATAAAAATTGAAAGCATAATAAAATCTGAATGGAGATTTTTGTATTTAGAGCTGGCCGATTTTGTCCTTTACGTTGGGTAAAGGGTTAATGCTATAAATCATCAACGGTACGGCAGTTATTCAGCTACCAATAAGGCCAATTGATTAATTGGTTAACCGAGGTTGATCCATGTGATTAATCGACCAAGAAAACCCTTTAACTAATTCAGCTCTAAAAATATCACTGTCAGTGTCTGACTCCCAAGTAAAGAGAATTCTATATAGTATACCGTATGCAATAATTCTCACGTAATATCCACGATAATGTTGTTTCTCAAAATCCATTCTGCTTAACTCTGTAGACAACATCAGTAAAAGAAATACTTTGATTTAGGTTTTCTGAACGTTGGGATGAAACAGTGAAGTGATGCTAACTTTTCAGTTCCGTCAATGGTCAAACACGATTGTGAACGGTTCACATGTTACAGTTTTTGAAATCATTGTAACCTCCATGTAACCTGAACAACCATTCATGACTTATTTCCAGCCCCGCAATAACAAACTGCAGAACAAACAAGAGCTGGACTGTCGTCCGGTGCATACCCCCACGTGGTGTACCACCTAGTGTGGACATACCTATGACCAACAAATATTATAGAAAATAATGAAAGTTATGAATATTCTCGGACAGACTCACAAACGGATGGATGGATGCACGGACGGATGGATGGATGCACGGACGGATGGATGGATGCACAGACAGGCGCATGTATTCCAGTATACCCCCCATTTTCTTTGAAAGTGGGGGTATAACAATTTCCAACAATTTCTAAGTCAAAAGGTATGGTAAATTGTTTAGTGTTTGGAAGTTTTATGCAATGAGGCAGAAGCCTTTGTTATTGCCAAACTGCATGCCATATTTCACTGAAATCTGATAACCCATACCTGAGATACAGGCTGAACAGACAAATAATCTCTATTTCCTACAATTTCTAAGTCAAAAAAGGAGGATAACTCTAAAAAGGAGAATGTGAGAAATTTAGTTGAATCCTTTTTTTAAAGCTTATACTATAAGCAGTGTTCACGGCAAAATTTTTATACTGTACCAATGACCCAGACATAGCTGGTGCTAACTCTTAAAATATAGGGCCAAACACAAATTTTGCCCCCCAATCCCCAAAATTTGCATCTAAAACTAAAGAAAACATGTCCTGAAAGGCCCTCCACACTTCGCCCCTACTGCGCATGCGCAGTGTCAAGGACGTTCCGAAATTGGCGCCATTTATCATTCTAAGTTTGGCCCTTCATCAGTTAACATCTGACTGATCTTTGTGCTTTTAAATCTCAGTTTAAATGATGCCAGACACATAAATATTAGTGAAATGGTGATTCTAAGGAGGATAGAAAAGGAGGAGAGGAAAAGAATGTGTGACAGAATATTATCAGGGCTGTAACTTAAAATTTTTTAATGAAATTATGTTAAGTTACCTATTTTCAAGGCAGCAGCCATTTTGTTGTCATTCTGATTATTTAGTTACACTGTTTTTTCAAGTGTTTTTCCTCTCTCCCTGTCCTTTAAGTTCCCCCTTGCTATTCTCCCATGCTTTTGGCATAGTTTCTGTAATTATTATTACTAAAATTTCTTGGGAGTTTTAGCATATAACAGAATGAATTCTGTTCTTTCCCCATGTTTACGTCTTCACCTACGGGTGGTTAGGCGTTGTGTTCTGCATCTACCATCTGATGTTCTGCAGTTTCTTCCCTGGAAGTCTCTGTTTTGCATCAGATGGTGTATTTTGGTAACTGATTTCGGGCCTGGGTGCCTGGAGTCTTATTTTAGTGTTTTTACACTCATTGTTTACATTTACAACAGCCCTCTGTGTGAGGGGGGGATTTCTAAATAATAATATCTTTATGTTATTTTAATCATAACTAGATACATTATTATTGTTCGTAAGTGTTGAATAAATTGTTTAAAATATTTTTAAAATTTTTGTCCACACTTAGGCTTGGGATCCATTGGGGCTCAACGTTACTTTTCAGAAACTTGGGCTGTTCTGAAAAAATATTTTTTCAAAATATTTTGATTTCAATTATTTTTTCTATATTAATGGATCATATTATTATTATGTATTTTGATTGCCAGGGGTTAGTGCGAGTACCAGGACTTGTTTTCTTTTCACATTGAAAGGATATTGATCAATTGTTTTAAGAGGAAGTCTTCCTCTGACCTTATTATCATTCTATATGTGGTCAGTGTACTCGCATTAACTCCTGTTCTGTATCGTATGATTTCGATGACAATATGGGAAGCGTATGTCACGGTATGTTGTTGGGGATTTGGACACTCCGGTCCTTTCCCCGCAGGGTCACTCTACTTTATCAATTTCTATTTCAGACGATCAAGATTAGGGTGATGTATCTGTGATGTCTTCCAACAGTGTGCCTCCGTCGTCACAATTAATGAAGGGCTAGCGGAAAAGTGCTCATGTAATACGCCAATTGCCTAAGAGGACCCTAGTAGGTTCGACGGCCTTTGACGTCCGCTAGCTCGCCCGGTGTAGCGTCCATTCACCGAATGGTTCGGCAGCCGGGTTCGTCCGTTGCGGTCTAGAAGGAATTTTGGGGTGATGCGAGCACTATAAAATTAACTTAATGCACACCCAGTGACGGCGGATCAGAGGGAGAACGGAGGAAGCCTTTTAGTCCGGTTCATAGCTCGTTCCGGTCCATCCGGACGGCAAGCGAGAGAGGCCCCTCTCTCGTTCAACAACATCTGGCCCCAGATGTTGTGGTACAAATGTGTCGTTAGCGGAGCATACGTCCGTCGCTCGGGACGCTCCGTTGTATAGGCAGTCCGCTGAGACTGCTAAGGCTTCCTCTTCTCGTCAGCGCACACGACCGCACCTTGGCTGCGTGACCGCCGATATATTACCAGCTTCGCCGATCAAGGATTCTTCGGCGACCAGGTCACACCATTCGGCAGCCAGGGATTCGAGACCGATGGACTCCGGACGTTCGCATAGGAAAAGTATGCGGGAGCCATCTGATGCGGAGCTGCCCTCGGCGAAGCAACGATAGTCTGCGCCTCCGCAGGTCTCGACGCCGGACATTCTTGTGCACATAGCACAGCTTATCGCAGCATCCCAGCAGCCGACAGAAACGGTGTCGGATCGAGAATTATCCGACAGCGCTGGGTCGGTAGCCGGGGACTCGAGGCCTGCAGACTCCGGACGTTCGCATAGGAAGTGTGCGGGAGTCAACGTACACGGAGCTTCCAGCGGCAATGCATCGTAAGTCCGCTACTGCACAGGCCTCGGGAACGAACGTGCTTTCCTTAATAGCACAGTTTATCGCAGCATCCCAGCATCAACTGAATCTGTCGCATATATTTTATCCGACGATGCTGGGTCGGGACGCTCCGCGGAAGCGGGTACGGACGTCCGAAAATTTTCATCCGGTCCGACGGGATACCGAAAGGGATTCGGTGGATTTCAAGCTTTCCCTTTCGGAACAACATATGCTGCGATGCCGGATAAGAAACTGATAGCGTCAGTGGACTTAGAAATTTTTGGTTCGGTTCAGGGACATCGTCCCTCAGTTCCGACATAGTCCAATAATGTCACACAAACTATCGAATTATTGAACGACGCTATATATATTATTATTTTATGCTTGCTATCCAAGCATTTCTGGTTTCTTGTTCGAAGAGTTATGGAGATGTCTTTCAAAAGTGTGCCTCTGTCGTCATAGTTAATGAAGAGTTAGCGGCAATAAGTGCTCATGGAATATGTCTATCGCTTACGGAGTGACATTCGCTAGCTCACCCGGTGTAGCGTACATTCATCGAATGGTTCGGCTGCCGGGTTCGTCCGTTGCGGTCTAGGAAGGAGATTTGGGTGATGCGAGCACTTTAATTACTTTAGTACTCACCCAGTGACGGCAGATTGAGGACAGATCGGAGGAGGCCAACAACATAGGGGACCGCATGTTGTGGTTCAGATATTTTACATTCGGAGCATATGTCCGTTGCTCGGGACGCTCCGTTATATTGACAGTCCGAGAGACTGTCTTTAATGCTTCCTCATCCTCACAGCAGGGCACACGACCGCACATTGGCTACGTGACCTCGAGTATCCGATCAGTTTCGGCATTCAGTGATTCCACAGCGAATAGGTCGCGCCATCCGGTAGCCAAGGGACACGAGGCTTATACACTCCGTTCGCTCGCATATTGGAAGTATGCACGGGGTAACGATCTCGGAGCTTCCTGCGGCAATGCATCGTAAGACCGCTGCTCCTCAGGCCTCAGTGACGGACGTGCTATCCGAGTTAGCACAGTTGTTTCGCAGCATCCCAGCAATTGACGGTTTCTCGGTCGAATCAGGAATTATCCGACGGCGCTGGGTCGGTGCGGTCCGCGGTTGCATCAAGCTACGGACGACCGAACGCTTTATAGGGTCCGACAGGATGGCGAAAGGGATTCGAAAGATTTCGAGTTTTCCCTTTAGTAGTATCGGAAGATGCCTTTCATATCTTCTGGCATTTCTTCCAGTGATTATTTTTCGGACTTCATTGCTGCGATCTTGGATAAGAGACTTATAGCGTCATTGGACTCGAATTTTGCGATCGGTACAGGGACTTTGTCCCTGACTTACCGACGCAGTCCAATATTGTCATTACAAATACAAGCCTGCTACTAAGCATGATAGTTTAGTTTCTTGTCCGCGTGGCTCATTTCTGCCATTTTATCTTTTTTTACATATAGTTTATTTTGGCAGAGCAGGGCATACCGAGAGTTCATATGCGTCTAGACGGTGATTAAAGACTGCATATATTCTTTTTCGCCGTTTATGTCTTTTCCAATTTCAATGTTGGGAACGACATTATGTATAGTAGACTTAACTTAGACGCTTTATTATACGTAATCCGCCTTACTGAGGCGTTATCATTACGTCTTCAAGAAAAGATTTACGAGATATTATTCTCAATGTAATTTCTTTTGAGGGCAGTAGTTTGTTCACGTATAACTCCGCCCTTCAGTGGCTGATTGGAGTTGGTTAGACGTGATGCAGCCCTAGCTACATCCACGCGTGGATAGTAGGTTAAGAACTCTCTCAGAGTCGCTTCGTTCTCGGAGGAGCTTCTCTTCGACGGCAACTTTCCGGCAATCCATGAATTGCTTGAATTATACATTCTCTTGTCTATCTAGTGTTACAAGAGATTCAGACTGGGGCAAACATTCGGTGGTTGACTCAGAGAGTGCCGCCGCAGTTGCCGGACCCGAGTGTGGCTGTTATGACGGTTGCCAGTCAAACAGATTGGGATATATACTGATCCCTACGGATTCGAAGTGCCAGGGTCTTTGGGTTCCGCAGTTTTTTAGCTATCAGTTTAACTTCCGCGGAATAATGTTTTTTAGGCTTGCTTTATGTCATTGCATGAACATTATTCAGAAACGCATGCCCAAATTCCTGTCCTTTAATTCGACAGTAAGTGGCGTATCTCCGGAACCAGGGAGGCACTCTTTCGTTTCCGTTATTCAATTTAATGGAAAGAATCCGTCTGTTGGTTATAGTACACCAAGTTCAGTTTTGGTCCGTCATATTCTGGGTCGTCTGATTGTTTTATTGCACTCCCGTTCTCTTACGGGTCGCTTGTTGCTGTCAGAATGGACTCTCAACAAACAAGTATTTAATCAGATTTGCTATCTATGGGAGCGCCCAATGATGTTTTATTTATGACACAGCTTGCTAATCAATTGCAGACGTATGTGTTGGCTTGTCCAGATCTCTGAGCTAATACTGTTAACGCTCTATTGATCTATAGGACGGAATGATAGGATACGCGTATCCTCCGGCGCTGTTGTTTTAGCAGGTATTGCTAAGATAAACAACCACAATACATTTCTGTTGATAGCATCTCTATCTTCACAGAGATCATGAGTAATTTACTCTCTTGTCTACTGTGGATCTTAACGTGAAATCTTCCTCTATGTGAGGATCTTTTTTCACTGGGTAAATCGTGTCATCTTTATCACAACCAGCAAGGTCGCAACCTTCATGTATTCCGTTGTGTGGTCCGTATTGCATTGTAAGCACTGTACGGGACGAGCTTTGGACGCGATTTCTTACTATAGGAGATCCTCTTCTTCGCTATTCTATGCGACTAAAGTGGAGGCTCTTCCGTCGTGGTGTAGGGATCATTATGTTCATATGGTTGATCCCTCCATACTACTCATTGCTATTTTTTAGTATACTTGTTTCACAAGATCTACTGCAGCCTGTGTTATTTAGGTTATAGGTTTATGTTACCTCATACCTATGCACTCTACTATAGTTTACAATTGAGTCTTTTGTCTCTTTATCTAAGTCAGTTAGTAACTTTTTGATAAATAGACTTAGAATCTTTAGATTAAATCCCTATACGGATTTTAACTTCGGTTCTTATTTAGCTAAGTAATCATTTGAGCCTCTGGAAACAGTAGTTTTCAAATTCTGACCTTTTAGACAGTAATTCTGTTGGTTTCTCTTTTACTGTAGAGTCAGTGAGTTTCATGCACTATCGATGGATGATTTTCACTTTCATAGTTTCGGAATCAATACTTCCGTTACTATTTAGGTTGGATTGTTGCATAAGAGTTAGGCTCCTATTATCCGGAACCTATTATTTTAAGGTCCTTCCGTCTTCGTATGGGCATAGGCCTTTACTCTTTCCGGGTACAGTTTATATATTTATAAACAGATATCTGTTTATTACAAGGGCGTAAGCTTCTTCTGTCTTTGATGTCTAGTAGAAGGACGTTACGCTCCATTTTTTTTTGTTAATGGATTCTATTAACTAGCGTACTGCTTATGGTATATCATTACCTTAGCAGTTGTGCCTAAGATTTCGGCTCATGAAGTAAGAGTTCTTCTACTTCTTGGGCTTACATTAATAGTGTTGCTATTATAGATTTTTGAAGGCTGCTCATTGCGCTCAGCCATCCATTCATGAATTTTATCTCAGAAATATCGAGTCCATTTCTGGAGGCCTCTATTGTTAGGTCTATTATCTACTGCTCAGAATGTCATTCACTTAACAGTTGCTACTATAGCTAGGTAGGCTGTCTGTTTCGGCAGTGTCTCCGTTCGGCTGCCCTCTTCGCTCTGGGCTATTTGACCCAGGGCAAGAAAAAGGGGGGGGGGGGAGGGTGTTCCCTTGGGTCACCTGTTTTTACTATGAAAACAAGGGGATACCTCCTCCGGAGTTAGTAATTCTGAGCTGTTATTGGGATGGTTGTTTAGTGAGAAGTTTAAGTTTATAAAATTCATTCAAGTCTTAGTTTTTAAAGTATAGCCTTTGAATATTGCATATGTCAACGGACATGATTATGCAATTCTCACACACTTTTAGAAGTATAAGAGTCTCTATTCTCTAGACTTACTTTATTATTGGCTTACTTTAAAAATTATTAGTATAAGGATTATTGGATATTAATAGAGTACATGGATGTATGAAGCTCAATTTTTGGAAGGTGTTGTATCTTTCTATTTTATCATAAATAAGAAAGATACATGTAAGGCCTATTACTTCTTTTCCCTACAGGGGATGACTCTATTTTATTTTATTGAGCGTATTCCATTTTGCTCTATGTCCTTGGCCCTCCAGCCTTTTTACTATTCAGCTATGTCTGGGTCATTGGTACAGTATAAAAATGTTAAAAAATTTATAGTAATTTATATATTTTTTATACTTACCAATGACCCAGACGGGGATGGCCCTCCCAGGAGTTGGGAACTCTTGCCTCCCCGCTGAGTACATAGCGCTTACCAGGCACTGGTTATTAGAATGATAAATGGCGCCAATTTCGGAACGTCCTTGACACTGCGCATGCGCAGTAGGGGCGAAGTGTGGAGGGCCTTTCAGGACATGTTTTCTTTAGTTTTAGATGCAAATTTTGGGGATTGGGGGGCAAAATTTGTGTTTGGCCCTATATTTTAAGAGTTAGCACCAGCTATGTCTGGGTCATTGGTAAGTATAAAAAATATATAAATTACTATAAATTTTTTAACTTTCATTGCAACAGAACATTCGATACCCGAGATACAGGCTGAACAGACAAAATTGGGCTTGGACAGACACAATTTCTAAGTGAACAAGTAATAAAAACAAGTAATAAAAAAAAAGAAAACTAGTGTGGGCATACCTATGACCAACAAATATTATAGAAAATAATAATTTACTTAAGTTATGAAAGTTATGAATATTCTCAGAAGGACTCACACACAGACGCACAGATGCAAGGATGCACAGGCAGACATATGGGGTTTAGGTGGCTATTTGTTGGTAGAAATGGGGGTTAGGTAACTACTGCAATTTATGTCACTAGTCACTTAGTTAAATGTCATTATTCTAGGGTGGGGTTTAGAGTTGGGGTGGGGGAGGGGTTAGGGTCAGTAAAGGGTAGGGTTAGGATTTGCTACCACCCCAAAAATGTTTCACCCAAAAAGTTGTTTTAATACAATGGACATACATTTTAGTTAAAATAGACTAGGAATATATTGAATTTTCATTAGTCTAGGGTGGGGTTTAGAATTGGGGGTGGGGGTAGGGTTAGGGTCAGTAAAGGGTAGGATCAGGGTTTGCTACCACCCCAAAAATTTTCCCCAAAATCACTTGTTTTAATATAATGGACATGCATCTTATTGTAGTCCCATAAAAATAGCCACATAACTACCAATTGTTAGAACACTGCACAGACACATGGACACATGCAATCCAGTATACCCCCATTTTCTTCGAAAGTGGGGGTATAATTAGCAAGTGCTGAGTGTTTTTGATCATCACACAATGTATAATGTAATAAGTGTGTTACCGTTATCAGTGAGATTATATAATATTTTCAGTATCATTCCATCCTCTGTTGAGGCCAATATATACTCTTGATGACAGCAAATACCTGAAAAAATAAACACCAAGAAATTTCCTGTTAACAACTGCAACAGTGTGTTCTCTAATGGTATCAACACAACAAATGTTTTTCCATAACCATTTTAGGGTTATCTTAAATTTTCAATTTGAGCATCCCTGTTCTCGGGGGCCCATCATCTGAGTTGCAACCATATGATACTACCATGTATAAATAATTTGGTGGACATTACATAGAATAATATTAATTAAATTACCAGGAACAATCCCCTTCAATTTTAACTGATAAGAGTGCTAAATTATATTTGGTCATCAAAAGTTGTTGACCTGTCTTTGCCTTGTTAAAATTTATGGGAGAGTGCCCAAAGGCACTCTCCCATAAACTGTAACAAGGCAAATCATTAAAGACAAAATAATTTCACTTCACAGCCAATATAAGTTCATATTAAAGCCCAAATATGGGCTTCCAGTACTCTACCAGTTAAACCACATATATGGTCATTATTATCTTCAGTGGAGAGTTAAAAGAAAAGCTCCCCTAAACTGGAAATGGCTTGTCTAGGCAAAATTAAGGTGGGTAATTTATAGGTTGCCTGGGATGATTTAAGGTGGGCAATTGGAGTTCCCCTGGAATTTTTAAATGGACACGGTCTGTAATAGAAAAATAGCCTCAAAACATTGAAGAAAACTTCTACAATCAACAAAACTGATTGTGACAGTACACTTTTGAATTTAATCAAATGTATTCTGAGGACGAAACCTTGGATCTCTGACTTATTTATTTATTTATTTATTTATTTATTTATTTATTTATTTAAAGGTGTTTAAGGTCACATATTTCTGCACAATGGCTAATCATGACCACAACAGTTTTACAGGTGGAGGAAGCCGGAGAGAACGCCGAGCAACTATCAGCTCCCCAACATACTAACCCCACAGAAGCAGGGTTAGCATTGGTTGAAGACAGGTGCACCATCGACATGCAGTACGCCTTAGTGCACAGCGTCACCGTGCCCCCACATGGGCAATGGGGGGCGAAGTGTCTTGCCCAAGGACACAACGCGGTTGCCGCAGGTGGGATTCAAACCGAGGACCTCTCGGCATGCAGCCTGCACCTCTACCTACTGAGCCACTGCACCCCCGGATCTCTGACTTAACTGGTTAAGTTCTAGAAGCCACTATCATGGCTCTATGGAAAAGTGCTGGAAGCCACTTTAGTGGCTTTACGCTGTATGCATTAGCTAGTCGCTCAGCAGCAAAAACACAAAAATGTTTAGTCAAAACTGTTTTGTTACAATTTATTGGAGAGTGCCTATTTTGGCACTCTCCAATAAATTGTAACAAAACAATTGCAATTGTTCATGAATGTTGAAATAGGGCGCTCTTTGCTGGCAGAATGGTACCCTTGAAAAACTACTAACATTACATTACACTGAAAACAGTGCCTTATTAACCCATGGCCGGGCCCCTAGGCTTTTAGGTACTTTGTGACGAGGCTCCCCTCTGGCACTTCAATCTTTCACTCCACTACAGCTGACAGCCTGACACTGGTACGGTAGGCACTATGCCGCAGTACATAGCTCTATATCCATTTTGCGGGTCTCCTGAAGAATTCTACTCACAACTTGACATATTATTTAAATAAGTATTAAAATAATGTACTGTATATAAATATATATAGTATACTTATGAGAGTATATATATGAATAAATATATATGTACATGTATCGCTACAGTGCAGAGTGCAAAGTGCCTTTAACCATCGGAGCCCTAAGGTGCTGGTAAGAGTGCCCCTAGGCTTCTGCCTTGTCTGCCTTTCGAATAGTACTGCCCTGATGGAAAAATAATTTTGCACTCTACTAGTTAAGAGAGCAGTTAAGAGAGCAGTAGCCTAGCAAATTGCTTTAGTCAACTATAAACTGTGGTAAATAGAGGGGGGGGGTTGCTTGATTTTTTAGATTTGGTTTTGGTTCGGTTTCAAGAAAAAAATTGCGACATCGACGCCGTAGCTGCGACGGGTGATGCAATTTCACAAAATTCTAAGTTCATCAAGGGCCATAACTCCAAGAAAAATATTTGGAACAACACATGCATTGAACAGTGGCTAGACATCAATAAGATACACTAATATGCCAAATATAAAGTCATTCCATCATGTATTTCAAAAGTTATTGAGTTTTGAAACTCGTTGGTCACAGACAGACCGACCGACATTCTAAGTTCAAGGGCCATAACTCCAAGAAAAATATTTGGAACAACACATGCATTGAACAGTGGCTAGACATCAATAAGATACACTTACATGCCAAATATAAAGTCATTCCATCAAGTATTTCAAAAGTTATTGAGTTCTGAAACTTGTTGGTCACAGACAAACTCGTTGGTCACAGACAGACCGACCGACCGACCGACAGACAGACCGACATTGCCACTTATAGAGCTGCTAGCTAAAAACTTGTTTTTAGTTTGGGTTTTCTATGTATTGAGAATATATAGTAAACAACACTTCAAGCTCTGTAACTTGAAAAAAACAACAGGCCCCAGGGGGCCTTAGGGCGCTCACTTGACATGGTAGTCTAAATATCAAACCAGGGACTTGGACTTGAATAAGTTGCATTCGCCCCCTCTTAAGAAAAGCATATACCAACTAGATGAAGCGATTGTGCCCACACTATACACAGGATTTTTCTTCTATTTTCAGTTCCCGCACTTTTACATCCCAAAATTGAGATAAACGCATAAAAAACAGATTTTTTTTTTTGTTCATAAATTTTCAAAGTCCCAAACAAAATATTTTCAGACTAAAATTTTTTCTTCTTCTTCTTAAAATTGATCAAAACGCATCCAGACCCCAAATTTTCAATGTAAAAAAAAATAAATATTTTTTTGTCTTAAAATTGACCAAAACGCATAAAAAACAAAAAAACTAATTTACGGATTTTGGTCCAAAATTTCTAATCCGGACCGAGATCCCAAATTTTCAGTCTAAATATGAACCCAGGGATTTGGCTTGAACAAACTTGAATCTCACCTCCCTGAGCATGCTACATACCAAATATCAAAAGATTCCTATTGGAAGATCTGAAGAAGATTTTTAAAGAATATTCCTCATACTGCACTAAATTAAACATTTGGGCTCCCATAGAGAGCCCAAATATGGACCTAGGGAATTGATTTCAATAAACATGTGAAACAATCTTCCAAAGATGTTATATGTGAAATCTGAAAGCTTTTGGAGCAGTGGTTTGGGAGAAAAGTAATCTTAAATGTTTTTCCCATTTCCTACAGTGTTAAAAAATGATGACTCAGCACTTTTTCAAAGTCCCAAAAAAGTACCCCATGATAAAACCGATAGCAATTTTTAATGAAGGCAAATATAGCTCCTCGAACTTCTCTTGAACAAATCTGAGCCTACACCTCAAAAGGAAGCTGCACACCAAATAATCAAGTCTCTGCTACTGCTGGTTCATGAGAAGAAGATTTTTTAAGATTTAAGCACATTTTTTGGGCAGAGCCCCACCGAAGGGGTGGGTCAACTTGATTTGAACAAACTTGAATTGACATATGATAGGGAACATGCACAGCAAATTTTGTTGAATTTGGTCCAGCAGTTCATGAGAAGAAGTCGATAATGTAAAGTTAACGACAGACGGACGATGGACAGAAAGTGATCAGTTAAGCTCTCTTTGAGCTTTGCTCAGATGAGCTAAAAATGCAATAGTTTATGCGACCCCACACACCATAAAAAGTTTTTTTGGTTAGTATCTCCATTGTGTTCAGCCTAACTTCCCATTGACCATTCTTTGGGTTTCTAGGAGATAAGTTGCTAAGCATATTGAGTCAGAAAAAATCTTAAGTTAGGGTGACTAATGAATCAATGTTATCTAATCCATATTGTGTTTTCAGTATACATTGTCAAATTTTCTTCATTTTTGACTGGTCCACCAGAGGAGTCAATAAGGGTGACAATATTATAATGAGAACACAATGTATTCACCCATTTGCCTGATAGACTAAGTGACGAGAGACCAAAGGGGCAACTAGCCAATTCCCCCTCAGTAACATAGTTTGATCAGTTTAACCCCCTACACACTGATGTCAAAATATCTAAATTTCAGGCAGAAAAAATTTCCTCATAATGCAACTAGAAATTTAACCAATTCAATCTCGTTTGATAGAACGAGATTGAATTAGTTAAATTTCTAGATGCATTATGGGGAAAAACAGCTTCCTGAAATTTTGGTATTTTCACATTAGAGTGAAGAGGGTTAACCCTTTACCCAACACAAACGATTTCAAAATTTATTATTTTAAATATCATTTTTTTAATTTTTTCAAAATCTTTCAACAAAACCATATCATGTGACCCATCTTTGGAACGAGCTCGTTCCAAAGAGGTGTCACATGATATGGTTCTGTTGAAATTTTGGGAAAAATAATATTTTTTCAGCTTCTGAATTTGCATATTACGCAGGCAGATACGGGCGATTCATTGGATAAAGGGTTAATCACAAACACAGTAAAACCACTTGGTAATTTTGTGGTTCTAGTTTCAGATTGCGCAAAAAATGCAAGTAAACAGGAAATCCAAAAATGTCCCCAGCTCTAGTGGTAAATCAGAACTTATCATAGTTTTATTGAATAAGCTGAAATTGTGTTACTTACTTGTAAAAGGCAAACAGTTAGAGCCGATGTGATGAGTTTGTTGAACGATGGAAATGCTGTCTTCGGTGAATAATAATACATATGCGAGAAGAAAGCAACCTTTTGAGACAATAAGTAAATTCTTATCCTGTAAACGAAACAAAATGTTCAGAACTGTAGAACAAAGGGTCCAACTCAATTGAATATAATATTGGGGTATTCGCTCTTTGGAAAGTCACCCTCCTGTGAATTCCAAAATGACAGGCTTGTGGAATCAAAGGTCAACTTAATTTGAGCTTTTATTCAGATGCCCAAATCTATGATGCTTAAAACTAGTATAACACATTGAAATATTGAACCTGTATTATATGCTAGCCTGTGAATTATCGCAAATTATCTAAAATACACGGTCGATATCGAGAAATATTCCTCAGTAGCTTCCTAAATGACGTCACGCTATGCCGCATCACTTCGCCTTGAAGGAACGATAAGCTGATCTTTATTATTGTTTTGAAACATATGCATTTGGGGTCGAATTGGGCTGAATATTGCACAATAAAATGTCTCGAAGCATATAATAAAAGTTAAAAAATTTATGGCCACACAAAGTAGATCTTCTGTTTCTCAGGGCCATTATTTGTAAAATTGCATGCGGGTGAGCGGTTTTTTATTTTATTTTTTATTTCAGTAATTACTTCTTTGCCATCAAAAGTTCATGTTCTTGGTTCACGTTTTAGGCCTCATAATCTACAGAATAGAATGGGTGGTGGTGTATTTCATCCCTTGAGTGCAAGAAGGCTTTGCAATGCTGAAGCATTGCAAAGCCTTCTTGCACTCAAGGGACAAATTCATCAGTTTTTTTAACTTGGGTAAAATATCAGACATAAACCATTTAATTTTAATTTTTTTTTAAGTTTAAATTGGTTATAAAAAGAGAGCATGCGGCAGCCAAAAGGACCATGTGGGATGGCCTGAGAAACAGATTTTTTATTTTTTTAGGCCTACTCTATTTTAGTCAGTGTCTGGAATTATCTCATAAGCGTGGACCAGAAAGTTTTATTTTTTCATGAGCGCTTGTGAGAGTGAAAAATAATATTTTCAGGTCCACACTGTGAATTTATTTCAGTGGCTTCCTAAATGACGTTACGCTTCAGCGCATAGTTATTGTCTTGAAACCATCTGCAGTCAAATTGGGCTAAATACTGCACAGTAAAATGGCACGTAGCATATAATAATAAAAAAACTACGCTGTTTTAGTGAATATCAGGAATTATCGCATTTGTGTCGACCTGAAAGTTTTATTTTTCTCTCGCTCAAACGCTCCTGAAAAAAAACTTTCAGGTCCACATTTATGAGATACTTCCCGACATTCACCAAAACAGCGCAGATATCCTCTATGTATTCTTAACCCCCTTCACTCTGATGTCAAAATACCAAAATTTCAGGAAGCTCTTTTTTCCCATAATGCATCTGTCAAACGAGATAGAATTGTTTAAATTTCTAGTTGCATTATGGGAAATTTTTTCTGCCTGAAATTTAGTTATTTTGACATCAGTGTGCAGGGGGTTAAAACAATTTTAAAACTCTACTGTAAGCAGGGTTTTACCTCTGGGTTCAAAAATTGTCAGAATTTGGGGTCCATCTTTCGATTAAAACTGGTTGTGTGTTAAAATTCACTATTATGGCTCTTCTGAAAAGTGCTGATGGCCACTTTAATGCCTTTGGACTGCATGCATAATCTGGCTAAACTAAGCCTCTCCTTGCAGGTCACATGGTATCTTTTTAAAAGGGCGCATGCTGGCTCAGTGATTATGGCCTTAGACATCAAACCGAAAGGTCCATGGTTCAATCCCCGCCAATGGTAACAGCACTGCGTTCTTGGGCAAAGCACTTAATCACAAGGGTCAAACCTGAAAATAAGCAGACTGTCGTTTGCAAAATGAGGTTCCTAGAGGGTGAGTTTGATGATGCTACCCTGCAGAGCAGGGTAGCATCACTAAATGTACCCTCTGTGAACCTCAATCTGAATCAAGGTCTCAAGCCTAAACAGAAAGAGGTACCCACAGGATGAATTGGCCAACTGTGAGGGACAGTATCAGCAAGTTCACCCTCTGAGGACCTTATTCTGTAAATGACAGATTGCTTATTGTGGAACTGTGCACTGAGGCAAACTGCATGTTGGTGGTAGACTTGTCACTAAGTCTGACAGATGCTTGTTGCTGCTTGGTGCTTCTCTCAAGGCACTCCATCTTCCTCCACCCATAAAACAAGGTCACCTTGGCTGTCAAAAGTGTCTTTGAACCCCAATAAAGAGAAAAAATTACTAAAGTAACAAATCACCTTTCAAAAATAATTTATAATTCTACCAGTTAAGTGACTCATAAATGTGTCAAATTTATATCCGTCTGGCCGAGGTGTGCGAAACTAAAAGTAGATTGACACAAGAGCCCTTTACTGAGCATGCCTAACAGAAGACACCAACAAAACTTAACCAACAAATAAGTTTCATTTTGTGTCTCAAAAACATACCTTATGATCCCTCATTGGAATGAGCAAGATAAGATCATTCCATTAAGGGGTTACATGTACTGGATGCAAAAAATTGAAAAAAAAAAAATAGCATAATTAGATTAGGCCACACAAAATTTCTCAGGCCATTATTTGTAAAATTGCATGCATGCACATGGTTTTTTATTTTATTTTTCATTTCTGTAATTATTTCTTTGCCATCAAAATATCATGTTCTTGGTTTATATTTTAGGCCTCATAATCTATGGAATAGCATTGGTGGTGGTGTATTTTGTCCCTGGTGTGCTAAAGCATTGCAAAGCCTTCATGCACGCAAGGGAAAATTTTATCAATTTTATTAATGGGTAAAATATCAGACATAAACCGTTTAATTTTTATTTTTTTTAAGTTTGCATTCGTTATAAAAATAAAGCATGCGGCAGTGAAAAGGACCATGTGGAAGGGCCTGAGAAACATATTTTTAATTTTTTAGGCCTTAGTGAATGCTGTAAATAATACTGATCAGATATAGTCGTAACGTTAAATATATAAAAGCTGATTTGTTGTTTACTTGAACACTGATGTCAAAATACTGACATTTGAAAATGAAATTTTTTCCCATAATGCAACTCAGAACTGAAAAAATTCATCTTGATTTACAGAGTTCGATTGTGTGCACAAGAATATCAGACATGCAAATGGATGGGCACACAGATAGAAATTCAGATGTAGAGAAAGATGATAATATAGCCGCCACTTCTTATAACAACTAATTCTACTGGTAATCAAGATGCAATCGCAAGTCTGCAAAGACATTTTTGACCAACAGTCATTTTGTTGAAATTTGTGCTGAAAATGCAGGTTTACTGCATCAAGTCAAACACCTCTGTAAACTACAGTATAGGACTGTGTATAAGTCACACCTGTGTATAAATTGCACACCCAAATTTTCAGCTAATGGGTCGAAAGGGACTTGTTCCCCATACCGTCCCTGCACGCCTTCGGCGCGTTAAACCATTCCATTCAGCTAAGTTGTTCCCTTTTACATGTAACTGTTATTTAAGTCGCAGTGACATTCAACAAGTGATCACTTTGGTCCTTTTGGCTGCCGCATGCTCTTTTATTATAACCAGTGTAAGCTTAACTCTTTACCCAACGTAACGGCCAGAACCGACTAGCGCTATTCTAAAAAATCACCAATTAATTTTCATTATTTTTTCATTTTTTGTCTCAAAAACATAGGGTATGACCCCTCATTGGAATGAGCTCACTGAGCTCGTTCCAATGAGGGGTCATAACCAATGTTTTTGAGACAAAAATGAAAAAAATTAGTTATTCAAGAATTTTTTTTGCAAGTGTCGTCTGCTTTTCATGATAGATAAAGGGTTAAAAAAAAATAAAAATTAAATGGTTTATGTCTGATATTTTACCCAAGTTAATAAAATTGATAAATTTGTCCCTTGAGTGCAACAAAGCTTTGCAAGGCTTTAGCATGGCAAAGCCTTCTTGCACTCAAGGGACAAAATACTCCACCAGCCATGCTATTCTGTAGATTATGAGGCCTAAAACATAAAACAAACAAAGAACATGAGCATGAAGAAATAATTACAAACATAAAAAAAAATGCCCGCCCACATGTAATTTTACAAAAAATGGCCTGAGAAACAGAAGATCTACTTTGTGGAGCCTTTGAATACTCTCAGTTACATTAGTGTTCCCATACCAACAATCTGAAAGTTGAAAACTGTCGAGTGCGTCTAATTCATGGAATGAATATATCAACATATTTGTGAACATTATAAGTTATCGAGATGACTTGAGGGTAACATGGTCTGAGGTTTGCAGCTCGGGGTTTATGTTCAACCGAGATGCGGAGAGGTCACATGATCTAGTTTTGATGAAAATTTTTTTTGAAAAATTGGAAAAAACAAATAAAATAAATTTTTAAATCCTGTGCATTGTAACTTATACACTGGTCTGTATTATATACTAGCAGGTGTTACCCGGCGTTGCACGGGAGAAGATGGTTATATCAGCCGTTTTCGAAATAGGTCAAGGTCACCAATTTCAAGGTCAAGGTCACCCTGCATGGGCAACCCGATAAAGTCAAAATGATCGAAGGGTAAATATACCTGCACATATGAAATTTTAGTCCGATCGGGCCAGCCGTTTTCGAAATAAAAGGTCAAAGTCACCAATATCAAGGTCACCCCGCACGGGCACCCCGATAAAGTCAAAATGATCGATGGGTCAATATACCCGCACGTATGAAATTTTAACCCGATCGGCCCACACGTTTTCGAAGTAAAAGGTCAAGGTCACCAATTTCAAGGCCAAGGTCACCCCACACGGGAACCCTACTAAAGTCAAAATGATCGATGGGTCAATACACCCGCACATATGAAATTTTAGCCTGATCGGCCCAGCTGTTTTCGAAATAAAAGGTTAAGGTCACTAATTTCTAGGTCAAGGTCACCCCGCACAGGAACCCCGATAAAGTCAAAATGATTGATTGGTCAATAAACCCACACATATGAAATTTTAGCACGATCGGCCCAGCCGTTTTCGAAATAAAAGGTCAAGGTCATCAATTTCAAGGTCAAGGTCACCCTGCATGGGCATGGCACCTACCCCATGTTACTTGCAGGGACGAATTAACCCCGTGTACAAAATTTGAGATCGATCGGTCGAGAAACGGAGGAGTTCACCCGGAACAAAGATAGATAGAGAGAGAGATATAGATACAGACATTCGCATTTATATATTAGATTTCAGTCACGGATTAACAGTTCACCGCTTATCTTGCAAACAAAAATGGTGCATCTTATTACTTGAAATGTAACACTCACTTCTGATATCAAATTCCAAACCATACATAATGGCTGAATCATATCACATTCTCCGTGAATTGTTTCCTGTATAACAGGTTCGAGCATATTTCCATTTTCTTCAAACTTTGTCCATGCTATATGGAGAGTGCCATTGTCACAGCCTATCGCAACAAATGCTGAATTGAAAAAAATGTCAATAAATTAATAATAAGCCCACTAAATAATATCATTTCCCAACACAAAACCATTTACCATACCTCCAGTACAAATTTCACCTGTTGATTGAATATAGGCAACAGAGTAAACTCCTGTTAATTGAAAAAAAAATCTTGAAACCTGTCGAGAAATTATCCTTAGTCTCCCCAGTTTTCCTTTGTTTATAGACCTATTAGCATCAGTACATCAATACGGCCATTTAATCTATTATATCTTGTTTGACAGAGCTCATGAAGCTCTGTCAAACAAGAGATAATAGAATAAATGTTAAGTTTATCTCTAGAATACAGGAAAGTAACACAATCCCTGTTAATGGAATACTCCTGTTAATTGAATAATTTTCTTTGGCAAAGTGGCTATTCAATTAACAGGGTGTATTATGGTATGATTTATTTCTTTCCATATCAACCATATTAAACAGATAGTACCCTGTACAACACCCTGAGTTGCAATTATTTCACTGAAAAATACAGTGGAACCATGTGAATTGAACAGCCACTTTGCCAGTGAAAATAAGAGCTACTGCTGAAAGCAATTCCTACCCCCACTACAGGGGCTGACTGATTAAGCATAAATGGATTAAAAAAATCACCGAAAATTTTACAAAGTAAAGGCCATAACTCATGTGAAAATAATGAGAGCAACTCCTTTCAACATGTAGTAAAGCAGGTCATCCTTGGACTGCCGAGATATGTATCCATCTGAATGGATGGATGAGAATGGATGGGTGGACAAATGGATGGATGGACGGGTGGACAGCAATGGATGGATGGATGGATGGATGGATGGATGGATGGATGGATGGACAGGCAGGCTGACGGATGATTCTAGAGATAAACTGTCCTGTATTCTAGAGATAAACTGGACATTTATTCTGTTATATCTTGTTTGAAAGAGCTCACTTAAGAACCACCTGAAATGTTTCATGACAGTGAAGTTGCTGTTACTGATTATTATGTTTTAATAATTGCTATGTCTTGCTGTACATTTCATCTAGTGAAACATGATGTTTCTGGTTGATAGCATACCCCAAACTCATCCCCTCATTCATGTGAAGCATGCTTCCCACAAATGTCACAAAAAACACTATCATCCACATGCAATATCTGGGTATCAAACAAGAAAATTTGTCACTTCTTTTATCAATAAATGTTGACATGGCAAGAGGGAGACTGTCAGAGGCACTAAGATGGCAAATCGTTGGCATGCATGCAACAGGCATGTCATTTAAAGCTACTGGAAGGTAATTTGGCAAAAGTCATTCTGTCATCAGCAGACTTGTCTGAAAAAATCAACAAACCAACAATGTTAAAGACAGACCAAGGCCTGGACAACCCTAAAGACCTCTCCTCAGGAGGATCTGAGTCTGGCACACCTTGTTAAGCATGAACCCTTTGCTTCAAGTGGAGTTTTGAAACACGTTTGGCTCCCCAACAGGCGTTTGTGCAACAGAACAGTCCGAAACCATCTCAAAGCACTGAGTATGAGGTCCTGAAGGGTCATCATGCGTCCAGCTCTGTCCGATCAGCATCAAAGACGACGTTTGGAGTGGTAAATGGCATGACAGCATTGGAATTGCAGAATGTAGAGGAGAGTCCATTGGTCCGTTGGATGAGAGTAGGTTCCTGCTTCACGTCACAGATGGTTGCATGAGAGTGTGAAGGCACAGAAATACTGCTTACATGCCCAGGAACATCAGACCTACTGTTCCTTATGGTGGAGAATCAGTAATGATCTGTGCGTGCCTCTCTCATGATTGTGAACTTGATATGGTGACTGTACGTGGGAATCTCAATGGCCATCAGTACATCCTGAACATTTCTCAATCCAGTTGTCGTGCCTCATTTTGACAACCACCCTTTGCCTCCTGCCCTGTATTAAAGGACGACAATGCAAGGCCACATCGTTCCCATGCTGTGAGAGCATTTCTTCAGAACAACGCTATTAGAACACTACCTTGGCCAGCAATGAGCCCCAAATTGAATCTCTAAGAACACATCTGGGACTTTCTTGGGCATCGTGTGCAAGCAAGGGAGCCACCTGTACAGAATTTGACCAATTTGGAAGTTGCATTGCATGAGAAGTGGCAGCAGTTGCCTCTGGAGCGTATCAGAAGGCTCACTGGTAGCATTAGGAGGAGGGTTTAGGCTGTCATCCAGGCACATGGTGGATACACTCGCTATTGACGTCAGACACTGCTATTATGTTCAGATCAAAAGTTACATTTTTTGTCACTAATTACTGGAATTGTTTCATCATGGCCTGTTCCACCATCATACTTATCGAGAGAACATTTTTCCATCGAAAACATTAGAGACAGATATGTGTAATTAGCGCACCTAAAATACGGCATATTTTCATCATTGCATTGTCTTTTATTTGTCAACAGACCATTCTTTCCGCAAACACTAACTTTTGGCCATCTGAAAGATAGCATGAAAGTAATAACAGTTTCTATTAACACCACTTCGAAAAAAAACAGGAGGTGCTTAATTAAGTTCCAGGTGTATATAAACATAGCGAATTTGGCTATGGTCAGGGTAATTTCTCAAAATATTATAAGATTATTTATTCAATTAACAGGAGTTTGCACTACAATCTATATGCAATTAACAGGTCAAATTTGTACTGAAGATACAGTAAATGATTCTGTGTTTGGAAATAACATTGGAATAACAGGGTTATTCAATTAAGAGATATCCAATAAAAGTGGACACCACCGTACCAAAGTTAGAAGTGTCAAACAGACAATTAAAAATAGACCAAACTCTGCACTGGAAATGAACAAAATTGACGAGTGCAGTTTTAAGCTCCTGCGAAATCAGAGATGGGAGTAAATTGCACCCGTAAAATGTTAGTACATGAATTTTCGAGGGAATACTGTCACCAAACACCAGAAACCTCAACCCTTTTAACCTGAATGGTCACTTTTCCAACCTGATACATCATAACATCATTAAATAGGATGGCTGTTCAGTAAATGTGTGGGGTAGACCAATCAGTATTTTCAACGTGCAGCCCCGGGCTGCACGTTGAAAATATTAATTGGTCTACCCCAAATAATGAATATGGACACTTCTAATTGCTGCCATTGAACTGGCATGAAAGATACCACTAGTGTTCAAAGGGTTAAATGTATAATTGCTGAATTATGACAGTAACTTGCCACTGGCCACAGTGTGCTGCTTTCTCAAAACAACACACATTTATTTGCCCTCACAGTATATTAGTACTCCACAATATATTTTTCAACGAGTGTATTTTTTAGCTACCGTAAAATAGAAATCACAGGTGCTTACGGGTGCAATTGCACTTGCACCCATCTCATTTCCAAGACTGACTAAACTGGTTCATCAATCATGCAAAATACTGGTTGCACGCCACTCCTCAGTGGTTCTCTTAGTGCACTCTGGCACCAGCAATACTGTGTCTGACACAATATGACACTGGCTGTTGAGAGTGCTGTGAAATCTCAATATACAAACGAATCATTTGTACAAAAAATATTTACCTGTAGTTGTAGTAAGTAAATCGGTTGGGCACCATTTGAGACATTTGATTTCTGATGACAAGTTGGATACAACTCCCAGTATTTTACACTCGGATCTGCAAAGAAATTTTGTTGTATTAACATCTGTTTACATTCACTGGTTTAACTTTATTTAAAGGTAACGTTACTTTTCAACACATTTGTTTGTGTATTGCACACAAGTACTGACTTGAAACACTGGAGTTGATTTTTTTTTTTAAAGGTATTTGTCCTGTGGGAAGAGTGATATCATACGCATCCTACAAGAGAATTGACCTGTCCCAGAAACAGGACATATATTTCAACGAGAATCCAAGAATCAATTCATGCAAAGATTTGTGCAACAAAACCTGTGAGAATATAGATTTTTGCTGCATCGCTGCTATGATTCATGCAAAAAGAATTGAGTCCATTTAACCCTTTATCTAACATAGCAGCAGCATATCGCGACCAAATGGGGAAGTTCTCATCTTGACGTCATATGGAGTCATCCTACCAAGTTACGATGAAATCCCTCCATTTTAAATAGGACCTGTAGACTGTGCTGAAAGTTTTTGGGTTTCGGGCTTGGGCAGCCGTCAGGGTTGACAGATCATGACCAAAAGGGGACGTTCTCATCTACATATTATACAGAGGCATCCTACCAAGTTACAATGAAATCCCTTGATAAATACGACCTGTAGACTGTGCTAAAGCTTTTTGGGTTTTGGGCTCGGGCAGCCATCACGGTTGACCGATCGTGACTAAAAGGGGACGTTCTCATCTAGACATGACCTCAAACCTGCATATGAAATTTTGTGATGATTGACAAGAACTATGGGCTGTGGCATGGGTTAAAGGAAAATGCGAGCAGACTCACAGACTTCTGCACGCGTGATGGCAATAGTTATCTTGACTTTGTCAAGTTAAGCTAAAAATTAACAAAATCCAAATCATTGTTTCGAAGTTCTTTCTTAAAAAGTGTAACTATTTTTAGAACAAAATGGCTGACAGTGGTCTTTTGATGATTGTCAGACTCCAAAAGTAATATCCTCTTCCTCTTGCCAATAAACATAATTAAATTAGCTTCATAGGGCTGCAAGTTGAAAATTATAAATTTACAATAATTTGTTTATTTTTATACTTACCAATGGCCCAGACTTAGCTGGTGCTAACTCCAAAATATTGAGGGCCAAACACAAATTTTGCCCCCCCCCCCCCCATCCCCAAAATTTGCATGCAAAACCGAAAATTAGAAGTCCTATCTGGTCCTCCATATATTTACTCTCCATGCATGAGCAGACGCCAGGAAGTGACCGGAATTGGCACCAACATTATTCTTTGTAAAAGAGAGTATTACATAATAATTCAGCAGGGAGGTATGAGTGCCCACTCATGGGAGGGCCATCCCCGTCTGGGCCATTGGTAAGTATAAAAATATACAAATTATTGTAAATTTATATTTTTACACTGTAAACCAATGACCCAGATTTAGCTGAATCGTAAAAAGGTGGAGGGCCTAGGACTTCCGAAATAGTTCCAATCCTGCAATCCATGATGAAAGGAAATTTGAATAATTAGGAATAACATGTATGTCTCTCTATACAGTAATAAGGAGCCCAATTTAAGTAATTCCTTATTGTAAGCATGAAGACAATGCTACTTTGGATATAACAAGTTCCTAATTTTTAAGGCTAGACTAAGCCCCAAAAATTGGATGGCGTATCTGAGAATGAACAAACATACACCATACAAAAACACGTCAGATGTATGCAGGATATAATTACGGATAAAACAGCTTCCATCATAGTTACATACCCTTTAAGCCAGAGAAGAGGTAAAAATAACCCCCCTCCCCCCCCTTCTTTTGAAGGAGTTTTCAAAAGAAAGTGGGAGAGCTCTGTAATCAATAAGGGCGGTACCAAAAAACAATATACATAATCGTCGAAGAGGCACACATGTATTAATTCATGATTAATAAATGGTGCTTAATGCCACTTCAGAAGTTAAGGCTATAGCGACGATCCTGGTAATTAATATTTTCCCCTATATAACGTACACCACAGACGGCGTACACAGATACATCGAAAAACGGTGATATAAAATATAACATACACATGTCCATTCGAGCCACACTGAATGATCCCTGAAGAGAAAACACAACTCCTAGGTAATCAACAGGCGGCCTCTGTACAATAAATTCCAGAAACAACACTCTCCAACGTGTACTATCCGATATCTATGATCGTAAACACGTGTGAATGTGCGAATTGAGTACTGATATAATAGAAACCTGGATCTATAAAAGAAAGTAGGTATGATTAACAGGCTCCGACACGGACCGCCCCCAAAATAGATTATAACTTCAAGGTCCACAAAATACAATAAAACGTTAGCCTAATAATATAATGTGCGAGAGCATTTATATTTAGCATATAATCATCTGAATACCAGTTAACTGGTTATGCAGCCTGCGAGGTACTCTTAGCAATTTAATTGTGATGATTTTTAAATAAGCGCTCGTATATAACAAATCAACAAATAATCATAGGAAACTAATTATAATCCAACTAAAAAGCGGATGTGCCCATGAGGTCAACATAGAACATGACCCAAATGCATAGTATGTATGTATTAAATTATATGAGGCTTGCGGGAAGAAAACTACATCTTGCCCAGTAATTGCTCTAAACACATAGGCAGTGTGTGTGTGTGTGTGTGTGTGTGTGTGGGGGGGGGGGGGGGGATTCAAAGTCATATCGATATCTCCTCACCCGCATTATTTAATCATTCCTGCGCCAGTTATCAAATAATATAGGAACCGCGATGGTTCCCTCACGTCTAACCGACTCCATTATGCCACTATGGGCGGAGAAGGACGTGAAGAATAAAACTTCCCCTAAAAGTAGACCCTCTCATGGAGGAAGCTTCTGGGGAGCATCCATAACAGACACTTGAGAATACTGATCCAAGGTTTCTGTGACAACAGAGGTGCTACTAGTAGGATTCACGACGAGACTGTTTAATCTTAAACGTTATCTACTGAATCAAATGAATTGGAGGATACATGTATCCTATCATTCATCCCCATAAATTCTGCAGAGCGTCTACTGCATGCACTCAATGGTCTGAGCATGGCGACACAAATGACGGTAACTAATTGTTCCGGTGTGTCACAAACCAAACTATCATGGAGAGATCCCACTGGTAGCAAAACTGTCCAAATACACGCTTGTTGAGCATACAATGCAAATAAAACAGGCAACCTTTCTGAGGAGCGAGTCTGCTATTACGTTCAGATGACCCGTTATATGACGGATAGAGAGATGAACATGATGATACATGATGAAATGGAAAAATCTTCTCCGTTAGTTATCATAACGGAAATGAATGGGTGCCGCCCTGGTTCCTGATGTACGCTACCACTATCGAGTTGTCTAACAATATCTGAACATGCATGACCGCAAATAATGTGAATCCATTGATGTAGCTCTAACAATATTGACATAATTTTTTGATGTTTATGTGTTTCTCCAGGAACCGAGGGTCCCGAGACCCCTGCATTTCGAGTCTATCGGACTCAGGGTCGTGCCCCAAATTATTGACTCACATCCTTCATAATCGTGAAAGCCGGATCTGGCAGATGCAGCAGAACTCTTTTGAGTTAACCACTGAATATCTGCCCCAATATGGACATTTTGTTTAGTAGATCTGTTAAAACAATACTGGTTCTGATCTAAGGCGTCTTCACACTCCAGTTCTGGTTAAAGAATAACTGGAGGGGACGTGTGCTCCGCATAACCCCATCAGTCGCATAAAATTTCTAGTTGATAATGCGTCTGAGAGTAGACAAAAGAGAGCATAACAACTGACATTTCGTTCTGGGTAACGGCAGATGAACTAGATTGTTGTGAGACATTACCGAGTTCATTATTTGAGTGAAAGCCCAGGGTGCTAGATTCAGACCGAAGCACATCACTCGGAACTGAAATACTATCCCTTGGACGATGAACCGTAGGTACTTTCTGAATGCCGGATATACCAGGACAGGAAAGAACGGATCCTTAGATCTATGCTTGCCGCATAGTCGATCACTTGAACGCTCGCTTTTACTGACTAAATGGTTACCAAATGGTTACCATAAATAAACTTTTAGAGCTAAGATAAACTTGTTATCCAGCTCCAGTCTATTGTCAGTCAGAATGAGCTCTCTGGCTTCAGTATGAGTAACAGGTGACTATAGAATCCTAGAGAATCTTGATTCTCGACGACCTCTATTATTTTCATTATCAAGAGAACCTTTACCTCCGATTGGAGAGACTCTTATGCAAGGATTTGATGGAAGCATTGTCCATCACAGACATTAAGTTAGTGGTGGTTTCTCTCAGAAAGATAGCCGTAGGACGTTCGACACCACACTTCTCGCCTACTGGTCTTCCGTAATAGTTATTCAGTTTGATGCAAATCTTGATAACCATCTGTCAACTGCTAAGCAATAGAGGTGCTAACCCTCACCTGTAGTACCTGCGAGGCCTAGAGAAGGAGAAACTACGTCACCTTCGCAAAGAGCCTCGAGCCAATGGCTTAGGGGCATCAGACCGGTAGTCTCGATCAGACCTGAGACCCCTATCCGAGTCGCTGTATGACGATCCCCAGATTAATTATAGGAGGGTTACCTATACCCTTGTGAGGAGTCCTTTTTAGACGACTTTCTGTCTAGGACGTCCTCCCTTACTCTTTTCTGCTATTGCGGGTCGATTAGATGCCGACTTGAGGAGCAGAGTATTGATGCTTTGTTTGTAGCTTGGTCATAAACCAATGAAAGCTTATCGTCAAAAACTTAGTGTCCGGAGCGATATGTATAGAGTTTTTCACCTTTTCATCTATTAAAGATGACGATACAAGGGCTCTGTCATGTCTGATTAACTCCAAATTAGCAACTGTTAAGAGAGAGTTATATGTGATAAATATAATAGCCCTGGAAAGGACTCTAAATGAGGTACGAACGTCCTCAAATTCCTTTCCGTAGAGACGTTGCATCACAGTTCTTAAAGGTGATCTGCATAAGACAGTGAGCCTAAATTCGCTCTGAATGAGGAAATTGCCTCTCAATTGTGTCCAAGCGAATAGTGAATGACGAAGGTGAGGCCATAACTAGGTCCTTAGCCTGCTCATTCAAACACAGAGGAACTCTCTACACATCTTCCCCGACCGTTATAATTGGTAAAATTACGGAAGATGATGACAAGAAACCGCCTTACTTCTTCCCACTTGAAAGTTGAATATGGCGTCGTCTAAAAGGCCTAAGGCCTGCGACACCTGTCTAGACTGAACCGGAAAATACATGACCTCCTCTTTGTCCGGATGAAGTCAGCATCCAACAACACCAGTGGTTTCTTGCAAGAAGTCGCAGCATTTTGATTCGTTGGAACAAATTCAGGGTAGTGTTGATGGATTAAATCCATAGCAACCATGTGTTGTTCCGAAAGGGAAAGGTAATTCCCCTCCGTACCCCTTTCATCATTCGTCTGAATCAGTTGAAAATCACGGTCAGCGGCATCTGAATGTGCAGATGACTGGACCGACCCAGCACCATCCTACAGCTCAGGTTCTGAGACTGCCATCGGCTCCTTCTGCACTTGCTGGGATGCTGTGATGAGCTGCACAATCAGCCACAGCAAATCCGTTACTTAGGTTTGAGGAGCAGCGGTCTTCTATTCTGGCCGCCGGCTGCTCCCGGGACAGTGTGTCCGAGATGGCTCTTTTCTCCAGACATCCCGATATATGAGGCCTCGTCTCTTAGCTACTGAATAGTGCTACTTTCGAGCAGTCACAGCATTCTGATTCTCAGGAATGAACTCAGGGAAGTATTGATGCATTAGATCCATCGCCACCATCTGTTGTTCCGAAAGGGAAGGGTAATTCTCCTCCAAATCCCATTCACCATTCGACTGAATCAGATTATACTCACGGTCATCGGCATCTGAACGCGCAGAGGACTGGACCGACCCAGCACCATCTGACAGCTCAGGTTCTGAGACTGCTGTCAGCTGCTTCTGCACTAGCTGGGATGCTGTGATGAGTTGCGCCATCTGCGAAAGCAAGACCATTACGGAGACCTAAGGAGCAGCGGTCTTCTGTTGCTTGGCCGCCGGCTGCTCCTGTCCCAGATGTCTGAGATGGCTCTTTTCTGCGGACGTCCCGATGAATGAGGCCCCGTCCTTGGCTACAGTATGGTGTCACTTCTTTGACGAAGAGTGGACCTTCTCAGCGATGCAGGCTGGATATCAGAAGTCACGTAGCCAAGGTGTGGTCATGTATGCTTGGTAGACGCTGAAGAAGAAGCCGTAACTATAGCCGACCCCGGCTGTGAACTGAATGGAGCATCCCGGACGGGAGGCATGGACGTATGCTCCGACTGACACAAGTTCCGAACCACAACATCTGGCCCCAGATGTTGTTATGAAAGAGAGGGGACTCTGTCACTCGCGGTCCTTCAGACCTCGGCGAACTTCCCACTGAACTTGCCAGCTTCTTCCTCTCCGTTGTTGCAGGGTGAGCATGTTATTATTTTACCCTTTGTACTCTCCTTGACAGCAATGGACACACCCGGCGTCACAGTACCCACGGATGGCGTAACCGCTTCACCGGTCGAGCTAGCTGGTGACAGGGACCTGAAACCACGCTGTTGTTTATTGGCTTGTCTAATATTCATGAGCACTTTAGTCATTAGCTCTGATTGACTATCTAAATGTGACGATGGAAGCACACTCTCTGATGGCGTCATGTAAACATCACCATGTTCTTGTTCCTCTGTAAATAGAAACTAAAAAACTAGAGCAACTTTTTGGCAAGAGGACCGGTAGTGGCCTCTCATCGCGAGAGGATCTCCAACAATTGTCATCCCATGCGACATATGCTGAGCAAGAATTAGTGGGAGTACATTGACCATAAGCAAGGCAACCAACATGTAAATCAGAGGAAAGGCTTCCTCGCCTTGCTTACTGAGCAATATGCTTTCATAATGAAGCAAAATAAGTCGATCGTACTCCCACTAACTCCACATTAAATAATATAAAAAGATACATAACAAATAATATTCAAAATATAAATCGAAAAATAATTTACACAAAAAAAATTTTCGAAAAATTTTGACAAGAACCCAAGTTCCTAAAGGCAACGATGTGCCCAAATGTATCCCGATAGAGCCAAAGTGTGGACAAACATTATTTTTCTATCCAAAAAAATAACTGCTACACTACCGGAATATTTAATGCATCTTAAAACAGTCCTATCATAATAATAAATAGGAAACTACATATATAAATGGAGCGTTGTCAATGTAAACGTGAGAATGAAAACCGGAAACAAGACCCCAGGCAACACGGCCCGAAGTCAGTAACAGATTTTTTAACTATCCGATGTAAAGCAAGATCTTCATCCGAAGAAAAAACGATACATCGGATGTATGATGCATGACCAAAATGCCTAAACACGCCAAGGGTGAGGATGTAACCATGGGGATATACAGAATAAACATTCTGTGTAACACGTTAAACTCCCAAGAAATTTTATAAAAAAATTTCAATAAAACAATCCAAAAAGCTTGGGAGTTTAACTGGGGGGCTTCAAGGAAGGGTAGGGAAGGAATACTTAACAGACAGTGGAAAAATCATTAGCAATAATGATGACATCAGGCCCATGTCCCGAAATTGGGGAACATGAACTAATTTTTATAAATATTATAAAGTTACAGCCCTGAACGTTACAAACCACTGTTTCTTCCTTCCTTCATCCAGATGAGTCCTTGGATCCACCAAATTAACCATTGATTTGTGTCTGGCATCATTATAAACTGAGATTTAAAAGCAGAGAAGTCAGTTTGTTGTTATCTGGCTGAGGGCCAAACAAAGAATGATGTTCGCACCAATTCCAGTCACTTCCTGGCATCTGCGCATGCGTGGAGAGTAAATGTATGGAGGACCAGATAGGACTTCTAATTTTGGGTTTTGCATGCAAATTTTGGGGATTGGGGGCAAAATTTGTGTTTGGCCCTCAATATTTTGGAGTTAGCACCAGCTAAGTCTGGGCCATTGGTTTACAGTGTAAAAATATATTAATTGGTCTCCCCCAAATAATGAACAGTGAAACTTACTTTGTCAATATCAAAGGCATCTTCCACAAAGCCAAATCTCCATTTTTCATTGCGACAGACAACAAGGAGAACTGGTCACTGCTTTCACTGTAAAGAAGATCTGACCATGCCATAGCTAAAAAATGAAAAGCTGTTTTTGCATGATTGACATATAAAAATGTTTCCTGAAAGTTTTGAGAATAGCTTTAAAATATACCTAAACCCATCTGGTATGGACACCAGACAGTCAGGTAAATTGCACACATATAAACCGAGGACCCAGTTCTCTGCTAACCTTCCCATTCATACTTTCCCTAGGACGTGGAACAATATTGAACCATCTGTTCAAAATTATCCAAGATCACTATTCAGAAAGACTATAACTGAACAATTTCTAAGTTCATATTCACTACATGTCAACTGTAACAATCCAGTATGCCCCGATTGTAGGTTGTAGCTCTGTTTATCTCATCGCTACCTCTCTCTTCAACTCAATCATCACCATGTCGTCCCCTGGGTTCCAATGCGTTCTTTATGCCTGCTGACACACAGAGCACATTGGAACTCGAGGATGACATGCTAGAAAACATAGAACAGATTTCTCACATGATGGAAAGAACCAGTCTAACGTGTCATCTGCAGTATGGCTATAAAATCCCCTCTTATTAGTGAACATGCTGTTGTCAGGATTGCCTCAATTGTCACATCTGCTTCTCGTATTCATTTCTCTTCTTTCATTTTTCTCTTCTCTTCCTTTCTCTGCTTTTTTTCCTTTTTCTTGTTTATTTTTTAAACTGGAATGGCGGGAAGACAGCCACTATTGGCAACGCCATCTCCCAGTGGTGCAGTCATGTAGTTCTGAAGTATGCCACCTCTATGTATATTTCTGTTATTAACTGTATACATGTTGTACTACTGAATAAAATCAATCAATCAAAAGGTCAGACATTTTGTGAAAGTTTCTGGACAAACAAGTCTGTACAAATTAGGCTATTAATAAAAAATTCTTGTTTAAAGCTTATTTGTTTTACAGGGATTGGCAGGTAAGTTATGCAACTTTCACTGACGACTCTCCTTGGCCCAATGGCGCAGGTGCGAGGGATGACCTTTGTACCAGCCAAGCCTGAAAATAAGCAATCTGTCATTTGCAGAATGAGGTCCCAAGAGGGTGAATTTTCTGATGCTAACCCGGGTGTCAATGTATCCTCTGGGTACCTCTTGCTGTTTAGGCTTGAGGGATTGACTCAGAATGAGGTCCACAGAGGGTAAATTTAGTGATGCTACCCTGCTGTTCACCCCCAGGGATCCTCACTTTGCAGATGACGGTCTGCTTATTTTCTGGCTTGGTAGCAGCAACTTCGTGGCCTTGCTCTTCTTGAATACTACAAAAGGATATTTAGCTTTCACAGAGTTTGTTTCTCTCCACACAGAGGGCAGCCATTTTATGCCCTCACCTGACAGGATGCTTTACTTAGGTAGCATCAACCCCACAACTGATGCTGACAGAGAGTGTTCAGACACCTTGAGAACATTCCCTATCGAGGATCAATCACAGGACCTCTGGCATGAGAGACCAGTGCACTTATGCACTTGGCCACTCGGGCACCTCCCTCGTCTTAGAAAATCTGCCTCAGCACAGTTTTTTCACCTGGAAATCTCTTCTATGACATGATTTTGCACTTAAAGGAGAAATATGTAACCAACTATACCTTGTTTGACAGAGCTCACAGAGCTCTGTCAAACAAGATATAGTTGGTTAAATTTTTAACCAATTTATGAGAAAATGTCACTACTGAAAACATTGGTTTGCCACATAATAGTGTAAGTAGTTAAATTTCTGATTCCAACTATTTTCAGAACTGTTTTGTGAATAAACAGAAAAAAGGCCCCCCATCATCAATTTTTAAAAAAATTTTCTTATAGGCCTTAGAAGTAAGTAAAGTGGAATCAATCAAGAGCAATTTTCAATAAATAACTGCAATTATTTAAGTTGTCGGCATTAGTAATACAAAGCACAAAATCAAAAGTTACTGAAATTGGATGTTTACTGTCCAAGTTATTGCATAAATAATAAAATTTTGGGCAAAATTAACAAAGAAAGCACAATTTTTAAGCAATTTCCGTGTTTTTGAACCTGTCGAGGCAATGGTAATATAAAAGTATTCTACCAATTTTTATTGAAATCTGAGGTCTACTGTTCAAGTTTATTGCACTAACAATGAAATTTTAGGAAAATTCAACAACAAAGGGCAATAACCCCCTTAATTTTCATTGAATGATGGTAGTTATCGAACATGTGCAAGACATTTTTAATATAACGCAGCATGGGAAAATAAATGAAAGTGCCATAACTATTGTTCAAGTTACCACAAAATTGAACTTCCAAACATGTGGAAAGATGGATGCATGGAAGGACAGATGGACATAGCTCTCCACTATATCCCTTCTCTGCAGGGCATAATTGTGACAACTTAAAGAAAAAGAATTACTGCAATTTTGTTGGTAACTCACTTTTCAGCTAACCCGTTCTTAAATTTTTATCCCTTTACCCAATGTAATGGCCAAAACCGGCCCTGAATTTTTAACAAACATCACCACTCAATTTTCATTATTTTTTTCATTTTTTGTCTCCAAAACTTAGCTTATGACACCTCATTGGAATGATGAAGGGTCATAACCGATGTTTTTGATGAAAAAATGAACAAAAATAGTTAATAAAGACTTTTGTTTGCAAGTGTCGTCTGCATTTCATGTTAGGTATTTATTTATTTATTAGGGTTTAATGACACTTTAACAGCCAAGGTCATATGTCAGTGACAGTTTTACGGGTGGAGGAAGCCAGCGAGAACCACCAAGCAATGACCCCAACATCGTAACTCCGCACTGTAGCACAGGCGTGTAGTATGCCTTAGTACACGGTGTCATCGTGCCCCCATGTGGGCAATGGGATTAAGTGCCTTGCCCAAGGAAACAACGTGGAAGTTCTAATTCATCGCTTCACGTTAAGCATAGGGTTAAGCAAGAAAACTAGCAAATCCTGACATGTGTACCATTGGCAGTATAAAGACTGGAGTGAGTTACCCAGAATACTAGCAGTTTATTAATTTCTCTTGTTGAGCTGCTATGTTGTGTTGTAATATACAGTTAGAAAGGGCTCAAAGATCTTTCCAACAGTGTATTGCATCATAGTCATTTCATCACCGGAGTCAAAGAATGCTGAGATTAACTGTCATTATAAAAAAGAACATGGTTCTGGGAGATTTAACATACATTAATGAACAGGGCTTAAATTTCGACAAGAATCCGAGAATCCATTCACATAAAGATTTTGTGCAACAAAACCAGCAAGAATCCACGTAGTTTCTCACTGCACCCAGGCCTGAAAATAAGCAGTCTGACATTTACAGAATGAGGTCCCCAGAAGGTGAATTCGATGATGCTATCCCATACAGTATCCTCTGGGTACCTCTTTCTGCTCAGTTTTGAGACCCTGATTCAGATTGATGTTCTCAGAGGGTGAATTTAGTGATGCTACCCTGCTGTGCAGGGTAGCATCTCTAAATTTACCCTCCGGGGGACCTCATTTTGCAGATGACAGTCTGCTTATTTTCTGGCTTGACTGCACCTCTGCTAGAATTCACATGAAAAGACTTGAGTCAATTTAACCCTTTACCTAACATAGCAGCATCAAATTAACCAATAGAAGGCTAACATGACCTGAAAGATCCTGACATTTTGGATTGGAACGGCTCAATGAGCCAGTTCCAATGAGTTCCATATTTTAAGGTTTTATTGGTAAATTTTGTTCATTTTTTTAAGAATATTATCAAATTCAGTTTATGTTTCAAAAATTAAAAAGCTGTGTTGGAAAAGGGTTAACATGTGTTATCAATATGCAACAGGGGTTCAACCATGCTGGCCTCATGGGATCCTGGGACACCCCTAGCCGATATGAATTCTCATAACCATTTTTGCGATAATCCAAATGGATTCTCCCAAATTTGGATGAAATATAAGCCCTGCTGAGGGCAATCCATGTATGCTTTCTCACTTTCTGCTTGATACTTTGATTTAAGGGTAAAATATGTCAGAAGTTCTGAAGCATTGTTTTTTCAGAAAGCGTAGCAATTTATTTTATTTATTGGGATTTAAAGACACTTTCGACAGCCAGGGTCACCTTGTGTTGGACAGTTTTATGGGTGGAGGAAGCCAGAATACCCAGAGAGAGCCACTGAGCAATGCCGAGCAACTGCCAGATTCAGCAACATACTAACTCCACTCAAGCAGTGTTAGCACTGGTTGAAGACAAGTGCGCCATCGACATGCAGTACACCTTAGAATACAGCACCATCGTGTTATCACCTGGGCAATCGGGATTAACCCTTTATTCAACGTAATGGCAAAAACCAGCAAGCACAATTCACAAAAATCGGGAATAAATTTTTATTATTTTTTTGATTTTTTGTCTCAAAAACATAGGTTATGACCCCCTCTTTGGAACGAGCTCATCAAGCTCGTTCCGATGAGGGGTCATAACCTATGTTTTTGAGACAAAAAATGAAAAAAATTTAGTTATTCAAGAATTTTGTTTGCAAGTGTCGTCTGCTCTTCATGTTAGGTAAAGGGTTAAGTGCCTTGCCCAAGGACACAATGCAGTTACCCCTGATGGGGATCACACAATGGACCTTTCAGTTTGGACTTCAATGCTATAACCACTGAGCCACCGCACTCCCAAGTTAGGTTTTAAATCCATACCGATGGTCAAGGACCCGCAAACACTGTCGGAAAACTTTCACTCTCGCCCCATGTTGGGAACTTTTGAGATTCTAGCTTCTGGCCTGTTGATTACAAAGATATTGCATTAGAAACACTTACCAGTAGGTGCCTGTCTATATATGAAGTCAATATAACTCTCTCGACAGGTGAAATTATGGGATTTACTAACATAGTCACTGTATGTTACAGACAAATCAGAAATCTGTAAAGAAAAATAGAGATGGGTGGTATTGAAATTTTGAGTTCAGTATCGGTTTCGGTATTTTTTGGGTATTCGGCATCTGATGTTACTGAGATTCGCTGATAATGATAGTACCAAAGAGGAACTCATATCAGAAAAAACAGATTAAGTAGTTGTAGTATCATTCTACCACAACGCTATATAAATGACACTACCAATGAGCTCAACAGTGGCATTCTTTTATGACCACAAATCATATCTACAGTAATTTTATGACATGTTTTAAACACCCCTGAATGTTTAAAGACCTGTTTTAGGTTTTGAAATCTCAGAGCATGTACCCTAACCATTACATCTTTAGAAGGTTCTGCTGACAATAGACAAAATGCCTGGGCAGTGATTTCTTAACAGGCAGCCAAGACTTGACTAGAGATCACTGCTAAGCAATTGGACATGTACAATTTGTAGCTAGTGGGAATTCAGGACAGTTTCCCATTCCATTGAGGGTCAACAAAACTTAAAAGAAAATCAGTCACTTCTTTCATGACTTAGATGTGAGTCTTCCATGGAAGACATGTGTCGCCTGGCGTTTCAGACAGAATTCTAAGTGGAAAAGGGGCATAACTCTGGAAAAAATACAGCGGATCAAAAAATAAAATAGGAGGTGCACAATGCCATGATGTGATAAAGAATCACTGAAAGTTTCATCAAAATCCATTCATAGGTTAAAGAGGAGTGGCGGATAAGAGAAAGTGTGACGCGGACGACGCAAGACGACAAAAGTAATCCCTATATGTCGCTCCCCACTTCATGGGGCAGCGACACAAAAATGAACTGTTCAACTTTTATCAAGCCTCAAAAGTGACTTATAAATAGAGAAAGGAGGAAAATTTTAAAACTCAGATGATATCGGCATTCACCGATTGGTTTGGTTCAGTTTTTCAGTATCTCCATGATATCAGTATCGGATCGGTTTTTCAGTATATTGCCCATCTCCAAAGAAAAACAAACTACTCTCAGTAATACCAAAAATTAAAATTACAATTCTTATTTTCTTCTATTTAATTACAATGAAGCCCCCTTAAATCTTTTAATTGTTATTAACCCCCTGAAGACCGATGTCGAAATTACAAATTTTCAAGTTGTAATTTTTTCCAACAATGCAACTAGGAATTTTACCAATTCAATAGAAAATTTGTTGTTTATAATTTTGGAATTTTGACACGAATGTGCAGAGGGTTAACACTGTTGTTTGTATACAAACACCAAACCATTTATGATACCTTTAGAACAAATTAGACCTCTTATTTGCAAATATGTTATAGAGTAAACTCTGCTAATTCAATGAAAGTGTCAACTTGTACATGATGGGATTGGACTAAATAAAATGCTCCAGTAATGTCAAGTCATTCAATCAAGTTTCTGCAGAAAAGTCACACCAAAGCTACATATGAAATCTGAAAAAGATCAGGTGAGGGATGTAACCTGTAGGGTGTACTAATGGAATTGTTGACAGTTTATATGTCAAATCCAAGATGGGCGATGGTGGCCATGTTTTTCAACAAAATTCAGAAAAATTCAATAGCTTCCATCTAGACATAACACCAAAGCTACATATGAAATTTGAAAAAGGATCAGGTGAGAAATGTGGCCTGTATGCTGTACCAATGGAATTGCTGACAATTTATATGACAAATCTAAGATGGCTCCCATCTGGACATTGTCCCAAAGCCATGTATGAAAGTTGGAACATAGGGTGAGTGATGCGGCCTGTACAGTGTGTCAATTGAATGGTTGTCAATTTATGTGCCAAATCCAAAATGGCTGCTGGAGGACATGTGTGGAGGACATGTTTTTCAAAAAAATTCAGAAAAATTTGATAACTCCCATTTAGATATCACACCAAAGTGACAGATGAAATGAGAAAAAGATCAGGTGAGATACGCAGTCTGTAGGGTGTGCCAATGGAATTATTGACAATTTGTATGCCAAATCTAAGATGGCCACTGGCGGCCATGTTTTTTAACAAAATTCGGAAAAATTCAATAACTCCCATCCAGACATTGCCCATTGAAATTTGGATCTAATCAGGTGAGAGCTGCAGTCTGAAGGGTGTGCTAAAGAAATTGTGGATGGACAGAAGAATGTATGGAGGCATGGATGTATGTACAGATGTACGGACGCACGACAGATCACAACCCATCCAAATAGCTCATACATGACGTTGTCAAGTTGAGCTAATAAAAAATCTTGTAGTCTGTCCAAGAATTATTCTGGCATCCACTGAATTTCCACATTTATAAGATATTTTGGGCCTTAATCAACCAGAAAATAAGCAAACTGTCATCTGCAAAATGAGGTACCCAGAGGGTGAATTTAGTGATGCTACCCTGCAGAACCTCAATCTGAATCAGGGTCTCAAAACTAAACAGAAAGAGGTACCCAGGGGATATAATGACCCACTGTATGGGATAGCATCAACAAATTCACCCTCTGGGGACCTCATTCTACAAATGTCAGGCTGCTTATTTTCAGGCCTGGCCTTAATACATTCAATAAAGACATTAATCTAAATATTTTGTTTGACAGAGCTCAATAATCTCTATCAAAGAAGTTATAACAGAATAAATGTCCAGTTTAAAACTAGAACATAGGAAAATGCCCCAATTTCTGTTAATTGTATACTCATGTAAAATTGAATATATTTCTCTGGCAAAGTGGCTACTCAATTAACAGGGTCCTACCGTAATATGTGCCTGCAAACTAAATGCAATTTCATAGGAAAAAATTAAAATAAAAAAAATCTCTAACCAAATTTTATCATTTTTTCAAAACATGGTATATGACTCCACAACCACTAGAATGAGGAGACACTAGTAAAGTTTCACAGAAAAAAAATAAAATATTTATTTACAGCATTTGAATTTTTTTTTTTCAGGTTCTTCCCATGTCAGTGAACATTTGCCTAATTAATTTTTTTCAATTGAAAATCTCATCAATAGGCTTTTTCAACTTGCAACTTAACCCATTATTCTTGTTTAATAGATCTCATTGAGCTCTAACAAACATGATGAATTGGTTAAATCTGCAACTGCATCATGGGTAATTTTCGCTGCGGAAAACACTATTTTTCTCCATAAGAGCTCTAAGATGGACATGTTTTGTTTATCATGGGCAGATATTTTAATAATACAAAGGGACATCTTTTCAGTATATTATAGAGCTGCACGGTTGTGAACTTTAGCCTCATTTTCAATTTCAGCATCCTTTTTTGATAAAAAGTGAAGTCTCGGTTCCAGTTTCATCTTCTTGTTATTTAATTCTTAACCAGCTGAGTATTTTAAAAATATTTTTTCATCAAATCTAGTCATGGCTGCTGACAAAGGGACATCTTTTCAGTATATTAGAGAGCTGTACGGTTGTGAAAGTTTGCCTCATTTTCAGTTTCAGCATCCTTTTTTGATAAAAAGTGAAATCTCGGTTCCAGTTTCGGCTTCTTGTTATTTAATTCTTAAATTAATTCTGAGTATTCTAAAAATATTTTTTCATCAAATCTAGTTATGGCTGCTGACAGGCAGCCATGACTTGATTTGATGAAAAATGCATTTAAATTTAACTCAAGAAATTATTGATCAAAAAGTAAATTCATGAAATTTGCTAAAATGTGCCCATATTATACATATTATAGTGGTAAGAGATTTCCTTCCCTGGCAGGAATATCCGTCAGCAGCATGCAAAGAGTTAAACAAACAACAAAAACTGAATGAAATACTGAAGCTGTATCAAAGGCACTTTTAATATGGACCTGTGACATTATGTTACATGTAGAGATGGGCAGTTTTCAAATTTCATGTCGGTTCCAGTTTCGGTTTCATTCAAAGAGTCAGGTTTTCGGTTTTCATTGTACAAACATAACAATACATTGCATTTGCAAATCAGATGTATTTGGCGCCAGTCATTGTCACAGGGACTTCCTTTCCAGGGCAACGCACCTGTGTAATAGCCTGTGCCGGTACTCTGATTTATTTTCATAAATTATCTCAAGAGTTTCAAGTTTGAGAAAAATGTTTTGTTGCCTGGAATCTGTTGCAAAATTAGCCCCATCCCCCCACCAATACCTGTGTTTAGGGTAAACCAACACATCCTAAAAAATTATGCCAACCATAAAACTTTTATCAAGTAAAAGCTGCTCATATAGGTCATTGTAACCCTAAATTTCCATCCAACTTCAACTGTGATTTTGACGCTGTCTTTGGAGTTCAAGCTTTCAAAATTATGTGTAGAAATAAATATATTTGTCATTATAAATGTGGAACAAGTAACAAGTTCCAGTTCTGCAAAGGAAATCGCATTTGGTAAACAGATGAACATTTAAACAACGAAGCATAATAAGTAATTTTGTCACCTATTTTCGTGGGAAATGCCATGCTCAAACGCAATATCAATTAGTGCAGCTGTTCTGAGAAAGGGGTATCGCGACTCTGAAGTTTAAAAACAAGGTTAAATTTAGGTTGTTTCTCTCCATATTCTGAGAAGTGAAGATCTGAATCGAGTTTTTCAACACTGAAGTTGAAAACCGCGATGACAGGTTTTCTAAAATTGTTTTGGTTTGGATAACAAACCTGAAACCAAACTGAATTTTTGGTTAATCGCCCATCTCTAGTTACATGTACAAAGTGGTATACAGGATAAGCAACATTCCCTACTAGTTTGGGTGCCATCTACACCCCTCTCCCACCCCACCCCACACTTGTTTTTTGCATTTTCCTTGATTTGATATGCAGTCAACATAATTCACATGGTGATGGTAATCGACAATCTCTCCACACATATGACATCACACTCGTATTGGTTTTCTCAGTCATAAGTTTCAGTCAAACACTAATGATCATACGTTTTTCTGAACATCTGAATGAGAATAACAACCAGAGTCAGACATTTTGTCCATTCATTCACGTTTAACGAGGTTGGCCAACAGAGCAATGAATCAACAATGAATAGTTTAGCACATGTTACATACAGAATGGAATCAAACAATGACCCTAGCCCAGTGTACAATGAAGCCACCGGACCAGTATTGGTATGCTTTAAGACTGGAAGTTGGCATCCCATATTCACCTCCAGTCTGCTTTTTTCAACTCTTTACCTAATAAAAAAGTCAAAACTGGCCAGCGCTATTCACAAAAATCACAAATTAATTTTCATTATTTTTTCATTTTTTATCTCAAAAACATAGGTTATGACCCCTCTTTGGAACGAGCTTGTCGAGTCGTTCCAATGAGTGGTCATAACCTATGTTTTTGAGACAAAAAATGAAAAAAATTAGTTATTCAAGAATTTTGTTTGCAAGTGTTATCTGCTTTTCATGTCAGGTAAAGGGTTAAGGCATCTTCGTTTACAAATACTTCAGCTGCATAATAGTCTTTGTGAGTCGATTCAACATGCTGGTTTTGACTTAAACATGTTTTCCACATAATATCGTAATCTTCTTCTTACAGACTTTACATGTGGCATATTTTTTCTTTCAACTCTGTGTTTTGAAGTACATCCATACAGGACCTTTATCGTCCATTCCATTATGTTGGGTTCCATCAGCTGGCAGCTCAACTTTCTCATTTTTGACAGAGAATTACATTGAAAATATGGAAATCAAAAGAATAATTTTTTTGAGACATACACGGTTGTGACTTTTGTTTTTTCCAACAAACGATGACAGAGAGTAGATTTTTCAATTAACTGAACAGCTCTAGTATAACAATAAAGAAATTTATTATGCCAGTAATTGTTATTGACCAATCAGCTTCATTATCTAGTGACCGTATATGAGACTGTGTATCATCGAGCCGACCATATATAGATCTTATATAAGGTCAGTTCCGACATTTTATTTTTGACATTCAATGCTCACTTTGATGTTTTTCCTAATTTTGCATGTTCAACGAACAACAAATAATTTTGCGTGTGTGTCTGTTGAACAACTTGCAACTTTAATACGTCTCTTCCTGTCTTTGAGAAATTTTAATAAACAAATGTAAATAATTACAATAAATAAACCGCTAAGACGACATGTATAGAAGCCAACTGACACTGTCTGAAATTAACTCAAGTGAGAATCCTTATCCTAATCTGCCCTTCTCAGTTCATGCAAATATTTTCGAGTTACTCCCCCTAGACTGTACATTGTATCGTCTGTTTTGAATTGATTTGAATGATTGAACTTGAAGGTTGATCGATATTGAACATAAATTACACTTATGGTTGTGTCTTTTTCAAATGACTGTCATAATAAATACGTTATGGGGCTTTCAGCGGACAGATATGGTGTGATATAAGGCTCAGCGAGATCAATATTGCTCTCACTTTGCCTTATATCACACCATATCCACCCCCTGAAAGCCCCATAACTTATATAATAATCACTAATGCTTACCTTGTTCCACTTCTGTCTTTTATTCTGGATGTACAATGAGAGACGATGATCAAATGTTAAAGTACATACAACACACCTATAAAGAGAGGAAAGTGATGACTTTGGAAAACTCATACAGGGGAACAATGAGAGATGGTGATCGAATGTTAAAGTACACACAACACACCTATAAAGCGAGGCATGTGGTGACGCTGGAAAGCTCATACAGGGGAACCATGTTAACTGAATAAATAGAAATTTTACTGGTCATTTTCCTGTATTCTGGTGAAAATGGAGTCTTCCTTCTTTCATATCATGATATTACGTTCCAATAAGACTAAAATCCTTGCCCTATGATTGGATGAGAGCTCATATAGTTTTTTCTATGTTTAGATCTCCAGTAGCATATGTTACCATTTGACATCACCATACAAAATATTTGAATATCCAACTGAAGTGTTGTTTGACAGCCAATAAATTGAACGCTTCAGTCAGCATTTAACATAGAGTGTTAAAGTTTGAAATTTTCTGTGTGTGATGTTTGTATTTTTAAATTGATGGATTCTATTTCATAGAAGCGTGTAATAAACACAGAATGCCACGATGTGTGAATGTTTTTGTCAATACGGCACACATGCCATCACAGAAGGATAGAACTCGAGGCTGTGTCTCTCGTTCTATCAGATTATGCTGGCATTTGTGCCGTATTGACGAACACATTTACACATCGTGACGATCTGTTTATATATTGGAAGTACTGAAGTCATAAACCTTGAATGCCCTTGAAATTCATGTTATTGTTATCCGTGAACTAGTAATATAATAGGATCCAGCGAAAATTTGTTTCGAAAGTCAGTATTCGATTCGATTCGAATATTTTCGAATATACTTTGGGCATAACCGTGAAAGTTTCTAGACTGTAATTGATCACATTATTTTATATTGAGTATTGTTCTGGGTAGAAATGCAACTGACTTGTAGCGGTAACAGTGTTTATAGTGATGTAGCTACAACTGAACAACAATTGTAGCTACATTGCTACAAACACTGTTACTGCTACAACGGTTCATTTCAACTTACTGTGTATTATGACCAGTGACCATTTATAAAAATTTCAAACTTCGAACTTTCAAAAGTTATTCAGCTGTTCAACTTCAATACATGATTTGTTCCACAACATGATCACATTATTTTATATTGAGTATTGTTCTGTTCAATCACAGTTACTGGATACACCATCAAAAGCAATGGTTTTCTAAAAGAATATCCTTGATTATTATATAAACAGAAGTAGAGCAGGCATTCATTTCAAGTGGATCAACTCCATTTGACACTGAATTATCATATAGGTTTAGTCATTACACATTTTTATTTAAACGGCTTCACGACCAAATGGAGTCGATCTGATCTGAAACAAGTTTTTTTCCAAGAAAACATGTGATAAAAGTGAGGTATTAACCCTATCAGACAGGTTCGTTTTAAAAATGTTTATTGCTGCAGTTTCGAAGCTACATCATAAGATTTAACCCTATATCATGACCCTGAAGGTCGATCAGCATAACTCCGACAAAAGAGTTATTTCGCTTTTATCGTAAAACTCTGTAGTCATGAGCTGTCTTAAGTTCATATCTGTACTTTTCTCACACATTGTGACCGATTTAACAGTTTGTTTTAGTTTAACCCTTTACCCAACGCAGATGATTTCAAAATTTATTATTTTAAATATCATTTCTAAAATTTTTTCAAAAAATTTCAACAAAACCATATCATGTGACCCCTCGTTGGAACGAGCTCGTTCCAAAGAGGGGTCACATGATATGGTTTTGTTGAAATTTTTCTAACAATAATATTTTTTCAGCTGCTGAATTTGCATATTACGCGGGCGGATGCGGGCGATTCGTTGGGAAAAGGATTAAATAATATCAGATAAAAAGATATAAATACAGATTTGTTAAGTTATTAATCCTTTACCTAACATGAAAAGCAGACAATATTTGCAAAAAAAATTCTTGAATAACTAATTTTTTTCTTTTGTCTCAAAAACATAGGTTATGACCCCTTGTTGGAATGTGCTCGTTCCAATGAGGGGTCATAACCTATGTTTTTGAGACAAAAAAATAATTAAAATTAATTGACGATTTTTGTGAATATCGCTGGCCGGTTTTGGTCGTTATGTTGGGTAAAGGTTTAACAAAATAATATCTGGATACTGATCAAAAAGCAAATGGGAAAACTGTTAAATAGTACACATTCCACACACTGAACTTCCCCATTTGAAAAAAATGAAAATAAAACTAACCAATTTTCGTTTCTCCGCTGGTAATTTCTTTCTCAATATTGTCAAAATCTTTTTTGTGATGATTGTGAATGTGAGACAATAAATTGGTCGTGTTGGCCGTTGACACAGCTACTAAACTATCATAATGTTTACACCTGCAATACTTGTCAATTCTTTCAAAATGTGATGCCCATGCACTCTTAGACTTGCTTTCTGCCATGTTTTCAGCACGTTATGAGGAATTCCCACCTTAACCCTGATTAGTTTGCGCAAAATCTAAATATTGAAATTTTGGTAAACTTCATTTTCCTTCGGTACGATATTTGATATCAAAGAAATATCGAAACCGTACCAAAAATTTGGTATACCGCCCAGCTCTATTTGCAGGTCCCTATAATATAATAATATAACAATGAAAAATCATATCACCTCCCGTGTCCATCAGCATTTGGTGGAGACCACTCAGCTGCCTTGTATCCAATTCGACATCCATTAGCATAAGATTGTGGACATAACAGTGGATCTGATGTTAATTCATGACATTTTACTGAAATAGATACACATAAAGTATAGTCTGAACATTACTAGAAAACAAAAGGATGAAAATCATTATACTTTAACTCTAAAGGGGCTTGACAATTGTCCTGAATTCACACCTGATCATATCCTGTACACATTCTGTGGCTTAGCTGTGATTTGTAGTCTAGTCTTGGCTGCCTATTAAGTCCATTAACTTAACAGTGATTTGTTGTCTAGTCTTGGCTGCCTGTTAAGTCCAGTGACTTAGCAGTGATTTGTTGTCTAGTCTTGGCTGCCTGTTAAGTCCAGTGACTTAGCAGTGATTTGTTGTCTGGTCTTGGCTGCTAGTTAAGTCCAGTGACTTAACAGTGATTTGTTGTCTAGTCTTGGTTGCCTGTTAAGTCCAGTGACTTTGCAGTGATTTGTAGTTTAGTCTTGGCTGCCTGTTAAGTCCAGCGACTTGGCAGTGATTTGTTGTCTAGTCCCTGGCTGCCTGTTAAGTCCAGTGACTTAACAGTGATTTGTTGTCTGGTCTTGGCTGCTAGTTAAGTCCAATGACTTAACAGTGATTTGTTGTCTAGTCTTAGCTTTGTTGTCTAGTCCCTGGCTGCCTGTTAAGTTCAGTGACTTAGCAGTGATTTGTTGTCTAATCTTGGCTGCCTATTAAGTCTAGTGACTTTACAGTGATTTGTTGTCTGGACTTGGCTGCTTGTTAAGTCCAGTGACTTAACAGTGATTTGTTCTCTAGTTTCGGCTGCCAGTCAAGTCCAGTGACTTAACAATGATTTGTTGTCTAGTCTCGGCTGCCTGTTAAGTCCAGTGACTTAACAGTGATTTATTGTCTAGTCTCAGCTGCCTGTTAAGTCCAGTGACTTTGCAGTGATTTGTAGTCTGGTCTTGGCTGCCTGTTAAGTCCAGTGACTTAGCAGTGATTTGTTGTCTAGTCTTGACTGCCTGTTAAGTCCAGAGACTTAACAGCGATTCATTATCTGGTCTTGGCTGCCAGTTAAGTCCAGGGGCTTAGGAGTGATTTGTAGTCTAGTCTTGGCTGCCTTGACAGGAAGCCAAGACATGACTAGAAATCACTGCCTTGGTTATTTGTTGATTGATAGCAGGACCTCCTCATGTTGGTATGTTGAGGGCACTGGTTATGAGGCCATGAAAGTCAGAAATCGGCCTTTAAGGGTTAAAAGAAACTCTACAGTAAACTGACTTTCTGCTTTTGACTGAAATTAACAAACTTAACATACATAAAATTGCAATTTTACACTTAAGCTGCGACAGTTTAAAAAAAAATAATTCAACTTCATAAAGGGAAATAACTTTCACAAAAATACTACAAATAACATCTGCATTAAACATGGGGCCAGACATCAACAAGATACACTTGTAAACCATACATGATGTCATTCCACCAAGTATTTTAAAAGTTATGGAGTCTGATGGTAAAAATTAAACAAATTGCACATCCATAACTGGCAATAACTCTGATTATCACCTCCATTGAACAAGGCGTTAGATATCAATAAGCAGGGACCGACCTGGGCATGCGCCAGTGCGTATTTGGTTCTGAAACATCAGGACCTGGCTCTTAAATCTCAGAAATAGGCTTCTCAGTTGGCGCGTAACTTCTCAGATCATATTTTGATATTCTTTCGATGGATAATCGAGAGAGACACTCTTACATGTATTATATATATGATTATCATTTATCATTGTTGTAGAGTGCTTAAGTTAATACTTCAAGTCTTAATTACCAAGCATTAATCTTCACTGTGGTTTCTGATCAAGTCTAAATAGGCAGCCAAGACTTGATCAGAAACCACAGTGAAGATTAATGTTTGCTATAGTGCACTAAATGAAAATGATGAGAGCTATTACATACTTGCAGTGTGTGTTACAAACAGCAGTGTGACTCCGTAAATAGAAATCTGGCGCATGAATTGAAAAAATAGGCTCCGAGGCTAGAGCGTATTTTAAATAGTCCTGATCGGTCCCTGAATAAGATACACACACATACCAAATATGATGTCACTCCACCAAGTATTTGAAAATATTATTGTGTTTAAAAAACACATGGGTCACATGGGTCACAAACTGACCGAAGTCAGGCCGAGAAGTTCAGAAACCGACCAACCAAACAACATCGCCACTGAACTGAGTGTCGCATCCATTTTTTTGGTCAAAAACATAGTTCATGGTCCCCACATTGGATCCAGTTGAATTAGTTACATGTACATGATCAGTACTTGATCAAAAAAGCAATCTTTTTGATTTGATTATGCCTCACTTCCACCACAAGGTCAAGATTACAGTTAAAACTAGAAGTGCTGTCATGAAATGCGCACAAATAGCATATCAATCTGCAAGTTAATCTACGCGTTATTACCATAGTAAGACTATCAAATTCTATACATATGGCCTGTGCACAAGCAATGTTCCAGCCAATGGACCTCCAGGTAACCCGGAGGTTCATTGGCAGAAACATTGCCTGTGTTTGCTATGAGTAACCAGGTGAACCTGCCGTGCTTTAAATGTCATTCGATATGGCAATTGCACGCAATTCCTACGAACAAATAAGCATAGATAAGCGCACAGTTCGTGACAGGACTTCTAGTTTTAACTGTAAATAAAATACTGCGAAATCACAACCGCATAAAAAAAACAACAACCAAACAACAAAAGGCAGCTCAGATTCAAAGTACTCATTTCTTTTTCGATGGGTGTTTCAAGAAAATAAGTGGACAGGGAATTTCGACCAGTCACAATCCAATCAAAATTCTCTATCCACTTTAGTGATCATAGTGGTGGATAAACTGTATGAATATTTATGAACAAAATCTTGGTAAACTAAGGTGACTTGTGCTGGTAGCAGGGTATATTTAAAAAAAAAATACCCATGTTTCAAATCACCTTTGAAAAATAATTTAGCACTCATACAGTTAATGGCTGGAGCATGGGGGCTCAGTAAGTAGAAAAGCAGGCTGCAAGCCGAGAGGTTCTCGGTTCGAATCCCACCTGCAGCAACCAAGACAAGACACTTAATCCTAACTGCCCATGTGGGGGCATGGTGGCATTGTGTACTAAGGCATACTGCATGTCGATGGTGCATTTGTCTTCAACCAATGCTGATCAAGCCAGAAAATAAGAAGACTGTCATCTACAAAATGAGGTCCCCAGAGGGTTAATTTAGTGATGCTACCCTGCTGTGCAGGCTAGCATCACTAAATTTATCCTCTGTGAACCTCAATCTGAATCAGGGTCTCAAAACTAAACAGAAACAGGTACCTAGAGCATAAATTGGCTGACTGTATGGGATAGCATCATCAAATCCACCCTCTGGGGATCTCATTCTGCAAATGTCAGACAGCTTATTTTCAGGCCTGATGCTAACCCTGCTTGTGTGGAGTTAGTATGTTGAGGAGTCTGACAGTTGCTCACCATTGCTCGGTGGTTCTCTCTGAGTACTCCAGCTTCCTTCACCCAAAAAAACTGACCAGCAAGAGATGACCCTGGCTGTCAAAAGTGTTGTTAAACCCCAATAAATGGGGCGTGGTGGCTCAGTTGGTAGAGGTGCAGGCTGCAAGCCAAGAGGTCCTCGGTTCAAATCCCACCTGCGACAACCGCATTGTGTCCTTGGGCAAGACACTTCACCCCCATTGCACACGTGGGGGCACGGTGACGTTGTATACTAAGGCGTACTGCACGTTGATGGTGCACCTGTCTTCAACCAATGCTAACCCTGCTTGTGTGGAGTTGGTATGTTGGGGAGCTGACAGTTGCTCGCCATTGCTCGGTGGTTCTCTGCTGGTGCTCCGGCTTCCTCCACCCGTAAAAAACTGTCATGGTCATGGTTAGCCATTGTGCAGAAATATGTGACCTTAAACACCAATAAATAAATACATAAATAACCCCAATAAATAAATAAATAAATAAATAAATAATGGCTATCTTTACTTACACAAACAGAAGACAACACATGCAAAAAAGTATTCGTGAATAAATAAGAATTAAATTTGAATAGTAACTTTGGTTGGTTATAATCATTATATTAGATAAAGGATTAATCAGGTGAACTTACTCAAATCTTGTTCACATTGTTTCAATAACTGCTCAACTTTATAACTTGGAACAAATTCAACTAATTCTTCTGTGTCAATAAATGATTTATATAAACTTCGTTGAAAGGAACATAGATTTGTTTGTAAATCCTGAAATTACAAAACAACAGCGTAATTACTGGTGTCCTGAATAACTGATTAAACCATTATTTTTCTTTTAAATTTCAACAAAACCATAACCACGTGACCACTCATTGGAATGATTCACATGAGCTTCTTCTAATGAGGGGCCGCATAAGGTTTTCTTGATATTTTTTAAAAAATACATTGGGTTTTTTTTTAACTGCTCAATTTTGGGCCCTGGGAATCACATATTTTTATTTGAATCGAATCAGGTTGATTATTCAAAATCGATTTAAACCTCGAATCAAATCAGGAGCATCTTGAAAATGACCCATTGGGGGAGAGGGACTGTAAACCTTATTTGATCAGACTGTGATGGCACAAGTCCCGACTGATAAAATATTCCACTACATCATCAAGGCATGCCTTCGTCGAAGGCATACCTTGATGAGGTAGTTGAAATATTACTCAGTAAGGATTATAGTTCAAAAACAGGAACAACGAGAATCACTGGTATTTGGCACCAGACGTTTAGATCAGTCTAATTTGGGCACAGCAGCAAATATGGATGTGGCCTGCGTGGTTGGCGAAAAAGCACTGGTATTTCCTCCTTCTTGGTGTCTGTTTTAGGTTTTCGGTCCCCGTCTTAAAATGATAGTTTACAACCCCTTGTTATAGAACCCATTATCACTGATTCCCACCACCCTTTGACCTAAGTTCACTCGACTAACTCCAGAAGGCTTCTTAGTTTCAAAGTGTTGAGCCAAAGGCCTATTTGAATGTAAGCTAAATAACGCATGGCGTTTACTGAGAACTGCCTCAAACATGAATATAATTGATCTCAAGCTTTAAGTTCATGATCAAATAGAATTCGCCACAGAAAAGCAATTGCCATCGACAGAGTCGTATACGAAACTGTCAAAGGCGATTGCTTTTCTGTGGCGAACTCTGTGGGTTTTTTTTAAAGTTACTTCTGTGTTGCATTGTTTGAGTCGAAGGTAAGCCCCAAGCTATATTACAAGCATCAGGGGAATCTGGCCAAACTGCATGTTGCCGAAACACTGCAAAACTTTGGAAAAAGTTTCCAACTCCTTATAATTTGGGCACAATTATCTTATTTGGGCACAGCATTTACCGTCGTTAGCTGGGAAGAATTTGAAGGCCTGCTTGGCACTGCACAGCAGTAGCAGCAGTGCATCATTGACACAGTTTGGAAAGCTTAAATTTTCTTTCAACAGTGAGACTGAAATTAGTATTGGTGGTGGCACGTTTTGCAAGATGACATGGATGACTGATACCAAACTATATTCCTGAGAAAAGATTTGAAAGGAAATGAAATGGGAAGTCGATTTCAAATCGAACCAAATAGCAACTTAAGATTCAAAACTCAAAGCTACGCAGGACCCTAGCTCAATTTGTAAATTATGTAGGCAGATACAACCGATTTGTTAGGTAAAGGGTTAAACCATTACCGATCGTTCACAGCAAAACTGATAAGAATATGCCTTAGTGGAAAAATATGTAAGTTTACTTACTTTTAAACTTGTGGTAACTTCTGATGTGCAGTGAATCAAAGGTGCAGGATAGGGTAGGCAACATTAGCTAGACAACAGGTAGAGTTGGGTGATACATAAATTTTATGTTCGGTTTCGGTATCAGAATTTTTAGAATGATTCACCTCGATTTGTATTTTTCGTATACTGCCCAGATAAAGTTCCCCATTTTAAAGCTGCCAAAGCCACCGAATTGTCAAAATTGGAAGTAACATGGGCACTCACCATCTTCATTTGAAGTACCCGTTGGGTATTTTCTCTCAGCCTTTTTGCTACATCAAACGACCAGTTTTGACAGCCTTTAGAAATACAGAGTAAATGGGCTCTTCTTATTGTCAATGTTGCATATGTTCTGTTGTAGTTTACTCTTTCACTTTTTTTAACTAATGTCTGGAATATTTTTTAATATTGAAATTTCGGTATTTTGATACTGCCTTGGTATGGTTAAATCAGTATTGGCTTGATACTGATAATGAATGGTATTTACGGTATATGGTCCATCTCTTGCGACAGGCCTTTAGATTGCTTTATTTTGGGCACATTTTTCAGGGCTTTAAATGTGTCTAAATTACAGAAAGTTTCATTTTCAGGGGATATTATTGATCTTTAAAGCTGAAAGTAACTTTACACACCATAAGAAAGTTCTAAAGAAAAACACTCTACCAGCTGAAAAATTTGAATACTTTTAGTTGAAACAAGAGGTCCCAGGGGGCCTGAGGGCGCTCACCTGACATGATAGCCTAAATATCAACCCAGAGAATTGATTTCAACAAGATGCATCTGCTCCTCCTAAGAAAAGCTTATACCAAATATCCAAAGATTCTGACCAGTGGATCTAAAAAAAAAAGATTTTTAACTGGTAGAGTGCTGGAAGCCCATATTTGGGCTTTATTCTGAAGTGCAGGTGCCTCAATTTCAAGGCTTCGTATTCTGTGGATGTGCTTCGTTTCATCTTTGAAGTAAAATTATTTAGTCTGTGTGGAGTTGCCTTGTAACAATTTATAGGAGAGTGCCTCTAGGCACTCTCCTATAAATTGTAACAAGGCAAAGACATGTGAACAAATTTTCACCATCAAAAATAATTCAGCACTCTACCAGTTAAAGAATATTCCTCATATTGAACTAAGTTATAATTCAGGCTCACACAGGGAGCCCATATATGAACCCAGGGACTTGGCTTTAACAAACTTGAATCTCACCCCACCAAGGATGCTGCACACCAAATATCAAAACATTCCGACTGCTAGATCTGAAGAAGAAGATTTTTAAAGAAAATTCCTCATTTTCAACTAAGTTACAATTCGAGTAACACAGTGAGTCCAAATATGGACCTAGGGACATGGCTTGAACAAACTTGAATCTCACCCCCCTAAGGATGCTGCATACCAAATATCAAAACATTCCGACTGCTGGATCTAAAGAAGAAGATTTTTAAAGAAAATTCCTCATTTTGAACTAAGTTATCATTCAGGCTCCCACAGTGAGCCCAAATATGAACCTAGGGACATGGCTTGAACAAACTTGAATCTCATCCCCCTAAGGATGCTGCATACCAAATATCAAAACATTCCGACTGCTGGATCTGAAGAAGATTTAAAAAAAAAAATTCCTCATTTTGAACTAAGTTATAATTCGGGCTACCACAGTGAGCCCAAATATGAACCCAGGGACTTGGCTTGAACATACTTGAATCTCACCCCCTAAGCATGGTGCATACCCAATATCAAAAGATTCTGCCTGCTCGATCTTGAGAAGAAGATTTTCAAAGAAATTTGCCTGAAATGCACTAAGTTCAAGTTTGGGCTCCTATACTGAGCCCAAATATACACCCAGGGGGCCGATTTGAACAAACTTGAATCAGATCCACCCCACAATGTTGCATACCAAATATTAAAAGATTCTGCCTGCTGGATTTGGAGAAAAAGATTTTTTAAGAAATTTGCCTGAAATGCACTAAGTTCGAATTTGGGCTTCTATAGTGAGCCCAAATATGAATCCAGGGGGGCCGATTTGAACAAACTTGAATCAGATCCACCCCACAATGTTGCATACCAAGTATCAAAAGATTCTGCCTGCTGGATCTGGAGAAGAAGATTTTGAAGAAATTTGCCTGAAATGCACTAAGTTCGAATTCGAGCTTCTATAGTGAGCCCAAATATGAATCTAGGGAGCCGATTTGAACAAACTTGAATCAGATCCACCCCCCAATGTTGCATACCAAATATCAAATGATTCTGCCTGCTGGATCTGGAGAAGAAGATTTTTTAAGAAATTTGCTTGAAATGCACTAAGTTGGAAATCGGGCTCCTATACTGAGCCCAAATATGAACCCAGGGGGCCGATTTGAACAAACTTGAATCAGATCCACCCTACAATGTTGCATACCAAATATCAGAAGATTCTGCCTGCTGGATCTGGAGAAGATTTTTTATGTTTTTCCCATTGCCTACAGTGTTAAAAAGTGCAGACTCAGCACTTTTTCAAAGTCCTGAAAAAAGTACCTTGTGATCAAACTGATAGGGATTTTTTTTAACCATTCTATTCTCCTGGATAAAAGTAAGCTTTATACAAAATAAGAATTTTCTGTGCCGTGTAGTTTTGGAGATATGGCAGTTTTAAGGTTTTTCCTATTTTTAGCTCCTGAGGTTCCCTACGGGGCAATGAGAAAATTTTTTTTTTTTTCATCAATCAACTACTTATGACCCATTATCATCTCATATCAAATTTCGTTCAAATCGATCTCACGGTTCTGAAAATAGAAATTTTAGGCGTGGCCAAAATATTTGCCCCTCCCATAATGAAGAAAAATAATGCCCGACAAACTTCTCTTGAACAAACTTGATTCTAAACCTCAAAAGGACTCTGTATACCCCATATCAAGTCTCTGCTACTGGTGGTTCATTAGAAGAAGATTTTCAGAAAATTTGGCCATTTTTTCCCCACCCCTCTGCTAAATATGAGCCAAAACCTAATTTGCATAAAAATCAAAATGCCCATATATAACCCCTACTTACATGAAATTTAATTAAAATGTGGCCAGTGGTTTAGGAGAAAGAGGCTCAAACACCACCTTCATGACGTACGACGGACAAAAAGTGATCAGAATAGCTCACCCTGACTTTCAGTCAGGTGAGCTAACAAACTGAAACAGTGTTTTAGTATAGTTTCTTCTTTAGGCCCAGCTTTTACCACATTGAATATGGGGTAATGTGAAGGCCTGCTAGGCAAGTGCCATCTATGATCACCCAGTAGATGCATTTTCAGTCAAAATATGGTGCTTGTGTACCTTTTTTTCTGTTTCCCAACAGGTTTTTCTTTTCAGAAACTTTCTAATAACGGTATGGTAGGATCATATCAGTCATGGCAAGCTTTAACCCTTTAACATCCGGCCTCCATTGTCAACTGGGGAGACTAAGAGAGACTTGTTTTAGTATGAGTTTAAACACTTTCATTACAACCAAAAAGCAAGATTGATGTTGGACTCGAATGAATTAAAAGTTTCAGCACCCCGAAGGCACACAGGGACGAAGTTGTATTTAAATCCCTTGTGACCTGAATAACTTTATTTCCTTATGAATACTGAAACCACAGTTTGTTGGTTGTTTTAGAAAAAAGGAAAAGGAAAAAGAAACCCAAACAGTTGCTGGTTCTGGGAGCAGCCCCAGAATGTTATCCATAACCGTTACAAAAAGGAAAAAATCCACCGATGTGTGTTTTTGAAGTTGGGAGTCATCCATCAACCTTTAAGGGAGAGGGCCATAGTTACAGTCCACATAAAAGGTTTAAGGATTCAAAGAAACTGTAAAAACAGTATATGATCGCCTAATCAAATGCGATTAAATCAATCAAGCTTCAGTCACACTTTAATAAAAAAGCTATATGAGTTTCTCATCAGAGGCCAGAACTTTGATCACCACTTCAGAAGAACTTATAAAAACAAACTTTTAAAGCTGAGTTGTGCCAAACAACATCCAAGAAGAAGTATATCATTTCAGGTTTGCATGTCGGCATTGGAGCACATATATTGTCAATCTGTTATTCAATACAGTGGATTTTGTACAATGGATTTTATATTTCATTATAATTCATTATGGATCGGTCTAGTGCTTAATATATTTCAACTTTAGGAATAAAGGTAGGTACATCGTATATATTATTCTTCAAAAAAAATATTCTGGAAAAACTCCTAATATACAAAAAAAAAAACAAAAATAAAATGAACTAAAAAAATTATTTTTTAAAGTTATTTTTCGACTCTCAAACTCCGAACATTTTTACCAAAAGTGGGAACATTTAGCCTCAAAAGTGGGAACATTCGGCCTCAACAGAGGCCAAATGTTCCCGGAAAAATACCTGGGGCCAAATGTTCTCGAGGCCGAAAAGACCTGGACACCCTTACCCAACACAGACAAAATCAAAATTTATTATTTAAAATATTATTTTCTTAAATTTTTCAAAAAATGTCATCAAAACCATATCATGTGAACCCTCATTGGGATGAGCTCAGCAAGCTCGTTCAAATGAAGGGGTCAGATGATACGGTTTTGTTGAAATTTTTTGAAAAATAATGTTTTTTCAACTGCTCAATTTGTAATTATGCAGGTGGATGCGTCCAAATCATTAGGTAAAGGGTTAAATAAAGGGTATGTTTTGACTTAGTTCAGTGCTCTGAATGTAGCGGCCACCCCAATATGTTCAAATTCCGTCCATTCAAATTATCAGCATTCATCTCGTCCAAACCTGTCAGAAGCTTTGGCCATGAAAATAAGAAATATTTATTGATTGCATGCCTCTTTTACCTACGACACATTACGACAGTGTCTTTTAGACTGAATCAGATTTTGTTTATTGTGTATCATGAGGTGAACAGTTACACTGTTTTCTCTTGTGTTAAAAAATTGCCATTACTGTTTACAATTGGAATCACATGATAAAAAATTACCCTGGATTGTGCATAGACAAATACCGGTTCCATTCATCTCTTTGCAAGAGTGCAACCAAAAAGCATCTGTGAAATAAATATGCATGGTGCAGGACCTCAAAAAAGTTAAAAAATTTATAGTAATTTATATATTTTTTATACTTACCAATGACCCAGACTTAGCTGGTGCTAACTCCACAAAAACCAGGGCCAAACACAAATTTTGCCCCCCAATCCCCAAAATTTGCATCCAAAACAAAAAGAAATCATGTCCTAAAGGACCTCCATAGTACGACTCTACTGCGCATGCGCAGTGACGCAGTCGTCCCGAAATTGGCGCCAAATATCATTCTTACTGGCAGTGCCTGGTCAGCGCTATGTACTCAGCGGGGAGGCAAGAGTTCCCAACTCAGGGAGGGCCATCCCCGTCTGGGTCATTGGTAAGTATAAAAAATATATAAATTACTATAAATTTTTTAACATTTTTATACTGTACCAATGACCCAGACTTAGCTGAATAGTAAACAGGCTGGAGGGCCTAGGACATAGAGGAAAATCCAATAAGCTCAATTATAAAATAAAGAGGTAGCCCCTTAAGGAGAAAAGGAGTATTAGGCTTTACATGTATCTTTCTTATTTAATATTTAAATTAGAAAGATACACTACCCTTAATAATTGAGCACAATAACATTCATGTTCTCTATTAATATCCAGTATAACCTTTATACTAATTATTTTTAAAGCAAGCCAATAAATAAAGTAGTCCAGAGAATTGAGACTCTTTATAATCATTTAAAAGTGTCCGAGTATTATATATTAAAGCCCGTTTGACACTTGACATATACAAATGCTTCACACCGAGCTACACTTTAAAAATAAGACATGAATGAAATTAAACATTAATATTACACTTTAAAACCATCCCGGAAGCGACTCAGAAATACTGTCTTGGAGGAGGCATTCCCTTGCTTTTCACTATAAAGCAGGTGACCTAAGGGAACACCCGCCCCCCCCCCCCCTTCCCCTTGCCCTGGGTCAAATAGCCCAGAGCGAAGAGGGCAGCCGGACGGAGTCACTGCCGGAACAGAAAGCCTGCATAACTATAGTTGCAACTGTTTAGTGGACGACATTCTGAGCAACAGATAACGGACCTAAACAATGCAGGTCTCCAGAAATGGACTCAATATTTCTGAGATAAAAATTAGTCAATGTGGATGGCTGAGACCAATAAGCAGCCTTCATTAAATCTGTAATAGCAACACTATTAGCATAAGCCCAGGAAGTAGAAAGAGCTCTTACTTCATGAGCAGAAATCTTAAGCACAGACTGCTGAGAAGAAGATAAATCTTCATACGCAGTACGGATAGTTAACTGAATCCATCTAGCAATAGAATGGACTGAAATGTCCTTTCTATTAGGCATCAAAGACAGAAAGAAACGTTTCCGTCCCTTTCTGATGAACTGAGATCTCTGTTTATAGATACGTAGTGCTCTAACAGGACAGAGTAAAGGCCTACGCCCGTCTGAAGACGGAAGAGCCTTAATAACAATAGGTTCCGGATATTTATTAGGAGCCTGATTCTTAGCTAAAAAACCGACATTAGTAGTGAAGGTGATAGTGTTCCCAACACTACGATAATGAGAATCATCCACCGATAGTGCATGAAGCTCACTGACTCTTCTGGCAGAAGAGAAAGCTAAGAGAAAAGCTGTCTTATAAGATAAGAATTTGAAATCTACTGTCCCAAGAGGTTCAAATGGCTTTTCCTTCAATTTAAGGAGAACCCAAGCTAAATTCCACTTAGGAATTAATCTAAGAGTTCTGGGTCTATTTATCGAAAAGTTTCTAACCAATTTCGATAAAGAGACATTAGATCCAATTTGTAAACTATCATGATGTGCATAGGTATCAGATAACATAGATCTATAACCCTTTATAGTAACAGGTTGCAGTTTGATTTCGTCAAACAAGTATACTAGAAAGTTAGCAATGTCTGGCATAGAGGGATCAAATATATCAACAGAATGATCCCTACACCAACGACGGAAAACCTTCCACTTAGCCGCATAGTTTAGCGAAGAGGAGGTCCTCCTACAGTTAGAAATCGCGTCCACTGCTCGTCCTGTAAAGTGCTTGCCATGCAAGAAGGACCGCACAACGGAAAAACGTGAAGGTTGAGACCTTGCGGGTTGTGATGTAGTTGGCGCGATTTCCCCTGCCAAAGAAGATCCTCTCGTGGAGGGAGCTTCCGCGGTAGGTCCCACAACAGACACCTGAGTAGATTTATCCACGGTCTCTGTGGCGACAGAGATGCTACCAACAGAATCTTGCATTGAGATTGTTTTATCTTTAGCAATACTTGTTGAATTAACGGCGCTGGAGGATACGCATATCCTATCATTCCGTCCCAAGGGATCGATAGAGCGTCTACTGCAAATGCTCTTGGATCCGGACACGGGGACACATACGTCTGCAACTGATTGTTGAGATGTGTCGCAAATAAGTCTATCATTGGCCGTTCCCATTGGTAGCAAATCTGATTGAATACTTGTTTGTTGAGAGTCCACTCCGACGGCAACAAGCGACCCTTTCGTGAAAGGGAGTCTGCTAGCACATTCAGACGACCCGGTATGTGACGGACCGAAAGAAGAACGTGATGTTCCAACGCAAACAGAAGGATTCTTTCCGTTAGATTGAACAACGGAACTGAATGAGTGCCTCCCTGATTCCGTATATACGCCACTACTGTCGTATTGTCGGATAGGATTTGGACATGAGCATCGTGAATAATGTCCATCCAGTGACGTAACGCAAGCCAAATTGACATCATTTCCTTGATGTTTATGTGCTTGCACAGGAATTGCGGATCCCAAAGACCCTGGCATCTCGAATCCGTTGGGATTAATGATGCACCCCAACCTGTTTGACTGGCATCCGTCATAATGGTAAAACTCGGATCCGGCAACTGCAGCGGAACTCCTTGAGTTAACCACTGAATGTTTGCCCAAGTCTGAATCTCTTGTTTCACTTGATCTGACAAGAGAACGTCTACATCGAGCGAATGAATTTTCACACTCCAATTCTGAGTCAGGAAAATTTGAAGAGGCCGTGTGCGTAGCCGTCCCATCGGAATGAGATCCGCGGCGGCTCCGCACAGACCTATCAGTCTCATAAATTCTCTCGCTGTGACTTTGTCTGTATTTAGACAATAGCGAGCGTAACAACTGACTAATTTCGCTCAGGTTAACGGCAGACGAACGAGATTGTTGTGCGTCTCGAAGCTCATTCCCAGATGAGTGAATGACTTGGACGGCACCAGATCCGACTTCTCCTCGTTTACTATGAAACCGAGACGTCGGAGCAATAGAAGAAGATTCTGAACATCGTTCTGAAGCGTTAACTCGTTGCCGTACCTCTGAAGAATGTCGTCCAGGTAGGCCGACGTTACCGCAGACGAATGAGCTCGGAAGTAGATCATTACCGAGTTCATTACCCGAGTGAAAGCCCAGGGTGCTAGATTCAATCCGAAGCACATGGCCCGGAACTGATACACCACTCCTAGGACTGCGAAGCGTAGATACTTTCGGAATGTCGGATGTACCATGACGTGAAAGTACGCATCTTTGAGATCTATGCTCGTTGCATAATCGTTCACCCGAATACTCGCTCTGACCGATCGAATCGTCTCCATATAAAACTTCGGAGCGACGATCAGCTTGTTTATCCAGCTCAAATCTATGACTGGACGGAACGAGCCGTCTGGTTTCGGAACCAGAAACAGATGGCTGTAGAATCCCAGCGATTCCTGGTTTTCTACGACCTCTACCGCGTTCTTCATTAAAAGAGACTGCACCTCTGATAGCAGAGCGTCTCTTTTCTGAGGGTTTGACGGAAGATGAGTCCACTTTGGACTTCGAGTTAATGGAGGCTTTCGTTTGAAGGATATCTTTAGACCTTCCGAAGTCACTCCTCTCACCCACGGGTCGTCCGTAATCGACGCCCACTCTTGAGAAAAACTCGACAACCTTCTGCCAACCGGAACGCGATAGAGGTTTGAGCCATCACCTCCTGGATCTGCGAGGCCTGCGGTAGGAGAAACCACGTCTTCCACGACCCGCACCTCGCCTCGTCGACCTCGGGGCGTCCGACCGATTGTCCCGGCCTGAAGGACGTCCCGAACGAGAGTCGCTATCCTGACGGTCTCTCGAATAAGAGCTAGAGGACGCACCGGAACCTCTATAGGAACCTCTCTTGGGCGGATAAGACCCAGAAGTGCCCGCCTTATTCGTGTCTGCTGTATCCGACCTTTTAGGAGCGGATCTAAACAACAGAGAATCACTAGCTTTCTTTTTAATATTATCATAAATAGCGGAAAGCTTGCCGTCAAAGAGAAGATCTCCTGAGACCGAAGCGACTCTAAGAGAGTTCTTCACCTTAGAATCCACTAGTGTGGATGTAGACAGGGCTGCGTCACGTCTAACCAACTCCAGATTTGCCACTGAAAGGGCGGAGTTACACGTGGAATAAGCTACTGCCCTTGAAAGAAGTCTTAAGGAGGATTGTATATCCTGAAACTCTTCCCCTTGAAGACGCAGTGATAACGCCTTCGTAAGGTGATCTGCGTAAGATAAGGCATCTAAATTGGCTCTGTTAGACGCAATAGCTGTTTCCAACACTGCGGTTGGAATAGAAGCTGACGACGGTAATGATAGCTCTAAGTCTTCCGCCTCGTCATCCATACGCAGAGGAACTCTCGGTATACCCTGACCTGCCGTGTCGAATTTATTCCTTGCATTAATGAAAGGCAGGTTGAGAGTATTTGCGGACAAGAAGCCTGCTTTCCCCGTCCTGGAAGCAAGTTTAAAAATAGCGTCGTTCAATAATTCAAATGTTCTTGCAACATTATTGGACTGCGACGGAAACTCGGGAGCGATGTCCCTGAACCGCTCGAAAAAATCAGAGTCCAATGACGCTATAATTCTCCTGTCCGGAAGCGCAGCAGTCTGGCCCGACGGAACAACTTGAGGAAGAAAGTGCCGGATGAAGTCCACGGCAGCTTTGTGTTGTTCCGAAAGGGATAGCTCCAATTCATCCGTATCCCTTTCACCATCCGGTCGGACCTCCCGATGTTCCCGGTCGTCCGCCCCCGATGCTTCGGCGGAGCGTACCGACCCAGCGCCGTCGGATAATTCTCGATCCGACACCGTCTCTGTCGGCTGCTGGGATGCTGCGATAAGCTGTGCTATCTGCACTAGAATGTCCGACGTCGAGACCTGCGGAGGAGCGGTCTTTCGCTGCTTTGCCGAGGGCAGCTCCGCATCAGATGGCTCCCGCATACTTTTCCTATGCGAACGTCCGAAGTCCATCGGTCTCGAATCCCTGGCTGCCGGATGGTGTGACCTGGTCGCCGAAGAATCCTTCATCGGCGAAGCTGGCAAAATATCGGAGGTCACGCAGCCAAGGTGCGGTCGTGTGCGCCGGCGAGAAGAGGAAGCCTTAACAGTCTCTGCGGACTGCTTATACAACGGAGCGTCCCGAGCGACGGACGTATGCTCCGCTAAAGACACATTTTGTACCACAACATCTGGTCCCAGATGTTGTTGTACGAGAGAGGGGCCTCTCTCGCTCGCGGCCCGGCCGGACCTGGACGAGCTAGGAACCGGACTAAAAGGCTTCCTCCGTTCTCGTTCACTATCCGCCGTCACTGGGTGTGCATCTATTATTTTTATAGTGCTCGCATCACCCAAAATTTCCTCTTGGACCGCATCGGACGAACCCGGCTGCCGAACCATTCGGTGAATGGACGCTACACCGGGCGAGCTAGCGGACGACATTTGTCTAATCTCCATGAGCACTTTTGCCGCTAGCTCTGTATTTAATTGTGACGACGGACGCACACTTGAAGAAGATAACATGGAAACATCACCCTGTTCTGGTTCCTCTGAAATAGAAACTGAGAGAGTAGAGTGACCTTGTGGAGAAAGAGCCGGCATCGCTCTTTCTCCAGAAACAACATATCGTGACACACGTTTCCAATGTTTCTCATCCCAATGTTCACATACAGGACAGGGATTAATGCGAGAACACTGACTACAATTAATGCAATAATCATGAAAGTCAGAGGAAGATTTCTTCCTATTATAATTTGAACAAGTTCCCTTCATTGTGAAAGAACAACAATAAGTCCTAGTTACTCGCAAAAACCCCTGACACAAAGATACATAATAACATGATCCATTAATAAATGAAAAAACAATTGCAAAACAAAATAATTTTGAAAAAATATTTTTTCAGAGAAGCCCAAGTTGCTGAAAAGTAACGTTGAGCCCCGATGGATCCGATGGCAAAGTGTGGTCAAAAATTTTAAAATTATATAAAATAATTAATGAGACACTTTCGGATAATATAAATGTATCTTATAATGAGATAAACTACCTCAAAGGCAAACAGCCCCCCTCAAAAAAGGCTGTTGCCAATGAAAACAAACAGTGTAAACACAGAAGAAAACATGACTCCAGGCACTGAAAAAACTGGCCCGGAATCAGTCATCAATTACACTCTATCTGATGCAAAACAGAGACTCCCAGGGGAGAATCTGCAGAACATCAGATGGAAGATGCAGAACACAAACGTTATACACCCATGGGTGAAAACGTAACTATGGGGAAAATAACAGAAAACATTCTGTAACCAAGCAACTCTCCCAGGGAATTTTTAGAAATGAAACTTCTCAAAAATATGCCAAAAGCATGGGAGAATTGCAAGGGGGGACTTTAGAAGGTTAGGGGAGAGGAAACACTGAATAAGCAGTGCAACAATTAGCAAGAATGACAACAAGAGGCGTTTGCCTCGAAAATAGGCAACTTAACATAATTTCAACAAAAAATTTTAAGTACAGCCCTGATTATTTTTTGCCACTTCTTTTTTCCTCTCCTCCTTCTATCCTCCTTAGAATCACATTTTCTCCAAGAATTACGTGTCTGGCATCCTTTAAACTGAGATTTACAAGCACAAAGATCAGTGAGATGTTGACTGATGAAGGGCCAAACAGAGAAAATGATATTTGGCGCCAATTTCGGGACGACTGCGTCACTGCGCATGCGCAGTAGAGTCGTACTATGGAGGTCCTTTAGGACATGATTTCTTTTTGTTTTGGATGCAAATTTTGGGGATTGGGGGGCAAAATTTGTGTTTGGCCCTGGTTTTTGTGGAGTTAGCACCAGCTAAGTCTGGGTCATTGGTACAGTATAAAAATAAACGTGTTTCAGGCTTGGCAATTTCAGGAGAGCTATTTTTTTAGCTCTCCTTACTGCCCTCCTGAAAGAATTAAGGAGAGCGAAAAATTGCCCTCCTAAATATTTTGGTCTGGGATGATTGAGATTACATGTATTATGCTCACATTAAATTTTTGTTGTAAAGCAAAAATGTAATTTAACTTCGAAGTCACATAACATCACGTAATTTCATTTTGAAAGTGGTTTAGTGGTAAAAGGTAATGGCTGCAACCATTCCCAAACACAGTTGCAATCATTTGAAGCAAAATGGGTCACAGCAATATTTTTTTTTCTCTCAGTTTCAAATTCAACAACTGACATCACAGTTTGAGGGGTAATTATTCAAGGAATATTGACACTATAATATACTACCATTACTACTATCCTGTCACTTGAAGCACTTGCTTCAGGATGTGACTGTAGATTCAGGCAGACCTGTTGTCCAAGAAAGTCATACGCCTACCACTACCACCTTCAACCCCCCTTGGGGGGTTGAAGGTGGTAGTGGTAGGCATATGACTTTCTTGGACAACAGGTCTGGGTACACACACAGGTCTTGTCAAGTGTGAGTTCGGTTGTTGAGTGAGACATCTAGATGTCTAAGAGATTTTGCTTTACATTAGTAAAGTTAATAAAATCACTGATGTAGTCTGTTGGTTTCAGTTTCAATGAGTTCGTTCAACTGGATACTTAAAATGCAGTAATTGCTCTCCTAAGCTGATTGGGGAGAGCGATTTTTTGCCCTCCTGCATTTTTCAGAATGCCAGGCCTGGTGTTTGAAAACATACACAAATGTGACATCTTTATGAAGTTCAGTGCAGATATTTCATGTTAAACTCAATATGCCATAAATTAATCCCAATTCAGGCTAACATAATCTGCACACTTGTAAATAAATATATCTACTTTAGATGACAGTCTGTAATAGGTGCATACAATTAACATATGGTTCCAATTTTTGCTGGCAAAAGTCCCAGTCATAAATCTATCAACTAGAAGCATGTCACAATGCCAAAGCTGCGACGATTCGTGTAACGCCAATGATGTTTTAAAACTCGTTGGTGACAAAAAAAACTGGTTGGTGACAAGTCCATAAATGTGACAGAAATTATCCAAATGACATCAAGTATTTTACAGAGATGAGACGATTAATCGTTGTAACATCGGCACTCGGCCAATAAGCACCCATCTGTTCACCATTGGCACTCATGGTTCGACATCAGCCCTCGCCGATTGTCTGAAACTCAGTGAAAGTGTTAGGCTATGGATGATCTGTAATGAACTTTCTTCCCCTTTGTGGGACAATCAGTGGCAAGCGATCGGTATGTCACTCGTCTGTTACTGATATCAGGTAATTGATGATTCGTGAAAGAAAAGGCAGAATATTATATTAAAGAATAAAGATTTTGATTGTGTAACTATGTACCCAGTTGTTTTTTATCCACCATGATTTATGTGAATTCAGACACTCTTCACTGCCCAAACTGTACTGCATTCTGCAAAATGTCGCAATATTTCTTTCAACCACGCTCATCGCATCATTAAATATATAATGGCATTCTTTATTCCCATATTGGACAGATAATTCCTCCATATTAGTAATTCGTGTTAACTGTGAGAGGTTTGGGTGCAATAAGTTTAATAATAATATTGGGTGATTCGGGGTGGGATTTATCAACACGAAGCCACTGAATTTTTCTCATGTTGAATTGTGTGGAGCATGTAATAAAAATAGATACCACAGGGGGCAGTTCGCAGCCAACATTGACATACATTGTCACTGAACCTGGCTGTTATTGCCAGAGAAGAAAAAAATTGAGAATTTTTCTTGCAGTGACCACACAACTTATTTCATTGGTAATAAGTTGTGGGATAACCACACCAAGAGCAAGATGAACAGGGGATGTCTGAGCCCCCCCCCCCCCCCCCCCCCCCCCCACAACCTGTGGCGTTCACTTTCTCCACAAGCAAGAGGAACAGGGGACGTCTGCACCACCCCCCACAACCTGTGGTGTTCACTTTCTCCAAGAGCAAGATGAACATGGGATGTCTACACCGTCCCCCGATATTTTACACAAACCGCCCCCCACTCAAAAAAGTTAAAATTGATATTTGACCCAAACCGCCCCCTGGACGAACTGTCCCCCCATATTTCACCCAAACCGTCCCCCGATATTTTACCCAAACCGTCACCGGATATTTTTCCCCCAAGCCAATATTTTACCAACATTCCCCAGATATTTCACCCAAAGCGCCCTCTACAAAATAACAACAAAGTGTCATTAAAGTTCTAGACATTTTTCTTTATTTTTTCCAGTTATATCATGTTACAAAACAAACTGTCAATGTCAAAGATGTCATTATGTTTTATTCCTTTCTCGAAAAAACATGATACAGTTTAGAAATATATAATCACCAATTTTTTCTGTTACATTATGATACATTTTATTCACAAAAATTGCTATTCAGATTTTACTTATTTTTCATTTTCAAAACATACAATCAAACATATAATACACAAACTGAACATTTCATTCTTTCAACAGATTGGCAATGGCCAACAGTGCTTGTCTGGGTGTGTTGTCTCTTTGTTCATAACCTTTCCAGATCTGATCCAGCTTGGCACTGAACTCTTTACCTTTTTTGCGTTGTCTTCTACACTTCTGTCCCCAGTGAACATACTCTGTCATCTGAGGGAGAAAGGAGGCTTCTTTATGCAAAAGGTCGACCAGAAGAAAGAACTGTAAATTCCTTTTCCCTGCGTGGTTGTTTATTCGTCTGTGCCACCCTGTAAAATAGAATCAAAGACTTTAAAATAATTCCCCCTTGAAACGATCCTGATATCCAGTAAACGTTTGTTATATTTATAATCCATAAAGGTGGGAGATGACGGTCAATATCAAATGACATGTTTTGAGTTCTCAACTTGTTCTCTCTTGTGATAAATAAAATCACCCGAACCAATAAATTAGCTAAACCAGTTGACAATGGACAGGACAGAAATGATTTAAAGTGCGAATGTCGAAGATGATACTAACACCGGGCCATGATCGTCATTTATATATTTCTGAACCTTTTTTTTTGAGCTTCAAAAGTTGAAGAGCAAAATTTCATATTCTAAAGATACTGACCCTCACAATCGTTGTTCGTTCTCACAGTTAAACCAAAAACCGACCAACTCTCTGCTGGCATTATTCTTGATGTTATCCACTGATCTTCCATATAGTCGAATAATCTTTGCAGCGTTGGGTCTCCTGTCTGTTGTTTCAGGTGGTTAAATTCATCGGCTATATGGGAATGATGTAAAAACTGCAGTGCCATCAACTTCTTCACAAGATTATAAAGATCAGTGCGTCTACGATATTCAGTCTGAAAAGACATCAATAAGAATATTTCAGATAAAAATGCAGTTGCAATTATGTTGTAACTAATAACCCAATTCAATTAAATACAATAATAAATCAATGACCATACTCACAATATCGGTGAAATATTATCAGCTAAATGTAATGACTTGAGAAATTATGCTAATTGAAGAACAGTGAGCCTTACAAATTAACTGAATATCCTAGATACATATTAAATGATTATACATTATATCTGTATATTTACGCACCTCAAGTCCAAGATTAAATGTAATGACTTGTGAAATTATGCTAATTGAAGAACAGCGAGCCTTACAAATTAACTGAATATCCTAGATAAATAATGATTATAAATTATATCTGTATATTTACGCACCTCAAGTCCAAGATTAAATGTAATGACTTGTGAAATTATGCTAATTGAAGAACAGTGAGCCTTACAAATTAACTGAATATCCTAGATACATAATGATTAAAAAAAATCTGTATATTTACGCACCTCAAGTCCAAGATTTTGAACTTTGCTGAACACAGCTTTCTGCCATTGAAAAGAACATCCACGTATTTCGACATTCCCAAGTTGTGATCTAATTGCTTTCCACACTCCCTTTTCAAAGTCCAACATACACCTCTGCACCCTAACATTTTCTGCTCCGCCCATCATGTCTAAAATTTCCTCAAATACCTGAAAACATATTTTTAAAAAACACTTAAATACTACTGGAAAGCCCATTCACAATAAGCAGACAAAATATGATGTCAAAATATCAAAATACCAACTTCCAATTTTTTCTGATAATGCAAACTAGGAATTTAACCAGTTCAATCTTGTTTGACAGATTTACAATAAGCAGACAAAAATTGATGTCAAAATATCAAAATACCAATTTCCAATTTTTTCTTCATAATGCAAATTAGGAATTTAACCAGTTCAATCTTGTTTGACAGAGCTCATTGAGCTCTGTCAAACAGGACAGAATTAGTTAAATTCACAACACCTTCTAAATGTAACTTGTTATCTGTTATTTAACCAACGTACCTTGGAATAATCAATCTCTCGTTGACGTGACATCATTATGTATACCGTTGGTACCTGCTTCATTTCGCCATTCTCTGATACAATGAAGGTGTGTACAGTGTAGAGCTGTCTGAATGGTGGTTTTACTACCTGGAATGTGCCGTCCATATACCATACTTTAGCATTTCGCATTATCTCAAGTTGTTTGTTTGTGGCAAAATTAAATGACGACCATCATCTACTCTCACATCTCCTTTCCAAAACTCAGACAGAAAGAATGCATCTTCATATTCATAATCTACAGATGTTGGCTCTTTTGGATGCAGTGCAGCCCTGTGACGGTTGGCTCTCTTAGATAAGGCTGTGACAGATGGAAGAGCAGATGAAAACGCTATTTCGTTATCAAAAATGTAGTTATCAATTATGCTTTGAACTGATGTGTACAAGTTACTCTTTGCTACTTTTTTTTATCTCAACAGTAACACTGGACACAATGTCTATTCCAGGTCTCCCATCATGATTGTGAGATCTTGAACCAGGTGTAAAACTTTCTCCTTTCTGTATCACGGTTGCAGGACAGATGTTTGAGTTGGACCTCACAGAACACTTCCAGTAAATACTATTCCTTTTTTCTCTTGCTAAAATTTAAAAAAGGGTTAATTAAACCTCACCCTATCACTTAAGACCTAAGTCTTAAGTCTTAAATGTATTTGTACCCATTACACAAGCGTCAGTAGTCGAGCTCACATATCATGGTCCGAGGGCCCCTGCTTCCCGAACGACATATTAACCCTTTGCCACCGCAGAGAGAATACGACAGTTGCACAAAAGATGTCTTGAACAACTAAACAGTTTTATTTTCTATTTCAAAAACACAGCTCATGGCCTCCATTGGAGCGAACTCAACATAATAAACTTTAAACGGGAGCTTTTTCTAAATAATTCGGAACAAATATGAAAAACATGATGCATTAAAACACGTATGTTATGTTATTGTTATTGTTATGTATGTTATGTTATGTTATGTTATGTTATGTTATGTTATGTTATGTTATGTTATGTTATGTTATGTTATGTTATGTTATGTTGTTATGTTATGTTATGTTATGTTATGTTATGTTGTTATGTTATGTTATGTTATGTTGTTATGTTATGTTATGTTGTTATGTTATGTTATGTTATGTTATGTTATGTTATGTTATGTTATGTTATGTTATGCTATGTTATGTTATGTTATGTTATGTTATGTTATGTTATGTTATGTTATGTTGTTATGTTATGTTATGTTATGTTATGTTATGTTATGTTATATTATGTTATATTATGTTATGTTATGTATGTATGTATGTATGTATGTATGTATGTATGTATGTATGTTATGTATGTATGTATGTATGTATGTATGTATGTATGTATGTTATGTATGTTATGTATGTATGTATGTATGTATGTATGTTATGTATGTTATGTATGTATGTATGTATGTATGTATGTATGTATGTATGTATGTATGTATGCATACAAATAAAAGATTGTTTAAACTAATAAGTTAATTAAAGGTCCACTGGCTGAAAATTACATTTGTAACAAAACATTTATAAAGTAGAAAATATTTACCTTTCCAATCCAATATTATCTACCAATCTGTCTTTTCCCAACTGAGTGCCTCCTTTTACAATGTTGTATATTACAGTTGGTTCATGAATTACTACTAGATTTTCGACTATTTGCGGGTCAGTTACACTCTTATTCAGCTGAGCAGAACAAGAAAAACTATGCTGTGCAGCAGGGCCAATGTCGGACACCTCATTGGGTTGTGCTGGACTATCCAGTGTGATCTCTTGAATATCTTGTCGTACTGGACTGCTGGCTAGTGGCAGGTCAGTTAAACTCTCATTCAACTGAGCAGAAGTAGGACTGTGTGTTTGAAAAATAACTGCTGTGGGCTCTTCCACTGCCATTTCTTCTACAAGAATGTCTACCACGCTGTTATGCACATCATTGTTGAGTCTCATGTGCGTTAATGAACAGACATAACATTTCCCTTCACCAATATCTTCTTGACCCTTGATTATTTTTCTGTATGTTTCCTGTGAAACTCCTGTGTTGCATATTCTGTGCTGTCATCGATTGCATATGTCACATTGAAGTGCTTGCTGTCGCGACCGCACAACTTTGGAACAGCAGACACATCTGTTGTCTTCCATTGTCGAAGATGATACTAACACCAGGCCATGATCGTCATTTATATATTTCTGAACCTTTTTCTGAGATTTAAAAATTATTTGATGTTATAGTTATCATGATCAAAGTGATTTGTCATCCTCGCAACATTCTTTGAAGTGTGATGTGCAGCTGTCATAACAAAATGGTAATCATAATGATCAAAATGATCCGTCGCCATCAGAACATTCTTTGAAATATGTGGCTGTCAAAACAAAATAGTAATACTTGTTTGCTATGAGAAGTTGAGTGAGAAGTGTCAGTAGCCAAATGACTAACTTGCTTTTACAGTTCTATTCATGTTTGAATGATCGTCAGTTTCATTTTATTCACTGATGTGAACAGACGTGTCGATCCCTTTTCATAGCATTTATTTTAAGGCTGTCTCGATTATTCGATTAGTCGACTAACCGTCGACTTTTGAAGTAGTCAACGGTTTTTATTTTTAGTCGATCGTCGTTCATTTTCAAAGTGGTAGATGTCTACTACACATCGCACTGTTTTGTGAGATGAATGATCAATGAAGGTGAATAACTTTGAAATATCTAACCATGGTTAACATTCATACCCGGAAGACTTTGTACGACTGTCACTGTGCAACAAAGGACACTCACAGTCACTGGAGAAGAAAAGATTCTTCAGAATTTCTCCAGTCTTGTACACTCGAACGCACCCATTGGAAAACCCAAAGTGCAAAAGTGAGAAAATTATGACAACAGTCAGAATGTCAGATCATTTCTCAATGTTCGGAACTTCGAACTATGATCCAATTTTAACAACTGGCGAGTGAATGCATAGATCTCAATGTTCGAAATTTCGAGAAACTTATTACAGAAAGGAAACATATGCAGGAACGTTCTTTTGTAAATTCAATTTAATTCACCGGCTTCAATCTAGTTCAAACTTGGACCCTCAGTCCGTAATATAATTTTGGGGGTTGGTACGTCCTACAGGATGTACCAACCCAAAAAAATTATATTACAGACTGTGGGTCCAAGTATGGACCAGCTTCAATCGGGACCAATTTGTTGTTCCCACAAACCCACTTCGTCTGAACACACTGGTGTCGTTGTCATTTTCAGAGTTTTACGTACAGAAGAACGATTTGCTAAAAAATCATGGGAACCGACTATTAATCGACTGTCGATTAGTGGTCACGATTAGTCGATTAAAAAAATGATATTCGCGACAGCCCTAATTTATTTTGGATTGATTTTCATTTCATGGATTTATTCATTCCGTCTATGTGAACAGGCGTGTTTTCAGTGTCGAAATTCAGGTTTATTTTGGATTTAATTACATTTCATGGATTTTTAATTTCAATTGTAATGGATTCGCAGTTAAGTTTTTTTTTTTATTTATTACATTGTACCTTTCATCTTAACTTAAAATAAAAGGAGATGCAAAAACTCATGTATGTTGATTTATATAAAAAACAATGAAAACATATAACTTATAAGGGAGGGAAATTGAAAAATGAAAAAAAAAATCTGGGGGACGGTTTGGGTTGGCCCTCGGGGGACGGTTTGGGTAAAATATCGGGGACGGTTTGGGTAAAATATCGGGGGACGGTTTGGGTGGTATTCGTTTAGGAGGACCCCATTCGACCTACAAGGCTACATGAGGTGTTATTTGGGGTAATTATATGGCCTTAGTATTGGTGTTTCGGTGAATTTGAGAAGATAGTTGTCTTATCTACATGGTGAAACATACCAGAATATATATACCAGATGTAGTGCAAATGCACACACGGTTGTCAGCTGATAGTTTTATGGCATTGAACTGTTTTATCGTTGTATCTAAAGAAAACAAAATATTAAATTTCGCCGACATTGGGTGCGTTTGATTTTGACGAGTTCTTGCACCCGCAGAAATTTTGCGCGCGGCGGAACTGAGTTGGTTCAGTGGGGATGTAAAAATTAGATCGTTCCGTGTAATTTTCTCATTATTCGACTATTTTTCATTATAGAATGTTCACGGATGTTTAAATTCAACTTCGACGCTGCAAGATCATCAGAATTGGAGACAGCTGATCGGGAGTTACATGGTTATTTTTAACAAAGTTCCATGTTTTTTTAAGAACACCGTGTCGACGTACGTCGGGTTTTCCCCGATATCAATCCATTCGACCCTAAATCACTTCGCCCCGAAATTGTTTCCTTTGGATGGACTCGCCCAAGTCATTTCGCCTCATATCAATATTATGCAAAAAAAGGTAAAAAGAACAACAACAAACATTTATATAAAAGTAATTAATTTTATTGCATACACTATCAGATCTTAAAAATAACAACAAACATTCATAGAAGAATCATTGTTCATTATCATATTTTATTATTTTATTTCACACATTCATGCAGATTTACCTGTAATACAATTGGCAATTTAACCAATCAAACTTGCTTGACAGAGAGCTCTGTTAAACATGATTGAACTGATTGAATCCCTGTTGTATTATTGAATAACACAATTGGGGATTTAATTTATTGGGAAAATCTAGAAATGACAATATATTTATATCAGTGTGCAGGGGTTATTTATATAAATTCCATATTAAAAAGTGCCCACGTGTATCTATATCATTTTAATTAAATTGATCGTACCATTCGTACCTCCTTAATGACTTGAAAGCAACAACATATGTGAGTGGAGTCAAGGCTTCATTCCAATTATTATTTATTTATTTATTGGTGTTTAAGGTCACATATTTCTGCACAATGGCTAATCATAACCTCAACAGTTTTACGGGTGGAGAAAACTGGAGTACCTGGAGAGAACCACCGAGCAACGGCGAGCAACTATCAGCTCCCCAACATACTAACTCCACACGAGCAGGGTTAGCATTGGTTGAAGACAGTGCCCCATCGACGTGCACTACGTCTTAGTGCACAACATCACCGTGCCCCCACATGGGCAATGGGGGTGAAGTGTCTTGCCCAAGGACACAATGCGGTTGCCGTAGGTGGGATTCGAACCGAGGACCTCTCAGCTTGCAGCCTGCACCATTACATACTGAGCCACTGCGCCCCCTTCATTCCAATTAAAGTACCCTTCCATTTAAGAATCATTCAGCTGAAATCTATTGTTTCTACATAATAATTTAAATGTGAATATATATTTGAGTGGAATCATCGAATATTGTGACTTTTATTCATGCAGGGATCCTTTTGGGTCAACAGTATCCATTTATTAGGATCCTTTCTTTGGGCATGATTTTTCCCAATTTTTAATGCTAGATTTCCCACTCTCAGATCCCACTCTAATGCAACTGGTGGCCAGAACAGGGCAGTCACAATTAAGGCCTCAGAAAACCATTGGTTCACCCAGTTTAGGACACCACTTGCGCATTAAATTTAAATTGTTCACCAAGAGATTAGAAAGTGCCTGAATTCAAAGGTGAATGACAAGTTCTTCTTTGGTGTAAGAACAGTTTTAATAGATTGCTGGAGACCCTGGAACACTTTCTATTAGAATGTCCCAAATACCAGTCTAATAGAAAATTCACCGGGATTATCATGGGGAAGTGGGATGAGAGAATGAAGGACATGTGGTTAGTGGGTGACACAAAGAACAGGGTTAGTATGCTTATCAGAGAGATTGGGAAGAATGGGGCATGGGATGTCATCAAGCAGTTAGTCTCCAAGTGTTGGGAGGAGAGAAGAGTCATGGGGATAAGAAGGCATTTGGGAGAACATCAATCAAGGCCTTTGAGAACTGTGACAAATCAGGCTTATCGAAGTATTATTATTATTATTATTATTATTATTATTATTATTATTATTATTATTATTAGTGGTTCCTGGAATTATGACATATAGTTTGCATGAACTTGACTGGTATTGGTGGTCCTAGTTGGGCATTACTCTCCAAAAAGGTACCTTCATAATTTCCATGCATTAAACCCTGCCTCTAAAAACATATCTGGCCAAATTCTCCCATCACTATGTCATAATTGTCTTATCTTTTCAATGTTTGCTTCTGAAACTTCATTGGAAATGCTTGTTGAGCTAGTTACAATAAGGGTCCATATGCCATGCTTTGGAAGCAAAAAAATTAAACTATTAAGTCATTGACGAAAAAGTCCTGAATGCCATGTTACATGTTGGTAAAGGTTTAATGCTGTAGGAGATATTCCCAACACGACAGAATGTTCCATGCCAGTAATATAAATTTATACAATTTGAGCATATCTAATCAAATCCCCCCCACCTCCCATCCCCCACGCACACACCTGTTAATCACATTGATTGTTACACCAAATATTTCTTGAGTTAAATTTTTAGGAATTTTGTTATGGCTGCTTCCCAATATGTTATGGCTGCTTCCCAAAATACTTAGCTGGTTAAGAGTTAACCTTTTACCTAACGAATCGGCTGCATCCACCTGCGTAATTTACAAATTAAGCAGTTGAAAAAAAAAAAAAACATTTTTAAATGTCAACAAAACCATATCATGTGACCCGTCATTGGAACAAGCTCGCTGAGGGGTCACATGACATGGTTTTGTTGATATATTTTGAAAAATATGTAAAAAAAAAATGTGTTGGGTAAAGGGTTATGTACACTTAGATTTTAACTGTACATTAATTTTGGTTACAAGAATTTGTTCATCGGAAAATGTTTTGTTACACGTACATTACTGGATATGTCCTGAATGCCATCGCCAATGATCTGTAAGAAAATACTCAGCAGGATAAGAATTCAAGGTAAAATTTTGATTCTTCCAATTACACAGAAAAAAAACATTTGTCTTTTTCAGTAGAAACAGCTGATATCAAAGATGGCTTCAAGGCAGCATTTGTTGGAGATGGCTGTCAAGTATGCGAGGTACGGCATTTAGATTTTTGTCAGATTTCCTATTTTATTTATTTATTGATGTTTAAGGTCACATATTTATGCACAATGGCTAATCATGACCATGACAGTTTTATGGGTGGAGGAAGCCGGAGTACCTGGAGAGAACCACCGAGCAACGACGAGCAGCTGCCAGCTCCCCAACACCGTTACTCCGCACTGCAGCACAGGCAGGGTTAGATTGGTTGAAGACATGCGTATCATCGACGTGCAGTACACCTTAGTACACGGCATCATCGTGCCCTCACGTGGGCAATGAGGGTGAAGTGTCTTGCCCAAGGACACAACGCGATTGCCGCAGGTGAGATTCGCACCTCTACCTACTGAGCCACCGCGCTCCCTTTCATATTTTAAAATTAAACTTGCAGCTGAACAGGAGCACTTGCATCACTACAAGAAATATAGTCATTTGACTGATATTGATGTCATTGCTCATGTTTTGCTTGGTAGAAAGCAATTATTTTAGTATTATTTGCAAAGTCTGAGTTTCTTCATTATCCAAGCTTCTAAGATCCATGTGGTAACCCAGAGATGTGTCTCTGAACTTGTTCGCTGTGGTGAAATGTAGGAATGGAAAGTGAGGATATTTGCACCCTCCCCCTTCCATATTTTTGACAAAATAATAGAAAAATAATACTATAAAAAAATAATAGAAATAACTGAAAAAGTGATATCTTTTGGGTTGCAGTTGCTGTGTCTGTAACCATACCGGAAAATAAGCAATCTGTCATTTGCAGAATGAGGTCCCCAGAGGGTGAATTTGTTGATAATATCCAAAACAGTGGGGTAGAATCCCCAATTTATCCTCTGAGTACCTTTTTTCTGTTTAGGCCTGAGACATTGATTAAGAATGAGGTTCACAGAGGGTAAATTTAGTAATGCTCCCCTGTGCAGGGTAGCATAACCAATTCACCCTCTGAGGACCTCATTCTGCAGATGACAGTCTGCTTATTTTCAGGCTTTGTATGTAACCTTATTGGGAATTAGCAGGAACGGTGTGTGCAAACTCTTTACTCTTGAGATCAGTGGTGGGTAAAAGGAGCCCCCTTGTTCTGTGCTGGAGAGGTTCAGCTATGGGGAAACTGCCTTCTTTATTGTGAGCTTCTTTATTGTGGGGGAATACTGTTAGCAGCCCCCACCCCTTGTCATGAGCAATCATGCCACAAAGGCACATGGGCCACAACCGATATATGTCAGTGTGTGACTGGCCTTTTATGACCAAGCATCTCCACCCCACCCCCAAAACCAGTTAAAAATACTTCATACACCCCTGTACTACAGTAATAAAATATGTTTTACTGGTATAAAAGGACCTGATTTCCGATGTCTGGGATACAAGTCTTTAACAGTGGGGAACATAAAACCTTAATGAAGAATTGATAATTAATAATTTTATTAAATAAATCTGAAACTAGGCACAGGGCATAAAATTCATGTGAGAATCAGAATCAATTCTTGTAAATGATTGTCAGAAGGATAACACTGAGAATCAATTTTGTTTGAAAGTGCCCTTAACTCTTTACCCAACGAATCGGCCGCATCCGCCTGCGTAATATGCAAATTCAGCAGTTGAAAAAATATTATTTTAAAGCAAAATTCAACAAATCCATATCATGTGTCCCTCTTTGGAACGAGCTCGTTGAGCTCGTTCCAATTAGGGGTCACATGATATGGTTTTGTTGAAAATTTTTTAACATTTTTTAAAAATGATATTTAAAATAATAAATTTTGATATCGTCTGCGTGGGGTAAAGGGTTAAAGGCACAGAGAATTATACTTCTTTTCTGCTCCCTCATAATACAGTACATGTAACACTCTTAGCAGTGTGCAAAATTTGATGAGAACGCTTGTTCCGTTTGCGTGGTGGTTACGCAAATTTAAATCTACACGAACGGATGACAGGACATTCTAACAATTGGTAGTTATGTGGCTATTTTTATGGGACTACAATAAAATGCATGTCCATTATATTACAACAAGTGATTTTGGGGGGAAAATTTTTGGGGTGGCAGCAAACCCTGACCCTACCCTTTACTGACCCTAACCCCACTCCCAATTCTAAACCCCACCCTAGACTAATGAAAATTCAATATATTCCTAGTCTATTTTAACTAAAATGCATGTCCATTGTATTAAAACAACTTTTTGGGTGAAAAATGTTTGGGGTGGTAGCAAACCCTAACCCTACCCTTTACTGACCCTAACCCCACCCCACCCCACCCCAACTCTAAACTCCCACCCTAGAACTATGTGACTAGTCACATAAATTGCGGTAGTCACCTAACCCCCCATTTCTACCAATAAATAGCCACCTAAACCTCATATGTCTGCCTGGACAGTCAAAAGTTGCATCTTGAATCGTAAAGTCTGAGTACTTAACTGATAGAGTGCTAAATTTTTTCTCAGACTCAAGATTTGTTCACACATTTTGGTCGTGCTACAATTCATGGGAGAGTCTCCCATAAATTGTAACAATGCAAATTGGTGGAGATGAAGTACTTTTACTTACAAGATAATATGAAGGACATCCACAGAATATGAAGCCTTTAACTTTAGTTACCTGCAGTTCAGTATAAAGCTCAAATATGGACTTCTAGCACTCTACCAATTAAGCAGCCTTTCTTGTATCTTGACCGATTTTTAGACTTTTTCCGAGAGGGGCTATGTATATTTCAATTCCATGCAATATATGAACACTTGTTAATGATAAAAAAGCAGTTTGCTAAGAATGTTTACATAGCCAAGTGTTCGGTTAGCCATCTCCAATCTACGTGAACGGTCAGTCGGTAGAGCCATTTTTTAAATTTTGCACACTGCTTAGCAGTGGTGTCTAGTGAAGTCTTGGCTGCCTATACAGGCAGCCAAGACTTCACTAGAAACCACTGCCAAGGTACTGTAACTTCCATCAGCAAGACCTCCAAAAGCCTGTTTGTTGAAAGTTGGGGCCTTCAACTGGTCGAGTGCTAAATTATTTTTGGTTGTCAGAATTTGTTTACATGTCTTTGTCTTATTACAATTTATGGGAGAGTGCCTATCGGCAAATCCAAATAAATGAAATAATTTCATGACAAATTTTCCCAGTGAGCCCCAGACTGTTTCCCAAATGGCGTAGAAGCATTCCTGGAAGAAGTGGAATATTGTCATGGTCTTCAGTGGTTCTAAATGGAAATTACATTAATATTAGGGCTGTCATGATTTTTTAATTTAGGAATCGATCAAGCATCGCAAATAATCGATTAATCGTACCTAGATGACCCCCACTCTCCCTCTCTTTGAAGTCGTTAAAAATGAAGTTCAAGTTGGTTATTCTACCCCAAGTAAACAATGAAGACGATCCTCTTTTAGGTACATTTGCAAGTTTGCAACTGCCAACCAATCTTGATTATTACACTGACTGTTCAAAAGTTCAGAACATCAAAGCTTTGAATGTACTAAAAGACAAATGCTTCTAACGGCTTCTCGAGTTTTAACGTTGACGTTCTTGACCTTTTACCTTTAGATACAATAGTTTTTTCATCAATTATTTTTTTTATTTTTAAACATCTAAAACGGGGTAAAATTTACCAATTCTTCGATAACAAAAAATACTAATCGATTTTGGCGTGACCGATCGACAAACGATTAATCGATGAATTGTGACAGTCCTATTTAATAGAGCATACTCCTCATTCTTCTATTGACTACTTGGTATGTTAAGATATTGTTTTTGTTCTTTTCCTTTGACAGGAGTGCTCTAAAACCTCACAAGTGGAAAAATGCATTGATCACAAAACATTCTACATCTTTGATTCAGAGTTAGCAGAATCTCATATTAAAGCAACTCATGATTCGGCTACCGACTCGGCTGTATTGGAAGCAATTGCTAGTCAATCTGATTTGATAGCTAGAAAATATGAAGGTACGTTAATAAAGGATAGCAATGTGGTTTTGTGTTTTTAGATGCAGTCATGATACAGATGGCTTAAGGGCCTATACAAGTAATGAAATTTTATTTATTTTGAAAATTTTCACCTCTCATATTCCTTAAATTCAGATTAAATATACAAAAATTATACATCAAAATGAAGGTTGGGATGTATAGAACACGAAACACATGTATAATCAACTCATAGAGTCGACTGTAGGCACCACTGGTTCCTGGAAGTCTGCTGCCGTATTCGCACCAGAACTGATAATTTAATAATATTTCACAAAAACAACTTGTGGCCAAATGTGCTTTACATATCTAAGAACAAAGCTAGGGGATAAAAATTCTTCAAAACACTGTGACAGAGCTGCATTGGGGAAAATTCCAAAGCCTTTGCTTTTGTTTACGTATGAGTATACTTTCGATTTCCGGTCGACGTCATAGGACAGAAAAAGCATGTAAAAACAACGCCGTCTAAAATCAAATAATGAAAAAGATCGCCTTCATACAGTATACTGTTATTAGATTGAGATTGCACAGTTGCCATATTCAATGCAAGGTATCATGATACCTGTTGAAATTTCTTAGAATTCCAATTTTGTTTTTCGATGAACATTCGTGGTAACGAGTGATTTGCGCATGTCTGTCGAGCATGGAAACCATTTTCAATAAAAAATGCAGACAGTGTTGTCCTTTTCCAAAATGCAGTCCTATCGCTGTGTTCGAAGTGTTTTGAATGCCTAGCTTTGTTCTTGGATATATGAAGCACATTTGGCCACAAGTTGTTCTGATGAAATATTATTTTATTATCGGTTCTGGTGCGAATACAGTAGCAGACTTCCAGGAACCAGTGGTGCCTACAGTCGACTCTATGAGTTGATTACATATGTGTTTCGTGTTCTATACACCCCAACCTTCATTTTGATGTATAATTTGTGTATATTTAATCTGAATTTAAGAAATATGAGAGGTGAGAATTTCAAAATAAACAAAATTCCATTACTTATAGAGGCCCTTAACCCTCAGCACACTGATTTCAAAATATAAAAATTTCAGTCTGCAATTTTTCCCATAATGCAACCAGGAATTTAATCGATTTAATCTTGAGCTCTGTCAAACAAGATTGAATTGGTTAAATTCCCAGTTGCATTATGAGAAAAATTTGCTGTTTATAAAATTTTAGTATTTTGACATCAGTGTGCAGAGGGTTAATCAACTACAGTTTTTGATGTCTGTCTAAATTCACTAAAGCCCACTGCTTACAATTCATGTGAGAATCATAATCTATTTTCAGTGTTTCCACTAGGTCAAAAACAAGGAGGCCATTTTGGAGAAGAAAATTCAAGAGCATCTCTATTACCATGGTTTGCAAAAAAGAGTACTATTATGGAATGTGCCCAGGATAACTCAGTTATCTCACATGAAGGACATTTTTAAACTGTGTATCAACAGATGACCTCATCATTCTTGAGAGTTTTTATCAATTAAAATCATCTCCTTGGCTACCATATCAGAAAATCATGAGCTTTCTCTTGCAGAACCATCTGGTATTAATACGTCTTCCCACAGACAATGTGTTGCGGTTGCAAAACATTGCCCTCGGGAAGACTTATTAACACTTCTAGAATTCCACTGTGCATTCCCAGAAAATGATAGCCACCACTAAATTATAAACCAGATTTGATATAAGAGGCAACCACATAATAAGGGAAAAGTTGGTTTAGGCAATGAGGCTGCCAAGTGGACCTTCTCTCTCCCTAACGGAAACCCTGCTATTCTTGCAAATGATTCCCATAAGGAAATTAATGGGAATCAACTTTGATTTTCACAAAATGTTCATTTAATTCTTGTCATAGATTCTGAAAGTTTTCTTAACCCTTTACCTAACGTAACGGCCAAAACTGGCCAGTACTATTCACAAAAATTGCCAATTAATTTTCATTATTTTTTTCATTTTTTGTCTCAAAAACGTAGGTTATGACCCCTCTTTGGAACGAGCTCATCGAGCTCGTTCCAAAGAGGTGTCATAACCTATATTTTTGAGACGAAAAAATTACTTATTCAAGAATTTTGTTTGCAAGTGTCGTCTGCTTTTCATGTTAGGTAAAGGGTTAAAGGCCTGGAGAATACTACTTATTTTTTGCTGCATCATAATACAGTAACCATTTGACCAAGAGTGATGGCTGAGTCGGTAAGTACACTGGTCTTTCATGCCAGATGTCCTGTGATCGATCATCGGTCAGGTAAAGTTCTCGAAGTGTCCAAACACCCTCTGTCAGCATCAATTGTGGGGTTGATGCTGTCACAGCGTTCCGTCCTATCGATGTAAAATGGCTAACCTCTGTGAGGAGAGAGAGATACACTCTGTGCAGGCTTAGATCTCTTCATCATACTCAAGAAGAGCGAGGCCATGATGTTGCTGCTACAAAGGTCATACCTGTACAATTGGACCAAGAAGAGGCATTGCATAATTTGTTCGCTAATCATTGTAAAACAAATAAGCTTAAAACAAAAAGTCTTTGAGAAGTGGTGACTAGTGAAGTCTAGGCTGCTAAACTTCAATAGAAACCACTACCCACTGTCATGGTAGTTGATGGTACTATAACTATCATTGGCAAGACCACCAAAAGCCTCTATGTTAGAATATGTGTATTACATGTACATGTAAGACAAGGAATTCATCAATATATGAACTAGTTTCCTAAGGATTAAACGCTAATAAATATAGAAAAATGAGATTTGTTTTTTCACTGAAATAGGTACTCGTTACACTCATACTAAATTACTTGAGAATTGAAAATTAATTCTTGCAGCAGGTGTTTGTGAGAATCAAAACTGATTCTCGTGAATAGGGACAAAATTATAAGGCCTGAACCCCTGAAGCTCTGTTGTCACAAAATTGTATACATACACACTACATGAAAAGATACACTGTTTAAGGCTGTAAAAATCCACAGGGTTAATTGGTTGCATGTTACATATGGTGCAGAATTCAAGCAACTAATGGAAATACTTATACTGGACTGTGGAATTCTTTTAAAGAATTCCGAAAATAAAAACATATTCTATTTTCAATTAATAGCATGTTTTTGTTACTTTGTAGGTGGTCTTAAGATTTGGGAGTGTGGTGTTGATCTTGTGAATTATTGTATAGCAAAGAATTTAAGCTTTAGTAACAAGAGTGTTTTGGAACTTGGATGTGGTGCTGGCCTTCCAGGAATATATGCGAGGTCATGTGGAGCAAAAATGGTTTTCTTTCAGGACTATGTAATTATATACATTTTTGTCATATTTTTATCAATTTCCTGAATTCCTGCAAGACATAGAATATCAGTATTAGTTTTCAATGTTCTTATTGTACTCAAGCCAGAAAATAAACAGACTCATCTGCAAAATGAAGTCCCCAGAGGGTGAATTTAGTGATGCTACCCTGCACAGCAGGGTAGCATCACTAAATTTACCCTTGGTGAACCTCAATCTGAATCAGGGTCTCAAAACTAAACAGAAAGAAGTACCCAGAGGATAAATTGGCTTTCTGAATGGGATAGCATCATCAAATTCACCCTCCGGGAACCTCATTCTGCAAATGTCAGACTGCTTATTTTCAGGCCTGATAGTACTTAGCTTGACAAGTTTTTCATTACTGTTACTTCTGAAAAATGAATAAATAAACAAATGAGAATTTCTTACAAAATGTTTTCAAATTTTTCTTCATTTTTATTGCAAAATGGAGCATTTTTATCAATGTAAGATGGAAAAGTATTTTCACCCATTTTATCAGTGTAAGATGGAAAAGTATTTTCACCCATCTTTCTGAAATTTTAACAACTGTAATTACCATGGAGTATTTTAGGCAACTTGATGTGTAGTAGTTTTTGCAATGTAAATACTTTTGTAACACAGTGCATTCTGGTACTTGGCTACCTGGTAAGTATATAGCTTTCTATATCTTTACTTTGTAGGCAAGTAGAAATTTTGTAGCACCGATAGCTCATGGACCACTGGATAATCAAGCTGGTGGTCTGTGAACTTCAAATTTGCTTTTTGCAGTTTCACCATGTGTTCAACTGCTTTAAAAATTAGATTAAAAATTATGAGTTTGCATCTGCAACAGATGGTAAGAATGAAACAAATTCAGGGATGTGGCAACAGGGGTGGGGGGGGGGGGGGTGTCTCATCCTACCAGCTAGGAGTATTTTCTTTCAATAGTTGGAAATTCCGAGGTCAAAAATCAAATAGTTGGAAATTCAATAAATTAACATTGTTTATGAAAAATATTAAAATTCCAACTAATGATGAGAAATTTTGATCTTTTAATTCCAACTGGAAACTTGAGTTTCAAATTTCCTACTCTACTTTACATAGCCTCAAAATTTTGACTCGGACATCAATCCGGTAAATTTTCTGACCCAGACACGTTATAAATGATGCTTTTTCCGTTTCAGGACAAGTAAAAATTTTCAGAAGGGTTCATAAACCTTTACCCAACGCAGACGATTTCAAAATGCATTATTTTAATTATCATTTTTTTTTAAAATTTCAACAAAACCATATCATGTGACCCCTCTTTGGAATGAGCATGATGTGCTCGTTCCAAAGAGGGGTCACATGATATGGTTTTGTTGAAATTTTTCAAAAATAATATTTTTTCAGCAGCTGTATTTGCATATTATGTGGGCGGATACGGGCGATTCATTGGGTAAAGGGTTAAAAAATATCACCCAGCCCTGCAGTGCAACCACCTATCGAAACCGCTCACAGTTGGAATTTACATCGGTGGCACCCTCCCCCCCCCCCCCCCCCCCCCTTCCTCAGCTGAAACCTTCTAGCCACATTCCTGAACAAATTCCATGTCCATAAAGATGCAATAACTATGACAAAAATACTCTGAATAGCACATGCATTAAGCATAGGGCAAGATATCATTGATATACACTTGAACCTCAATTGGGATGTCATTCCACCAATTATTTAAGTTAGTTAGTTTCAAAACTCATTGGTGAAAGAAAACTGGTTGGCCACAGGTTGATCAACAGACAGACCTACTGACCAACTGGCAGACCTACTGATTGACTGACTGACTGACCAACCGAACAACTAACCGACCGGCATAGCCACATATGGGGCTTCTTGTCACCGCTAACTGGTTGAGTGTTGGAAGCCCATATTTTTGGGCTTTATTCTGAAGTTCAGGTGACATATCTTAAAGACTTCATACTCAGTGGATATGATTTATATTGACTTTGAAATGAAATGAATTAGATATGAAGCAGTTGCCTGCTTACAGTTTATGGGAGAGTGCCTATAGGCACTCTCCCATAAATTGTAGCAAGGCAAAGGCATGTGAACATCATTTGACAACCAAAAATAATTTAACACTCTACCATTTTGTCAGCTTGTATTCAAAGTAATCCCCCCCATGATTCTCACCAGGTGGCTGAGTATCAAATCACACAGAGACAATTGTGATAATAAAAAAATTAGACAATGTATGAACTTCATCTCTCTCTTGATGCCGAAAATGTCAATAAATGCTGGGAATTCAGTGAATGTTATACTAATTCTTTGACAGATTACAAGATTTTTTATTCAGTTAACAGGAGTTTACTCTTTAACTAAGTAAAGCCACCCTGACTCTTGCACGAGAAAGGTGGCATGAAGAGGCTCGCATTTGTGGCATGCCAATTAGGGAACTACATGTAGTCATGGAAGTGTGCTTCATGCCAGTGCGTGAGTGCATGCCAGGCCATGGCCGAAATTTTGAAATTTTCAAAAATAAATTTTAAGGTGTCACGACATCATTTTCATGCCAGTGACATGCCTAATGCACAAACTATGTGCAACTCGTGCAACTTTTGTGGGCCATTGAATGTCACTGCTTGGTAATGCAAGCCTCTGTTGCAATGTAAACACCAGTGGAACATAGTGGCACACAATGGTACACATAGGTTGCACATAGTTTGTGCACACATGACCGCTTTAGCATCCCAATTTGTGGGCAGTCCACGATGACTTCACGCATGCACAACTATGGCATAGTGTGTCAATGAGTAACCATCCGTGTTCTGGCGCGACAACCTTGCGCAAATAGTGCATACTCTTGGTGCAACTATGGCGTAATGATGATTGCCATGGTCCGCCATTTGCGTGACAAAGATGTGTCACATGTTCATGGCAGATGCAGACCTTGTTCATAATTAATGCGTGTCAGATGGCATGGCATGGCACAAACTATGCTTACCTTTGTCGTGATGATAAGTTTCATGCCCCAAATGTGGTGTGTGTTGGCACGCAAGAATACAGACGTGTTCATGACCAAAATGAGTGCAAGTGTCAGGGTGGCTCAACTTCACTGCTTTCTTAACTGCCAAAATTATGAGATGAAAATAAAATTTGTCCTGCCACCCTGATTCTTTTTTTAAATTGATTGGAAATCAATAAATTTTGTTTTATTCTGGTTTGAATTTTTTTTTTTTCAGAATGTTGAGGTTTTGAAACATTTTACATATCCATGTATCAAGTTGAATGAAGATGAACAAATGAAGATAGATTCTACAAACAATTACAAACTAATTAGTGGAGACTGGAGTTCATTGACAGATTTATTATCTGACCAAAAGTAAGATACAGACATAAGGCCTAAAAAAATAAAAAATCTGTTTCTCAGGCCCTCCCGCATGGTCCTTTTGGCTGCCGCATGCTCTCTTTTTATAATCAATTTAAACTTAAAAAAAATCAAAATTAAATGGTTTATTTCTGATATTTTACCCAAGTTAATAAAATTGATGAATTTGTCCCTTGAGTGCAAGAAGGCTTTGCAATGCTTTAGCATTGCAAAGCCTTCTTGCACTCAAGGGATGAAATACATCACCACACATGCTATTCTGTAGATTATGAGGCCTAAAACTTGAACCAAGAACATGAACTTTTGATGGCAAAGAAGTAATTACTGAAATAAAAAATAAAATAAAAAACCGCTCGCCCGCATGCAATTTTACAAATAATGACCTGAGAAACAGAAGATCTACTTTGTGTGGCCTAAATTATATAAATTCTCAAAATTGAGCTGTAGAGTATAGCTCAGTTACTGTACTCGTGTAACAGGAGGAGAGATAACTGCGGGAGCCGGGGTTCAAACCATCGACCTCTGGCACACAAAGCGACCGATTTACCACGAGACTAAGACATCCGGACCAACCAGGATGGTTGGTAAATGGCCTTTATACCTCAACCACTACACTACTCCCCTTATTTTTGAGATTCACCCATCGTGAATCTCACCCCAGATTCCACCTCTGAGAAGTAGAAACATCCACCATGCTTCACCAGTGTTCACAATGCTGCCAACTGCTGAGGATCGGTCGAAACCCCTAATGTAACATATCGTGCTCTGTCTATGTAACATACGAACAGGTTACAATTTAAGCATATTATTTGTTATTACAATGTAATCACATTATTTGTTATTACAGTGTAATCACATTATTTCCAGGTCCCAGAGGCAATAAGCTATTGTTTGGTAAGAAACATATTTCATGGGGTTTAGGTCACTTTCTGCAGCTATGGTTATATATATAGAATAAACGTATAGTGTTTTCAAGTAAAAAATTTATTCTATGAGTAGGATTAACAATGAAACCAACAAGTCTGGTGAGTCGGTTTCATTCTTAATTTTACGAGTAGAATAAAATTTTTACTTGAAAACACAATACGATTATTTTGTTTATCCCATAAATCATTTACAGGGCAGACACGGCGAAATTGTGCTGTCACTCGCAACAAAACACTGCGAGAAGTGAGGAGCACATTGGTCCAATTTGATCGACAAGCAAAACTGCCAAAAATAAACAAGGCACAGTGATACATTTCTGTATGAAAATAATTCTCCTACAAACTTGAGCTAAACTTGCGAAAATACTTTATTAAATGAACAATGTTTATCTTTCTTATTTTCGTTGTTTATTGTTGTTATTTTTTGTCGTCGATTCAACTTGAGTTTTATAAACAAAGCAGACGACATATTAATTGTTGTTCGTTTTATTGTTAGACAGAGTTGAAATGTGTCATATATTCTAAAACAAAACATTTCAGCGATTGTCAATGTTTGATAAGCGTCGGTTCATTATGTCTCCCACAAACGTAAAACAGGTCATGACAAAACAAATGCAGTAGAGGTCAGAGGTCAACAATTCTGTCTCTACTATGGGAATAAATTCTTTCAGCGTTAAACCTACAGGGAAACTTTATCACCCTACTAACAACTGCTGCTAGGTGAATAAAGCAAAAATTTATCCAAGACTTTTAATGTTCGAATAAACGACCATTTATGGGATGAAATATAGTTTTATTGAAACTAAAAAGTAATTTTTCCATTTTCAGATTTGATGTTGTCTTAACAGCAGAAACAATATACAATACAACCAGTTATCCAGCTTTGCATAATATCTTCAGTAAATTGTTATCATCGACTGGAGTAATGTATCCTTTCCACAAAATTATTAGAAATGAGTGCCAGGTGGCAGGAGTGGGAGGTGGTGGGGGCACAAGACTGGATGGGCCAATCGTAGTTAAGCTTGTTGGAGTACACTTTTTATTTTCTAATCTAAAATCCTCCTTAACTGGTAGAGTGCTGGAAGCCCATATTTGTGCTTTATTCTGAAGTGTCGGTACCACAACTTGAAGGCTTCATATTCTGTGGATGTTGTTCATATCACCTTTGATGTGAAATTATTTAGACTGTTAGGATTTGCATTGTTACAATTTATGGGAGAGTGCCTATTGGCACTCTCCCATAAATTGTAATAAGGCAAATATATGTGAACAAATTTTGATGACCAAAAATAATTCAGCAATCTACCAGTTAATATCTAAATATAAATTAATTTCAGTTGGTGATATTGCCAGATTATTAAATGAGTGGTACATGTATTGCCCTTTTAAAGTACAGTAGAATCCTCTTAATTGAATATCCTTTTTGCCAGTGAAAATTATTAAATTAACAGGAGTATACAGTTAACAGGGATTTGGTCTGTATCCTTTGTTCTGGAGGTAAACTGAGCATTTAATCTATTATATCTTGTTTGACAGAGCTCATAGAGCTCTGACAAACAAGATATAATAGAATAAATGCCTGTATTGGATGTAGTGAGGTCAAAAAGGTTGATAAACAAGGGGAATTTGGTGCGTGTCATAGTAATTTTTTCGACAATTACAAAAATTTATATACAATTAACAGGAGTTTACTCTACAACCCATATGCAATTAACAGACCAAATTTGTACTGAAAGTATGGTAAATGGTTTTGTGTTTGAAAATTATATTCAATTAACAGGGATATACAATTAAGAGATATCCAATTAAGTGGGCTCCACTGTATCAATCAAACCATAAAATTTGCAATTTTATTGGAGCCGTTTTTCCGATATGCTGGTTTGTTTTTTGGAGTTTAATGCTAATTTCAACAGCCAGGGTTACACTATATCAGATGGTTTCATGGTCCGAGAAAGCAAGTGCAACCAATGAGAATCATTGAGTAGTGACAAGGAACCTTCAATATACCAACCCCAAACAAGCATAGTTACAGTATAACTGCCATTTGGATTGGTCGTAATCCACGCATGGTAATAAAAATCATCATCAGCAAGATTTTAATTAATGAAGCACTGGGTTGTACCCGGTGCTCCATTAATTAAATTTTTGATGATTATTCCTATAATTAGTGTTTGGAATCTAATATTATTGCGTTCATGGAAATTGCCTACCCATGGAAAGTGATCAGCCCACTGCGGCCATACTGTTGCGATGGTTAATGTAAGTGAACCATTGATGTGCTTTACCTGACACTAGTGTGCTCCCACTTGAGAAATCAGGATTCAGTGTCTTACCCCAGGACACAACATAAATGATGTGGGTCAGGATTAAACCATTTACCTTTCGACCCTAGTTAGAGAGGGGCGGTTTTCAAATTTCATTTCGGTTTCATTCAAAGAGTTGGGTTTTTGGCTTTGGTTTTCATTGTACAAACATAATACATTGCATTTGCATATAAGAAGATGTATTTGGTGTCAATCCGTGTCACAGGGACTTCCTTTCCAGGGCAACGTGCATGTGTTATAGCCTATACCGGTTTTCTGATTTCCTGAGCACAATGTATTTGCATAAATCATCTCAAGATTTTCAAGTTTGAGAAAAATGATTTTTGCCTTGAGTCTGTAGCAAAATTAGCCCCCCCCCCCCCACCCCTACCTGTGTTTATGGTAGCCCTACACAACCTAAAAAATTATGCTGACCATAAAAATGGTATCGAGTAAAAGTTGCTCATATAGGTCATTGTAACCCTAAATTTCCATCCAACTTCAACTGTGATTTTGACACTAGCTTTGGAGTTCAACCTTTCAAAATTATGTGCAGAAATAAATATAGTTGTCATTATAAATGTGGAACAAGTTCCACTTCTGCAAAGAAAATCGCATTTGATAAACAGATGTACGTTTAAACCATGATATGTAAGAAATAATTTTGTCACTTATTTTTGCGGATAAATGCCACACTCGAACGCAATACCATTACTAATTTGTGCAGCTGTTCTGAAAAAGGGTGTCGCAACTCTGAAGTTTAAAAACAATGTTAACTTTAGGTTGTTTCTCTCTTTGTTCTGAGAAGTGAAGACCTGATTAAAGTTTTTCAACATAGAAGTTGAAAATCGCGACGACGGGTTTTCTGTAATTGTTATGAAAACCAAAACTGAACTGAATTTCGGTTAACCGCCCCTCTCTACCTATAGTCCATTATGCTAACTGGTTTAACCCTTTACCCAACACAGACAATATCAAAATTTATTATTTTAAATTTCATTTTTTTTCAATTTTTCAAAACATTTCAACAAAATCATATCTTGTGACCCCTCGTTGGAACGATCTCGACGAGCTCATTCCTACGAGGGATCACATGAAATGGTTTTGTTGAAATTTTTTGAAAAATAATATTTTTTTAACTGCTGAATTTGCATATTATGCGGGTGGATGCGGGCGATTCGTTAGGTAAAGGATTAACACAAAATAATTGCCAAGCATTCTCTTAAATGAACATAATCCAAGGAACGATATATTTATGGAAGATGTTGATAAGAAAACGTCTTTCCTCTTCACACTAGAGAGGTTAAATATTGCATCGTCGATATGGCCGAAGGCCTGCAACACCTCACTAGACTGTACCGGGAAAGAAAGAACTTCTTCCTTTCTCCATACAAAGTCTGCGTCCAATGACGACAGTGGTTTCTCCCTTGTTGTCGCAGCTTGCTGATCAGGTGGAACAAGTTCAGGATAGTATTGATGGATAAAAACCATCGCTACCATATGTTGTTCTGAAAGGAAAGGGTAATCTCCTTCCTTATCCCTTTCACCATCCGCCTAAATCAGCTGTGATTCTCGGTTCATTGCATCTGCATGTGCAGATGACTGGACCGACCCAGCACCATCCAACAGCTCACCACTGGAGTCTGCTCTTGCTGGGTTGCTTTGATCAGCTGCAACAGCAAGTCCATCACCGAGGCTTGAGGAGCAGCAGTTTTCTGTTTTTTAGCTGCCTGCTCCTGGGACGGCGTTTCGGAGATGGATCTCTTCTCCGAACGTCCTGATGAACGAGGCCTCGGATCCTTAGCTACCGGATGGTCTGAATTCACAGGCGAAGACTGTCTCCATCTTTGCGCAGCTGGCTGGATATCCAAAGTCAGGTAGCTAGGATGCAGTCATGTGTGCTTATAACTTGTAGCATAGGAAGCCATGACTGCAGAAACTATAAATAAGGTAAGACATGTGTCTAAACTTCCTTCCTTCTTTGTCCAAAATAACAAAGAAATAGCTGACCCATGCGAAATTGCAAGGAAACTTAATGATTTTTTTATAAATATAGGAGCTATCACCTGTGAACAATTAAAAACAAGCAATACCTCGACTTTGGATTACATGAATGGACAATTCCAGAATAATTTATTTTTAGAACTGACCTCAACGTTTGAAATTATTAACGTTGTAAAATCAATGAAATCCAAAACAAACCCTGACTGCGACAATATCAGCTCGGATCTTCTGAAACAAACAGTAAATATCATTGCGACCCCCTTGACACACATAATCAATAACTCATTCACTGATGGCATAGTGCCCGACAAAATGAAAATTGCTAAAGTGACCCCCATTTATAAATCTGGGGACGTACATAAATTCACGAACTACAGACCAATTAGTGTCCTGCCAACATTTTCCAAAGTTCTATAAAAACTTATGGCGGTCAGAATCATTAGTTTCCTAGATAGAATTGAAATCTTATACCAACATCAATATGGATTTAGAAAGAAACATTCCACAGTCCATCCAGTTCTTCAACTTCTAAAACAAGTCGCTGAGGAAAATAATAAACACACCAAAGACCTCACATTAGCGGTTTTCCTGGATTTAACAAAGGCATTTGATACTATAAACCACAAAATTTTAATTAAGAAATTAGATTATTATGGGGTCAAAAGTTACTTATCAACTAGAAAACAATTAGTTGTTTTTGGTGAAAATAAATCTGACCTGGCACAAATAACGTGTGGAGTCCCACAAGGCACGATATTAGGCCTCATTTTATTTTTATTATACATTAACGACATTTGTAATTCCACTTCCCTAAAACTTCTTTCATTTGCAGATGACACTACTGCGTATTCATCAGGTCCTAACATGAATGACTTGACAAGTTATATGAACAGGGAATTACGTAAATTATCCGAGTGGTGATCCACTAATCGACTAGTTATAAATGCTAACAAAACAAAATATATTAACTGGTAGAGTGTTAAATTACATCTCAATGGTCATTTGTAAAAGGAGCCTTCCACTGCTGAGCCTACAACAAATTAGTTAAACACTGGGGGAGCGGTGGCATCGCGGTAACCGGTTCTCGTCAGATCACCAAAGTTAAGCAACATCGAACGCGGTTAGTTGTTGGATGGGTGACGATTTCAGCGACTGATTCGCATTCCCACGTTGTGTCCTTGGGCAAGGCACTTAATTCTGATTGCCTACATGGGGGCACGATGATGCTGTGTACTAAAGCGTACTGCACATCGATGGTGCGCATGTCTTCAACCAATCTAATGCTACCTGTACTGCGATGCAGAGTTCAGAGTTACGATGTTGGAGAGCTGACAGCTGCTCATCGTTGCTCGGTGGTTTTCTCCAGGTACACCGGCCTCCTCCACCTGTGAAACTGTCATGGTCACGATTAGCCATTATGCATAAGTATGTGATCTTAAACACTAATAAATAAATAAATAGTTAAACAGTGTAAAGCCACTACAGAGGCTTTCATCACTTTTCATTACAGCCCTGATAGTGAATATCAACCACCAGAGAGAATACCATGATATTTGGTATGGAACTTCCTTTGGTGGTGAATATTAAAGTTTGTTCAAGGGAAGTGTGTAGGTCAATATTTGGGCTCTCTGTGGGAATAGGCCCATTTTGGGCTCCACCCAAAATTTGTATTTCAAGAACTGATGGGCTGATTTGAACCAAATTTGTCATGTGGTATAATTGGATCATAATTACTTGATTGATGCCCAAAAACATTTTTCACAGCCCAGTGGGAACCCCAGGAGCTAAAAACAGAAAAAATTAAGATGCCCATATTTCAAAAACAGCACTGACCAGACTATTGTGTTCTGTATGCAGCTTCCATTGGCCAGTGTAATCAGATGGACCAAAAACTTGTTATCGTTTTTGTCATGGGGTGCCGTATGAGGATGCCCATTTTAACACTGTTGGCAATGGGAAAATGCTGAGTCATTATTTTTCTTGTGCTCCATCAGCTAAGTATTCTTCCTCAGAACGTTTGGGCAAAGTATAAACTAACTTGGTACAAAGCATCTTGGTGGATGATCTTTAGATCCATTGAAGTTCATTGTCCAAATAAGGGACAGGGTCGACAGAAGTGTAAGCATTTTAGACTTATGGGGCATTAACCCCACCCAAGGGGCATAGTAACTTTTGGGGAAAAAATCAGAAGAGTAAACTCCACCAAGATGTGTAACAAAAACGCTCATTTAGCAGAGCTTTCGGCCCTTGGTCTTCTTCTGTCCTTAATTCAAAGTAGAGTTTACATTATTCCTATCACATATTACAACATATACTGATTAATCTTGGATTAACTCAAGAAAATGTTAAGTATACAAAGGATGACGTTCTATATGCAAGACCCCTGACAGCATCACAAATAAACAAAAAATACACCAGTCCTGCATTGTTCAGTCTTGCATTAAAACCTTTGCCCGTTCCCGTACCAAACTTCCACACCATATTTCCTCTCCATTTAGCCTCTCTCTCTTCCCCCCACTTATAAATTTCAAGACCGCCACCCTTACATCTTGCTCACATGGTGTCCATCACAATTGAAATGACGATAGGATGGTTTATCGTCATGGAACCGCACATCTCTTACCATCTCCTCCAGTCTCACCTACCGTACGCTTGGTTTCCCCTACATATACAGTCGTGTCACATGTTTCACAAATCAGCACGTATACAGTATATGCAGAGTGGATTGTAACTAAATCACCCATGGAGTGGGGTTATCACCCAAACTATAACTTTCAAATTGTGTACATATTGACAACAAACACAAGCAATGTGTAACCCGGATATCCATTGGCTGAAACTTTGCTTGTGCTGGTTATGCTTTGCAGAAAATTTGCAATTATTGCTTGGGTGGAATCTCCACTCTGCAGGTGATTTAGTGATAATACACTCTCAATGTACTGTATTACATTCGTAGTCTTGCAAATTACCCTATTTTTAACATTGAACCTCTTGGTTTTGCCGACATTACAAATCCCCCCCCTTCCTCTGTCTTTCCACATGCAATACAATCTTTTGTACATAAAGCTGGGGGGGGGGGGGGGGGGGGTGTTAATACATTTAGCTGTTTTTCTATGTACAAGAATGTCACATAAATTTTTATCTCTCCCGTGTGTGATGAGTGGCCCTTCCAGGAAGATTCACTTCATCCGCTCCGACTCATGAAGTGTATGAAGTGTATGGAGATATTTATGAACAATTTGTCCTATGTCCGGAAAAGCCGCAGAATACTTTGTAACCAGGGTCACCCTTTGGCCTAAAAAAATTAAAAATCTGTTTCTCAGGCCCTTCCGCATGGTCCTTTTGGCTGCCGCATGCTCTCTTTTTATAACCAATGTAAACTTTAAAAAAGATAAAAATTAAATGGTTTATGTCTGATATTTTACCCAAGTTAAAAAAAAATTGATAAATTTGTCCCTTGAATACAAGAAGGCTTTGCAATGCTTTAGCATTGCAAAACCTTCTTGCTCTCAAGGGCCGAAATACACCACCACCCATGATATTCCGTAGATTATGAGTCCTAAAACATAAACCAAGAACATGAACTTTTGATGGCAAAGAAATAATTACACAAAATAAAAAAGAAAATAAAAAACCGCTCACCCGCATGCAATTTTACAAATAATGGCCCGAGAAACAGAAGATCTACTTTGTGTGGCCTTTCCAATTTATTTTTGTCACTTTTATTCTGAATTTCTCAGAGGAACTTACGGTCCAATTTGTCGACTTTCTGCAATTGCCATTCAATAAAAGTCCCACTGAATCCCCTTCGCCTTAATTGTATTTTTAGTCTCTAGCGATTCTTTATGTAGTCTTCGTCCCTCTCGCATATACGTCTCAGTCTAACCCCAAGTCCATAGACTACAGGGCGTTTCACAATATGTGGAACTGAAATATCCACAACCTTGCAGGCTTAAAGGAAATCCCAAACTCCATAAAGAAAATTTACTCTATAGGACCATCGTAAGTGGGAAAGGAACACCGACTGAGAAGCTCGTAGAAGTGGCCGAATATGAATTGGATGAATTTGTAACAAGCACGCTGAGTTTTATCGGTGATACAACTGATTTCCTTAACTGGTAGAGTGCAAAATTATTTTTGGTTATCAAAATTTATTCATTAGTGTTTGCCTTGTTACAATTTATGGGAGAGTGCCTCTTGGCACTCTCCCATAAAATGTAACAAGTCAAATCCATACAGACCAAGTAATTTCACTTCAATGATAATATGATGCACATCCACAGAATATGACGCCTTTAAGCTGGACATATGCTTTTCATCTCAAAGCCCAAATATGTGCTTCCAGCACTCTACCAGTCAATAAACTGATGGACACGAAAGGAAATGTACCCCACAACTCAGTTCTATTCTGTATGGAGGTAGTGATGTATCCGTCTGTACCAAGGAGAGAAGTCGTGGAAGCATGTAGAGAGGCGTTAGCAACGAGGAAGCAACCACTCATAGAGACTGACTACGTTATAAAGATGATGGAGACTGTCCTTGATATAGCAGCCACAAAGGCCATATTTCTCAGATGTTTATGGGACGATTCCTTTGAAACTTGGTATGGATATTCACTTTCATGGGAACCTGTGCACCTGCGATTATAGTTTCAATCAAGACTTTTTTGGTAAGAGTTATGCCCCTTTTTGTCTTAGAATAATCATGGTGAGGAGGGGGAGGGGGTATGGACAGGCCCATCAGCGACAGTCAAACATAGAGGTTAAAAGTTAATACCTTTTGATGAAGGAGTTATCCCGTTAGAGTTTGAGTTCATTTAGATGCTTTTGCCATTTATAGGTAGTGACGAACCAATTATCAAAACTTGCTATCACCTGATTACTGGTTATTTAAATGCCGATTATGCTGATTCCGATGGTTGAAATAGGACACTGAAGAAAATCTGTTGGTGCCTGTTATACTACAGAATTTCATTGATAAATCATCAATTACGAAAGCTTAATACCACACAAGTTTTCAGAGTATGCATATTTAGTGCTGGGCAATATTAGCCAAAATAATATTTGCATTTTGGTTGGGCTGTAGGGAAAAGATTGTTATTAACGATACAATCACACGATATTGTTCTCATGAAGATTGTGTTTTATTCCGGTAAATAGTGTTTTTTGGGGGTTTTTTTGTTTTTTTTATTAGGGTTTAACGACACATTAACAGCCAGGGTCATATCATGTCGGTGACAGTTTTACGGGTGGAGGAAGCCAGAGTACCCGGAGAGAACCACCGAGCAATGACGAGCAGCTGTCAGCTCTCCAACATCGTAACTCTGAACTCTGCACCGCGGCAGAGGCGGGGTTAGATTGGTTGAAGACATGCGCACCATCGATGTGCAGTACACCTTAGTACACAGCGTCATCGTGCCCCCATACAGGCAATCAGGGTTAAGTGCCTTGCCCAAGGACACAACGCGGGAGTGCGAATCAGTCGCTGAAATGGTCACCCATCCAACTGCTAACCGTGCTCGACATTGCTTAACTTCGGTGATCCGACGAGAACCGGTTACCATGATGCCACCGCGCCCCGGTAAATAGTGTTAATACGGTTTTGTGTAAGGAAACAATACACTTTGCCGTATTAACCAGGAATATACTGAGCACACACACATACTTTGTGTTTTAATTGAATAATAATTTTGATGTTAATATGGTTAAGAAGTCGTATGACGCATGGTTTACATGCACATAAAAATATATTATTCAATGTTCTTTTTTCACCTTGTTACCTCCCTTGATGTGTTTCTCCAATGTTTTCATGAACTCTACAATCTTCGGGAAATGGTGGCGATCTCATACCGATTGCAGTTGGTAAATTCTGTAATATCTCTGCTCTGCAAATCCCTAAATTTTCTGCGATGCACTATACACGTTTTTAATGGGGAAACTTTATTGAAATGGCCAGATATCAAAGGGATTTTTAATAGTCAGTGTTAAATATAGAATAACCGGAAACTGTCAGTTTTTAACTGCCAGTTGTTATAATCGGCCGATGCCCCATAACCGGCCAGTTCTGATTGCCGATTCCGATTATCGGTTCATGACTATTTAAAGGAAGCCACAGGATATGTCATCTTTCTGGAATAAGTGAAGGAAAGCTACATTATGATCCTTGACTGCTGAGATATGTCGCTGCCAAGACAACATACTTCGGAGTTGGTGGAAGCATCAATGAATTTATAGATTATGTGGAGAAACAGGATATATTTACAGTAATAACATCCTACAACATTCCAGGAGGTAATTGAATTATAAGGCCTAATAAGAAAGAATTCTTGTTTCTCAGGCAAGTTTCCCTCAATTTATGATGAGGGACGGGGAGGCTTTTATTCTGTAAATCCACAAAATAGTCATGAAAATAGTTGGAATTAACTTCTTGCACTATTCTGCGGAAAAGTTTTACATATTGCAGTCACATATGTAACCAACTATATCTCCATTGACAGAGCTCAGCAAGCTCTGTCAAACAATATATAGTTATGTAGGCTGAACAAAATTAAATAATTGATTCTCAGGCAATTTATTTTTAAAACGAATGAGGGAGGGCGGTTTTTATTCTTATTTTTTATTCCTGATCGAATGGTCGCCGATGTCTAAAATCCAGAGCTTTCATATTGATTTCACTGATAGTTTTTCTTGTAACAATAATCATACATCACAAAATCAATATAGAATAAACAGCTGTGCCATGAGCGCATGATACGCCCTTATTAATTACAAGGGGGAAGCACACAACATGAGTATACATGTGTACTTGTCAGGTTTTTTATATATTCTTGTACATTTGTCGAATAAAGTCCCATAACTCTGGAATGACAAATCGGGCAGCGACACAAATCGAAAGGAAGATTCCTTCCATCAACATATACTTGCAACCCAAAAAATCATGAAAATTGCTCAAAGCATTTTCAAGTTATTGTCCGACATGTGGAAAATTGCCTATATTTTGATGAATAAAGTCCCATTACTCTGGAATTACAAATCGGATGGCGACACAAATCGAAACAGAGCTTCCTTCCATCAACATATACTTCCCACTAAAACATCATAAAAATTGCTCAAGGCATTTTCAAGTTATTGTCAGACGTGTGGAAAATTGCCTATATTTTGATGAATAAAGTCTCATAACTCTGGAATTACAAATCAGACAGCGACACAAATCGAAAGGGAGCTTCCTTCCATCAACATTTACTTTTCACCAAAAAATCACAAAAATTGCTCGAAGCGTTTTCCAGTTATTGTACGATGTGTGGACAGGCAGACAGACGGATGGACAGCGGTATACCATAATACGACCCGTTTTTTCAAAACGGGCATATAAAAACTAAAATGGAGATTAAAAATAACAAGAGTTTTTTTTAAATAAATAACACTCTTATTATTTTTTATCTTCATTTTATAGAGCACTGTCACAAAATTGATCCTAGATCATTTTAAAACCTCGCTGTACACCAATTTTAATTTACTTGGAATTTCTCAGAAAATAACTTGCATTTTTCTGAATTCTCCATAAAATATCCCGCTATTATCATTTATTAATGAACAAATTATTCAAATTTCCCAATAATTATCTTCTTTACACGTGTAAACTTGATTCAAAACAGCTGATCTGCATGGAAATCAATGCGAGTTCTTGGGAGTACTGGCAAACATTCCTGTGATGTCTGACACCATAGTAATGTCCCTTGTGTGACAAACATTGCTAAACGTTCTTGAAAATACCTCTGGAGGTGTCAAACATTTTCTCTCTTTTTCGAACAATGCAGTGTCATTGGCATTTGTTTTTATTCATTTAGTCACTCTAAAGTTAAGATACTACCGGTTTGGGATTATATAAAAAACACCTGTTTGGTGTTGGGTACAAAAATGTCCACCACAGCGAACAAAAAAAATATCACTTAGTGATTGTTTTTCGTATTTATTTTGTACTGTACATTTGAGAATCATGATGCATTTCACGAAGAGAACAACAATATTGTATACTCTCCCAAAAAAGAAAGTGCGCATGCTAAAAAATAACACTAAAAAAAGATATATATCATTTTCATTCACGGAAATTTTGTTCAATCACAGATGAATCAATTTGTGATCAACACGAGAAATTTCATTACGCTACGGCGAATACTCTTGGTGCCACGGAGAGTCAAAGACACTAAGGGTCAAACACAAAAGTCACACACTCAATATCTGGTATGACCTCCATCTGCATCGACTACTGCTGTGCATCTACGCCTCATGGAAGCGAACAAGTTAGCATGGAAGTGTTGTGGGATGGTGTTCCATATTCTGATAAGCTGTCTTTGGAGTTCCACAAGCGTTGACTGTGCATGGGGAAGCCGGCGTAGCTGATGTTTCATTTCGTCCCATACGTGCTCAATGGGTGAGATATCAGGCGAATTTGCGGGCCAGAGAAGAATATCCACTTGTTGTTGCTGTAGATACTGTTGAACAACACGAGCTGCGTGGGGTCGGGCGTTGTCCTGCTGTAGAATGACACCAGGGCCGTGACGTTGCAGAAATGGGACAACAACAGGTGTAAGCACTTCATCACGATATCTGGCTGCATTGAGATTGCCATCAATAATGACCAGCTCAGTTCTGTTACGGGCAGTGATGCCGCCCCATACCATGAGAGACCCTCCCCCATAACGGTTTTGCTCCACGACACATGGATCTGCGTAGCGTTCGTTTCGACGTCTGTACACTCTCTGGCAGCCATCTGATGATGAAAGATGGAAACGACATTCATCTGTGAATAAAACACGTCGCCACCAGTGTAAGGGATGCCTGAGATGTTGTCTACACGACTGCAGTCGAGCACGACGATGACATAACGTCAAAATCGGACGAATTGCAGGTCTTCGAGGAGGTAAGCCGTATTCTCTCAGCCGGTTGATTACTGTTTGAGGATGTGTCCGTCTCCGGTTAGGGATGTTCCTGGCTGTCGTCGTTGCCGTTTGTTGCCGGTTCCAGAGATGGACGACACGGATATACCGATCTTGTGCAGGGGTGGTAACTCGGGGTTTCCCGGAGCGGGGTCGGTCTCAAACGTCATCATGTTGTGCATGTCGATGCACTAGCCTGTCTACAGTGTTACAGTGGCAGCTCAAATGCTGGGCAACCTCTCTGTGTGTTCTGCCAGCTCTAATCATACCCAGGGCAAGGAGACGTTGATTCATTGTCAATCTTGGCATACTAATGTGGAGTCGTTTTAACAGCAGCGCTAGTTTAAATGTGAACGATAGGAAGACCTTACTTTAGTGTTTAAATACCCAAGGATTCACACTGCTGCATGAATTTTCAGACTCTCCACGTGCAAAACATTCCTTTTCACAAACGTGCAGCACGTCATTTAACGTTAATGCAATTTTAACGGCAAAAGCTGTTTTTGTGTTCAATATAACTTATTCATGAACAGGTTAACACTCTTTACACCTACGAAATTATTTTTTTGGAGTTTCATCAATTTCTGCAATGCACACTTTCTTTTTTGGGCGAGTATATTAGTGTAGACCACATAGTGCACCGCAAATCGAAATGCGATACAGCTAAAATCACACCATGTGATGGTTTTATACATTTTGAATTTTGCCACCGAAATAAATATGAATATAGGTAAAAAAAAAACTGAATGGGTCACTGCCTGAGAATCAAAAGATTAATTTTGTTGAACCTTAAAATTTTAGTTCCACAACTGCAAAATACATGTAGTGTCATTGGCAAGATTTCTGGGTCAAGAAGTAGTGATGAGGCAGATATTCAATTACAAGGTTGGTGCCTGAGAAAGAATATTGTTTATAGCCTAATTAAGGTTTTTAATTTTTCACACGGTTACCAAAATAATTATAATTTCTATATCGTTCCAGATGACAGGTGAAGAAGTGAAATCATTGCATCAAAATTATATTTGCTCATTGTATTTTTCACCTCAGACCCTGGATGGATTTCGATTCTTTGTTGTCTTTGGTTAACAGCAAGGCTCTGATTAGGTCACATTATGTTCAAATTCCTACTGGCAAAAAAATGATTATTTATTCTTTTATCACATTGCACTCAAAGATCATATTCCATACTGTCTGTAAAGGCCTTAACCCTTTACCCAACGCAGACGATTTCAAAATTTATTATTTTAAATACAATTTTTTAAATTTTTTTCAAAAAATGTCAACAAAACCATATCATGTGACCCCTCTTTGGAACAAGCTTGACGAGCTCGTTCCAAAGAGGGGTCACATGATATGGTTTTGTTGAAATTTTTTGAAAAATATTTTTTCAGCTGCTGAATTTGCATATTACACGGGCGGATGAAGGCGATTCGTTGGGTAAAGGGTTCTGAAGATTAGAAGTGACACATTCTAATCTTCCCACACCACTCACAAAAAAAACGGTTAAAATTTCGTTTTTTTTCAATTTTATGTTTTTCATCCAAAGATTAGAAGTGACACATTCTAATCTTCCCACACCACTCACAAAAAAAACGGTTCAAATTTTTTTTTTTTTTTCAATTTTATGTTTTTCATCCAAAACATAGCTTATTACACCTCCATGGAACAAGCTCATTGGGCTTGTTCCAATGAGGAAAACCATAAAAAAATGTCCAGTTATTGAAGAAGAAAAACATTTCGGGGTATCTGTAAGTTACAGTAGGAAAAGGGTTAAATCAACTTTGCTCAGACATACTGACTAATTACAACCAAATGTTTCCATGCAAATCATTCATTATGGTTTTTATCATTTCAGGTGTTCCCAGAATAATTATAGAACTGAAGAGAAAACTTGATCAGTCTTGAATAAATTTACAGTCTCTTGTAATGATCACCTTGGAAACTGTTAGCAGAATAACAAATAGGAGCAATTTCTTATTCAAAGAAACATTGCATGCAATAAACCCTTGTATGAAATTTATTTGTGGAGAAAGGGTACAGTTCCCTGGTTTTGACCAACCATAATTCGTGTGTGGCATTTGTTTTGTGAAATTATGCCAGGAGAATCATATTTATATTGTCTTCACAAACATCAGAGGCAAAATAAACAATTAGAAAAATTGATTGTCTTTCTATTTATTTATTCGTGTTTAGGGTAACATACTTATGCACAATGGCTAATCGTGACCGTGACAGTTTCATTGGTGGAGGAAGCTGGAGTACCCGGAGAGAACCACCGAGCAGCGACGAGCAACGGTCAGCTCCTCAACATTCTAACTCTGTTCAAGCTCCGCTCAAGCAGTGTTACATGCCCCCATGTAGGCAACCGGATAAAGTGCCTTGCCCAAGGACACAATGTGGGTATTGCCGGACCAGGTTCGGACTCAGAACCTCTAGCGTAGAAGTACAACAGTCCCACATTGAGCCACCACGCTCTGATCGTCTTGCTATAAAATGTTATTTCCAAGGTAGTTGTTTCAGTGGATAAAAATAGTACATCAATGTCTATGGGGCTTTGACATTGAATGAGCAAGGGAAGGGTTTGTTTATTTTGTTTTTTCGTTTCCTTTGAATTAGCACAAGAAGTTTATTTGACATCTTCCCTTGTAGAAAATTTGAAATGTTAACTAGGGTCAGGGTCAACAATGCATGTCAGCCTGGTAAGGGCGCCAGAAGTGGGGGGAGTGGGGAGTAGTGTGTGCCCTTTTTACCAAATGTGCACTAATGGAAAACACATCATTTTCTGTCTTCTTGAGTATTCATTTCTAATGTATTTTACGTGCGCCAGTGCCAATTGGGAGGGGGGTGGGGGGGGGGGGGGGTATAATGTTGGCGAAAGACCAGATGCTTTTGTGCTCCACAAAAAAAGCTGCAAAAGTTTCCCACAATGCAACAAGAAATAGTCAGAACAGCATACACGTTTGAACTGTCATTTTTTATCACACAAGATCGATTTGGGTGGTGGGATAATATTGAACAAGAAGCATGTGGCTTCTTGTTCAATATTATCCCTATGCCGAAATCGATCAAGTGCAGTAAAAAATGACTGATTATGCAGTTTGAATATTTTAGTTGGAACTTGAGCGAACACAGTCGGAACAAATCATGTTTACTGCACCTCCTTCCCCAGTCGGTCATCTGATTTGATTCGAGGTTCAATTCGATTTCTAATAGAGCCAATTCGATTTGAGATTCAATTCTAATTGAAAAATGTGTGATTCACAGGGCCCAAGTATCAAATCTTGTCCTGTAGGAACAAATTATATTACTAGCAAGAGCGAATCGATATCAAAGACTCCAACTGGAAACATTAGCAGCATCCCAAATATACAGAAAAGAAAACAAAGAGATTTGTCATAAATATTATGCTTTAATAGAGTATTGACTTTTTGACGACTGATTCACAATGACAATAGGTTAATGTGATATAAATATACAGTTGGTATCAGAACACTTGGTTGTGTGGTAAGGCAGAAACCTCATGATGGGTTATTTATGAAAAACAACTGTGTACAATAAAAGTTTTTATCATATGACTCGTCCGTTTTGTTCACTTTAAAACATTTGATATTTTGTTTTCATATTAATCAGTGATAAATAAAGCCTTCCGTCAATTTCATTGGTCAATTTCAAAACTAGACAATTTGATTGGCTGAACAAAATGCAACTTGGCCACATTTTCATAATTTGCATAATTAGAGTTGGGAGCTTTCATTGGTCAATTTCAAAACTGGACAATTTGATTGGCTAAACAAAATACAACTGGGTCACATTTGCATAATTTCAGTAGAGAGAATTTACATTATCTGTCCTATTTAGGGTGGGTTATACTGTATTAATCCTTTACCTAATGTAACGGCAAAAACCGTCTCAAGCAATACAAGAAAAGCGCCATTCATTTTTTTTATATTTTCACTTTTTGCTTCCAAAACATAGGTTATGACCCCTCATTGGAACTAGCGTGTCACGCTTGTTCCAATGAGGGGTCATAACCTATGTTTTGGAAGCAAAAAATGAAAATTTTTTAGTTATATGAGGATGGTTTTTCAAGTGCCGCCTGCAACTCAAGTTAGGTGATGGGTTAAAAAGTTATACTAAGTGGCTAATTTGTGCATGTGTGTGTCATTTGATAAATAGAATATAAAATGAGTATTTTTCTCGTATAATATTTATGAAACTTGTCCGAATTTTCCGTTTGGAAAATTCTTAAGACTTGTTTCATAAATATTATATGAGAAAAACACTCATTCCATATCCTCTCTGTACTGATTAAATTACAAAACAGGACAAAATAAAGGAATGTTCTAAAACCCATCCCGTTATAAACCTGTCCTGTTTACAATGTGATGGACAGATGATGTTCATGTTTGCGAGTTTTTAATGTTACTTCCAGCATCTATAGCTATATAATGACCACTACAGAACTATACTCTTCGAATTAAGAAACTATACATCAAAATCCCACTGAACATTACATGTATAAAATAGGATTTTGAAATATATGTTATGAATTGTGATCAAATCATGAAATGCTTAGGTTGATGGGTCAGAATTTCTCCCAAACACATGGAGAATTGAAAACATAATGCTCTGGCAACCTACGGTACAATTTGTGAAATGACGTGCCGATGGACATGCCCGGGTGTATAGACATCAGAACGAACTTTATTCCAATAGCTGTGCACATAAAGTTGACCATTTCAGTGGCAGTATTGTTATGGTGTGGACTGGCATTAACCATGGTGCCGGGACTGCACCTGTTTGATTGGAGGGTAATCTAAACGGCATATGTTCCAGAGATGAAATCCTTTCAAGTCGCGTTGTCTGAGCATTCATTCAATAGCAGACTCTTTCAACATGGTACTGCTTGACCAGATGTTGGGCGTGTTTGCAAAGCATTTCTTCAACAAAACAATATTCCTACTCTTCCCTGGCCAGCATGTTCACCTGACTTATCCCCCAATGAACACCTTTGGAATGAGCTTGATCGCCACGTCCATCAGGGCGAGCAGGCACCACAGACACTCGAGGAACTCTTTGTGGCACTACAAAAGGAGTGGCGCAGAACATTCCACGGCATGTAATTCAGACTGTGGTAGCATCTATGGGTCGATGTTGCTGTGCCGTTATCACTGCTCGTGATGTTCATACAAAGTATTGATTTTCGTTTGCTTGTGTTTATTACATTTGTAGAGTGATGTTTCTACTTCCCTGTTTACCACAAATTATCCGTTTATAGACTGAGAACTTCCAATACAATTCAGGGACCAGCCTAGGGGGGAATTTTAGGGAGACTTCATGTCTCCCTCCAGAAAATATAGGGGGACTGCAGAGTCATGTAGGGAGACTTCATAGGCAAGTGGGGAAAATTAAGAATATGGATGTACCACTCCCCCCCCCCCCCCCCACCCCCACATATTTTCAATTTGTGGTCCTCTATTAATGTCCAAATAATCCAGGTCCAGTTGTCTATGATGCATCTATTTGGGTGTTTTGTCATTGAAACATTGCATTGTATATCATTAACCTTACAGTTAAAACTAGAAGTCCTGTCATGAAATGCGCATAAATAGTACGTCGATCTGCATGTTAATCTATGCGTTATGACCATAGTATGGCGATCAAATTCTGTACATATGGCCTGTGCACAAGCAATGTTGCAGCCAATGGACCTCCGAGTAACCTGGAGGTCCATTGGCAGAAACATTACCTGTGTTTGCTATGAGTAACCAGGAGAACCTGCTGCCGTGCTTTGGATGCCATTCGATATGGCAATTTCACACAATTCCTACGTGCAATTGAGCTTAGATAAGCGCACAGTTCGTGACAGGACTTCTAGTTTAACTTTATTTTTTGCGTCAAAAACATCACTTATGACCTCTCATTGGAACAAGCTGAATGAAGGGGTCATAAGCTATATTTTTGAGATGAAAAAATAATGAAAATTGAATAGGGAGCATGGTGGCTTAGTGGTTACATGCATCAGACTTAAAACTGGAAGGTCCAGGGTTCGATCCCTGCCAGGGGCAACTGCATTGGAGAAGGAGGAGAAATTTTATCCAACAGGCCATCACAGTGTTAAATTCTGTTTTGATTGATATAAAAAACATTAACTGGCATTTATCAATGCAGAGACACCATAAAACAGGGACAAAAACATTTGATAGATATTTGCACGAATTGTCGAATCAAATTTGAATAGAATACGGCAGTCAAATGGAGTACATTTTTTAATGCCGAATATTCGCTGGGCCCTAATCATGTGACATCTCACTGGAACAAGCTTGCTGAGCTTGTTTCAATGAGGGGGTCACATAATATGGTTTTGTTGGAATTTTATTTTTTAATTTAAAACAAAACATTTAAAATGACAAATTTTGGTTCTGTTTGCATTGGGTAAGAGGTTAATAAATAGCATTACTCATTCTCATATTCTGGTATTATGAAAACACTCTTCTCCTTCCCCAAGTCTTTATGGTCATCAAAACACATATCCAGTGTGTTCTGACTCTAACTGTACTTTGATTAAATAAATAACATGAAACCACATTAGAGCAATTTACAGCCATATGAATGCATAAACATTAATAAATGATAAATTTGGATAATTTCTGTCGTATATGAAATGGTAAACATCAAATTTGGATAAATCTTAACAATATTGACTTATATAATTCATTACTGTTAACCCTTTACCCTTCACCTATCGCAGACGATTTCAAAATTTATTATTTTAAATATCATTTTTTTAAATTTTTTCAAAAAATGTCAACAAAACCACATCATGTGACCCCTCTTTGGAACAAGCTCGACGAGCTCGTTCCAAAGAGGGGTCACATGATATGGTTTTGTTGAAAAGTTTCTAAAAATAATTTTTCTTTTAGCTGCTGAATTGGCTTATTATGCGTGTGATTCATTGGGTAAAGGGTTAATTCAATTAGCTTTGTTTGTTTACTGAAGTTCAAGGTTATTTTCAGCATCTGTGGATACATTCAGACTACAGCATCAACATAACAAACAAGGGCAGCCAGAAATTTGTCATTATGTTGCCCACTTTGGAGTACTTGCCCCCATGTCTATGTTACTGGGTCCTGCCAGACCAGCATTTGTTTATGTTTAACCCTTTACCCAACGTAACGGCCAAAACCGGCCAGTGCTATTCACAAAAATCACCAATTAATTTTCATAATTTTTTCATTTTTTGTCTCAAAAACACAGGTTATGACCCCTCTTTGGAACGAGCTTGTAGAGCTTGTTCCAATGAGGGGACCTAACCTATGTTTTTGAGACAAAAAATGAAAAAAATTAGTCATTCAATAATGTTGTTTGCAAGTGTCGTCTGCTTTTCATGTTAGGTAAAGGGTTAAGGGAATATATTTCTACAGAATGGCTAATCGTGACTGTAACATGGCAATAAAATCAAATCCACTCAAGTTCAGTCAAGCGTTTGTTTATTTATTGGTGTTTAACCCTTTACCCAACGTAACAGCAAAAACCGACCAGCGCTATTCACAAAAGTCACAAATATGTTTCTGAGAAAAAAATGACTTATTCAGTAATTTTGTTTGCACGTGTCATCTCCTTTCCCTGTTAGGTAAAGGGTTAAGGGCATATACTTCTACAGAATGGCTAATCGTGACTGTAACATGGAGATAAAGTCAAGTCCAGTCAAGCATTTATACCAAAGTTGCCCATTTTAACCCTTTACCCAACGTAACGGCCAAAACCGGCCAGCTTATTCAGCTCGTTCCAATGAGGGGTCATAAACTATATTTTTGAGACAAAAAATGAAAATATTTAGTTATTCATGAATTTTGTTTGTAAGTGTCGTCTGCCTTTTGTGTTAGGTAAAGAGTTAAAGGACTTCCACTCTAGGTATTGGTTATCAAGTTCTATTTTACCAGTAAAACAGAGCCTGTTTACCACAGTAAAAAAGCAGTGTTTCACTTCCCGGGGGTCACGCTAGCAAACTTGAACTTGTCTACCACAATAAACAAACACTGCTCTACTTCATGGCATTCCCAGGGGGCACAATTTAACGAGTAAAGAGCTCAATGAATTGTTTTTGTGATATTCTAGATTATATTTGTTTGTTTACGTGGGTATGAAATCAGGGTTCCCGCTAGGAACTAATTAATGGGTTCGGTAGGAAGGGAAAATCACAGATTGCCTGGTGCGATCATGGTTTGTGCCGGGGCGAAGAAAATTTTAAAATTGAACACTGCAGGAAGGCCATTCCATTGCATCTGAGATGGCAATTCATGTTTTAGTGTAAACAATTTTGTGAGAATAATTATGATGAATCTTCGGGGAAACATCCAAAGCTATTTCCGTTTCTTCACTACAATCGGCATATGACATCTTACCTAATTGGCAAATGGTGGAATATAGCGTTAGTTTCTGAATGGCACTTGACAATCTTAGGTTGCAGAATGCCAATTCCGGAAATGGTGCTCCTAAAATGTGTCAACTTTGTTGGGAGAATTGATCACATCTTTGACTAGAATTTTACGGCGTCATGTTGTTTGTTTTATTGACTGTATTTTATGTTTTATCAGTAAATGATCGGCGGGGGAATGGGTCCAGTTGCCGGACACTCAGCCGTGGTAGCGGAAACCCTGATGAAATCCTTTTCAGCATTTGTGGCTATATTGGGAACAGCAGGACAAGCCCTGGTTTGTACACACTTGTTTGGAGTGAAATTTCAGCACTTTTCCAGTAGTAAATTCTAAAACTTGCAGGAACTTTAAACTTGCGTGTGATATATGTATTGAATAGGTATTACCTTTGAGTTGCAAACTGTTCATTTCGCTTAATGATGACGATTCCAAACTTGGATGATAAAGCCATAAACAATTTTTTGTTGTGGTACGTCCTCATGGACGTACCACAACAAAAAAATATTTATGACCTTAAAGTCCATATGTATGGCCGACTGTGTGTGTGTCATTAAAGTCCAAAAGTATCAAATCTCGTCTCATAAGAAAGTTTATCATATGACTCGTCCATTTTGTTCACTTTAAAACATTTGATATTTTGTTTTCATATTAATCAGTGATAAATAAAGCCTTCCATCAATTTCATTGGTCAATTTCAAAACTAGACAATTTGATTGGCTGAACAAAATACAACTGGGCCACATTTTCATAATTTGCACAATTAGAGTTGGAAGCTTTCATTGGTCAATTTCAAAACTGGACAATTTGATTGGCTAAACAAAATACAACTGGGTCACATTTGCATAATTTCAGTAGGGAGAATTATCTGTCCTATTTAGGGTGGGTTATATTGTATTAATCTTTTACCTAACGTAACGGCAAAAACTGTCTCGTGTAATACAAGAAAAATGCCATTCATTTTTTTCTTATTTTCAATTTTTGCTTCCAAAACATAGGTTATGACCCCTCATCGGCGTGTCGCGCTTGTTCCAATGAGGGATCATAACCTATGTTTTGGAGGCAAAAAATGAAAATTTTCTTTTATACAAGGATGTTTTTTTCAAGTGCCGTCTGCAACTCAAGTTAGGTGATGGGTTAAAAAGTCATTCTAAGTGGCTAATTTGTGCGTGTGTGTGTGTGTCATATCATAAATAGAATATGAAATGAGTGTTTTTCTCATATAATATTTATGAAACTCGTGAGAATTTTCCGTTTGGTCTTGTTTCATAAATATTATATGAGAAAAACACTCATTCCATATCCTCTATTCATCATATAACTTCTCCATTTTCTTGGCTTATTACCATTTCATATTTTCAATAAATATTAATTACTGCTTCATTACACCTTCAGTTGATTTGATTGGTCAATTTCAAAATAACACTTTCTGATTGGTTATCACCAAAAAGATCTGTGTCAAGTTGATGCATGTGTAAAAAAATTTTTAAATAGCTAATAAGTTGAGCACACTCCATCATTATATGACCAGTTGTAGAAAGTATTTGTCAAGGAACAAGCAGAACAATTTCTGCTTGTTCCTTGACAAATACTTTCCACAACTGATCATATAATCATGCGAGTGTGCTAGACTTATTAGCTATATAAAATTTTTTGTCGTGTTATTCCCTGCAGTTTAGTGAATATTTGAAGTTCGATCATTATGACCGTGACACTGATCAGCGTCAATTGGTTTCGACCAATTGAATGCCATAAAAAAGCAAATAATGGTTGGTACCCCATCAACTAACAGCGATGTCTCATTGGCAATGAAGGAAACACAGCAATTATCCAGTTAAAAAGTGCTTTTAGTTCGATTTTTGTGTAGACTGGTTGTTACATGGGAGGTGTGAGATAAATACAGAACACAGAACTGCACATACGTTTGAATGGGTTAAGAATTATCGGCACAAGATTGCTTTGGCCCAGAATATCACTCGAGCCTTCAGGTGTAGGACCTTTGGCTCTCGTGATATCCTGGTCCAAAGCAATCTTGTGCGATAATTCTTAACCCATTCAAACATATGTGCGGTTCTGTATATGTATACACAGTAGTCATTAACATAAAATTATTCTGAGAACTTTAGGATTAAGATTTACTAGTAAGTACTATTTTTTAATAATCCAGACACATAAACAAATAATGATATGAAAAGTAAATACATGTAATAGAATAACATAATATTTAATGATATTTAGCTTCTGATTTCATTTTATGGTTTAAATGATTCTTAAAGTGGTTTATGGCATGAATCAGAGGTTATTACCTGGTTAGTGTCATATCAGCCAAAATATCTGCCTGCGGTAACTTCATATCTGCCTGAGATTGAAGGTCAAAGGCTGATGTGAAGTTAGCTAGGGCTAATTTTTAAAAAAAAATTTTTATTAGGGTTTAACAACACATTAGCAGTCAAGATCATATCAGGTCGGTGACAGTTTTACGGGTGGAGAAAGGCGGAGTACCCAGAGAGAACCACCAAGCAACGACAAGCAGCTGTCAGCTCTCCAACATCATAACTCTGAATCGCGGCACAGACAGGGTTAGATTGGCTGAAGACATGCGCACCATCGACGTGCAGTATGCCTAAGTACACAGCGTCATCGTGCCCCCATGTAAGCAATCAGGGTTAAGTGCCTTGTCCAAGGACACAACGTCGGAGCACGAATCAGTCGATGAAATGGTTACCCAACCAACTACTAACAGTGCTCGACATTGCTTAACTTCGGTGATCAGACGAGAACCGGTTACTGCAATGCCACCACGCCCCCAGCTAGGGCTAATATCTCGGCTGATATGCAACTAACCAAGGAATCCCCTCTTTATTTATTAAACCGAAAGAAATTTCAAGTTTGCGTTTCGTATCGGTATTTTTAGAACGATTTACATCAGTACTGATTCAGTATTTGTTGTCAAAAACATATGGATACCACAACTAATTTCGAATAGTATTTTTGGTATATTGCCCAGCTGTAGGTAACCATTTCAATCGTGGACTCCGAAAGCTCATATTCAACTATAGACATGTGAGGATGATAAGGCCCCATAAAGTAGATCTGTTTCTCAGGCCATTATTTGTAAAATTGCATGCGGACGAGTGTTTTTTTTATTTTATTTTTCATTTCTGTAATTATTTCTTTGCCATTAAAAGTTCATGTTCTTGGTTTATGTTTTAGGCCTCATAATCTACAGAAAAGCGTGGGTGGTGGTGTATTTCGTCCCTTGAGAGCAAGAAGGCTTTGCAATGCCAAAGCATTGCAAAGCCATCTTGCACTCAAGGGACAAATTTATCAATTTTTTTTAACTTTGGTAAAATATCAGACATAAACCATTTAATTATTATTTTTTTTAAAGTTTACATTTGTTATAAAAAGAGAGCATGCGGCAACCAAAAGGACTATGCGAGAGGGCCGGAGAAACAGATTTTAATTTTTTTAGGACTAAGGCAGGTCTATTTGATGAATAATAACTGTAAGATTTTCCAAAATGTTGCAAACAGTACAGACACATGCCATCAGTCATTTTATGTAACAAAAAAACTGAGAGAAAATACCCTGGGTATTTTCTCTCAGCTTTTATGTAACATCAAATGGGTGGTAACGAATGCCTGTGGAAATACATGTATATAGTCCATGGACTCTTCCTGTAAGGCATCTTGGGTAATGTTCTGTTGTCTGATCTTTTTTTGTTTACCTTTTGTTTGGAATATTTTTCAAAACCACACATAAATAGATTTCGTCGGTATAGTAAATTGGTATTGGCATGTTATGAAAACCAGACTGTATTTTCGGTATACCGTCCATCTCAAAAAAACATTAGTCATTACATAAAAATTTCTTTCAGTAATTCATGTTTCACTCAGGATATTGGACTATCAGAATTTTATGTGGGCTAAGCCGCTTATACATTGTACAAGTGTTTGGCAGGATACATACCCCATGTACCCTGACAGAATTTTATGTAGCCTGAGAGTACATTTTTTATTTATTATTATTTTTTTTATGTCTATTTATTTATTTATTTAGTGGTGTTTTAAGGTCACATATTTCTGCACAATGGCTAATCATGACCACGGCAGTTTTACAGGGGGGGGGGGGGGTTGGGGGGGGGGGGGAGGAAGCTGGAGTACCCAGAGGAGAACCACTGAGAAGCTTTTTAGAGGACATCCATCCCAGGTATTGGTGACGGAGTTGTATTTTACCTGTAAAACAAAGCTTGTTTACCTTAGTAAACAAGCACAGCTTTACTTCCTAGAGTTCCCACAGGGACCCTGAGTGTACACACAAATCTGACAGAATACATAGGGCTGTATACTTTTCAAAAGGCAATTTGTCATACTGGAAAGCTATTGTAATCACATGAAATACATTAGGTATTTCAAAATGCTTTGAATTTAGCGATTTTATAATCCGAAACATTTTCCTTCCTTGCACCCAACTGACAGTACCTGATTACTTTGTCATGTCACTCTTTTGAATAAAATTCAAAAATGGTGTCCTGCTTTTTGACACTCAAATATTTTTGCAAAGTTTCACCTGTCGAGTTATTACAGTGGAACCCTATTAATTGAATAGCCCCTTTGCCAGTAAAAAAATATTCAATTAAAAGGAGTCTTCCATTAACAGGGATCTGGTCACTTTTCTGTATTCTGGAGATGAAGTGAACATTTATTCTTTTATATATCTTGTTTGGCAGTTCGCAGAGCCCTGAAAACTTACATTCCTGCATAAAACAAGAATTTATTATCAATAGCCTAGCCAAAACTTTACAAGAAATCACCACAAATGGAATACACCTTCCACCTGTATCCTAATAAGAAAACATATCTATGTCTTCGAGCACTAGCGATTTTTGTCACGAATTGTAATAACTTGGGTTTTCAGGTTTTAATAAATTGATTGTTACCAAGATCAAACTGCTGAGATTCCAACTGGTCATTTTGACACAAGGCAAGATTTAATGGCAGTTTTGTCCCATTTTTGCACCGTTTTGACTTTTGACAAATCTCTTCCAAACTTCTATCTATACAATGTCTATTATCATTACTGACACTTTCTGTCTCCTGAAGTGGTCTCGGGTTTGGTAGTGGTCCAGTTGAAGGCGTTGACATAGAACCAGGAAGTGAACTTTGTGTGCTTAAAGGGCTGCGTTCAAATGATCCAGCGTTTATTCTTGGGAGATCATCAAGAAGCTTTTGTAAGTGTTCTAAACTTTCTGTAGAAGTGCCTTCGTAATTCATCTGAGCTGGTGTGAACAGTTTGATCTGGTTTGGTCCCGTTCTGATAACGGCACTGACATTTGGTGGTGTAGATGATTGTGACCTAGAAATATCTTCCAAACTAAATCTCTCAGGATCGTGTTCACTACTGTATCCTGAACTTTTGTCGTAACAAATACGAGAGTTTGTCGTGTCATTACATGAACTTGTTTCACCATTCTGACTTCCCATTGGTGTGCCATTATTATCTCTATTTAGACTGGTTATACCTGTCTGTCCATAATTAAATAAATTTCTCACATTTATTGGATGCATTGGGGGAGGAATTGTGATAGGATTAAAGGATGAGGTTTGTGGTTTTGTGGGATAGTTATTAGACATGGGGTATTTTTCTGGACAGCTATAGCCAGAACTATTAGAGTTCAAACTTGAGTTAAATATCAGATCATTCCTCTTATTCAAAAGGTACTGGCTAAAATTTCCAAAAGAAGGTTTACGAACCTCCTTAACACTGCCACTGTTAATAGATATAGGACTATGATCTGACTGAGATGTCTGGGATTGAGGATATGTATGGTCGTCTGTCTCGCTGCTATGTACATCTTCAGATGTACACGTAGATGGTGATAATTGAACATTAAACTCATCTGGTGAAGGAGAAAGTTCAATGGTCGCTTTATCAATTTCTCTCATCAAATGATCAAGATTTTTGATTTTCACAATTCTTGATTTGGGAGGTGATGGTAAATTACTCTGCCATAATAGCGGTCTAATTGGTGGTTGAGCATTCACGGTGAAATCATAACCACTAAACTTTCTCGGTGGTGAAGGAGGTGTACCATCCTGCATGCCGTTGCTAGGATACATGAAATCAAAACTATCTGATGGAGGTAGATGGTTAAGTGCTTCTAGTAGTCGATCAGGTTCTTCTTCTATCTCTCCGAGAATCTGTCTCACTTCTGCTGCTTCTATATCTGTTCCGTCATCATACATATAGGGACCAAAACTATCAGGATCAGTTGTACTACTGCTTTTCTCATCCGATGATCTCCTGCCATTCTTGAGAATTCCTTTCTCTGGTCTTGAACCATCTGAAGACACAATTACAGGAGGGGGAGGCAACTCCCCTACATCTGACTCATCACTGGACATTCTTTTCTTCTTATGGAACACTTTATCGGATCTACGATTGAGAAAAAAAAACAACTAGATATTAATCACATATATATGCAATTACAATTCTTTTAATTTTATACTTTTCAAACTTACCAAAACAACCTAAAACACATGTATAATTTTGGAATACAAAAGTGGAACCCTGTTATTGCACAGTGACTTTGCCACTAAAAAAAATTCTGTCACTTTACGTAATAGAACAGTAAAAGCCGGAGACGCTATTCAGAAAATTGTACTTTAAATTTCTTTTTCAAATGTTTGTCTCAAAAAACTAGCTTATAACCCTCACTGGAAAGAGCTTAAAGAGTTCATTCCAATAAGAGGTCATAAGCTATGTTTTTTGCAGCAAAAAGTACAAATTAAGTTATTCAAGAAATTTATTTTGCCAAGTGTCATTTCTATTCAGGAAGGGTTATTGATTAACAGAAAGCCTGGAAATAAGCAGTCTATCATCTCCAGAATGAGGTTCCCAGAGGGTGAATTTGGTGATGGTATCCTGCACAGCAGGGTAGTAATACTGAATTTACCCTCTGTGAACCTCGAGCTGAATCAAGGTTTCAGGCCTTAACAGAAAGAGGTACCCAGAGGATAAATTTGGCAATTCTAGCCCACTGTATGGGATATCATCAGCAAAATCACCTTCTGGTGACCTCATTCTGCAAATGACAGATTGCTTATTTCCTGGCTTGATTGACAGGTATATTCACTTGTATCGGCTATAAAATAATAACACAGAGTTGCACCTAAACAAATATCGATGCGGAAATGGAAATACGGTCGCATTCGCACAGAGGTCAGTTATGATCATTGCGTAACAGCATTTTATTAGGAGTTACCGTTTCCGCATCGATATTCATTTCGGCAGCAACTCCGGATTGCGCAAAAAACATGGACGACATCGAATTGTTTGTTGATGCTTGAAGTGTTTTAAAATGTCGATAAATAAAGGATAACATATAGTTTGGATCAATTTACTCTGCACAAATGTAAAGAAATATGTGTACTATCAAATGCAGCCAGTGATAAGGGCGAAAGCTTGATATATATTCCTATTTTCGAGTTTGAAGGCCCATAAAAACTTGATGGGGAATTTTTTAGGTAAAGGGTTAAATTTCTAGATTAGGCTCTGATTGGGTCATAATTCCCTTGACATCTATCAGGTTTGAGAATAATAGGCACAATAGGCCTTTCACCATGATGGGCATAAAAGATTTATTGGTGGACATTACCCCTGCCATGTTACTCACCTGTAGGATGGCAAGTTTCCAAAACTAATCTTTGAGTCACTGTCCAGATAAGTGTCCCCTGGCTTCATGTAACTTTTCTTCATCTTTTTTCCTGGACTCCTTCTCCTGAAAAATAGATTAAACAGGCACTGTACTCTATCCTTCCTTAACTATCCAAAGGAATAAACCCATCCAGAAAATTTTATATCAGATTTGTAAACCTTATCTTTTCCCACTTTGTGACTGTTAGTCTAAAGCAGGGTTTCTGCTAGACCAGGTGCGGGTCCGTTGACAGGACCCATTCCCACCGCGGATCATACTATGATCAGTCAGAAAAGCTGGTGGTTAAAATGTCAAGTACAATGCTGTATCGTAACGACATTCAGGAACCTTTGTTTCCATGTAATATAGGCATAATTATGTTGTATACTATGCCTACTATTACTGGCAACAACATGATACTTTATAACCCCCAGACGAGAGGGGGAAACAAAGTTCAAATCCTAAACGTCGCGTATAAACTTTCAGACTTAAATTGTCGTGTTTGGTCCGAAATCACTGGCTTTTATATCGAGCGATAAATGATGTAATTGCATGTGCCTGACGTCACACATCCTGGTTCTTTTTTAATATTACCACGAGCGGTTGTAAACAAAGCTCAAGTACACGCTCAAAGTTTCGTTCTCTCTGCATTTCCAATTATTTACGTTGGAACGTATCGGGTTGTATAAAAAAAATTGAGGTAAATTAAGCGTCATAGTCACTGTCAGGATTCGTGGATTTTGTGTTAATTTGGGTTTGTATTTTTATGAAACCTCCGACCAGATGTAGTATTGTGTGTCCTGTGGGAATTTAGAGAATTGTAGGAGGAAAAAATATATATTTTCCACTTCAATTATTCAGCATTTTAGTGACCAGAATGACCCCAGAGGCCACCAGAGAGCACCTAAATATCAAAATTTTCCTGGGGGGAGAACCTTCGGCATGTGCGGCAAATAGCTTCGACGTCTGAGTTTCACTTTCTTTAAACTACTGGACCCACAAATTTTCCCCTAGCGGAGACACTTTCAACAATCAGGTTACATCATGTTGGACAGTTTTATGGGCAGAGGAAGTGGGAGTGGCCCAGAGAGAACCACCGAGCAATGGCAAGCAACTATCAGCAGAGTAAGCAGTGGTTGAAGGCAAGTGCACCATCAGCAGGCAGTATGCCTTAGTACATGGCACCAAAAAGCCCCCATGTGGGCGACCTATATGGGATATCTTACCCAAGGGCACAATGCAGTTAAGGTTGGTGAGGATCGAACCGTCAATCTTTTGGTCTGAAGTCAAATACTCCAAAACTTGCCGAGCCACCATGCTCCCTCCAGTTTGCAATAATATCTGTTGGTTATTTATTTATTATTTTTGGGTATTTTATGGTCACATATTTTTAAGTTTATTTAATTATTTACTGATGTTTATAAGGTCACATATTTCTGCACAATAGGTAATCATGACTGCACCTATTTTTGCACAATGGCTAATCGTGACTGTAACATGAATATAAAGTCAAGTCCAGCCAATCGTTTATACCCATGTTGCCCATTTTAGAGGACTTCCACCCCAGACATTGGTGATTGGGTCCTATTTTACCAGTAAACAGAGCTTGTTTACCACAGTAAACAAGCACGGTTTCACTTCCCAGGGTTACCACAGGCAAATATCTGTTAGTTCAATTTCATCTTTATCCAACATACGTGTATTAGATATTTGACTCATTACGTTTGATCTCACAATACGCCCCAAGCAGCAATTTTTTTCCCATAATGCAAATAGAAATTTAGACAATTCAATCTTGATGAGCTCTGTCAAATGAGACTGAATTAGTTAAATTCCAAGTTGCATTATGGGAAAAATTTGCAAGAGTTATTACCCTCTGCTTGTTGAATTATGCTTGAAATTTCATTGTTGTTGTAAGAACTGGAACAGTCAACATCCAATTTCAACAAGTTCTAATATCATTAGTTCAAATGATTGTTCCCAAGCATTTGGATATTTTGACATCAGAGTGGGATTATATATTATATTATTTTATGTTTAAGGTCACATAGTTATGCACAATGGCTAATCATGACCGTGACAGTTTTACGGGTGGAGGAAGCCGGAGTACTCGGAGAGAACCACTGAGCAACGACGAGCAGCTGCCAGCTCCCCAACATCGTAACTCCGCACTGCAGCACAGGCAGGGTTAGATTGGTGGAAGACATGTGTACCATCAACGTGCAGTACGCCTTAGTACACGGCGTCATCGTGCCCCCACGTGGGCAATGGAGATGAAGTGTCTTTCCCAAGGACACAACGCGGTTGCCGCAGGTGGGATTCGAACCGAGGACCTCTCGGCTTGCAGCCTGCACCTCTACCTACTGAGCCACCGCACTCCCTCAGAGTGGGATAATGTCGAAGTTGACTACATACACGGTGACATATGACCTGCAGTGTCTACCCTTAATTTAAAACAAAAGATAAAAAAAAATGAAGTTTGGCCTGATAAAAAGTAACAAATTAACAATACATACAATAAAATCATAAATTCTGACCCACAGTATCAGTGTTTTGAGTTGTCAATTACATCAACTCAGTGAGATAAATCTCATATTAAAATACAGGATGGCAATATCATCGCATGTGCAGGCCTGAAAATAAGCAGTCTGACATTTGCAGAATGAGGTCCCCAGAGGGTGAATTTGATGATGCTATCCCATACGGTGGGCCAATTTATCCTCTGGGTACATCTTTCTGTTTAGTTTTGAGAACCTGATTCAGACTGAGGTTCACAGAGGGTAAATTTAGAGATGCTACCCTGCTATGCAGGGTAGCATCACTAAATTCACCGTCTGGGGACCTCATTTTGCAGATGACAGTCCGCTTATTTTCTGGATTGCACATGTATATCTGATTTCTCGGGTTTTTTAGTTTAATTAAATAAAATACCCGAGTTTTTCTTTCAGTGTTTATTATCCCTCCACCTCCATAGGGAGGGGATATAGTAAAGAGCCCTGTCCATCCCTCGAAAAGTTTGTTCATGCAGTAATTTGCACAATGGCAGTTGGATTTCAATTAATTTTGGTCGGTTAATTCATAAAGATGATGTCAAGGACAGAGGTTTTTAACCACCATTATTTGATAAAACTATGTGAGTTATTTCCCTTTGTTTGTTGAATTTTGCCCCAAATTTCATTGTTTATGTTATGCAATAACTTGAACTATAGATCTCACATGTCAATAAAAATTTAATAGACTGCTTTGTTTCAACATTGTCAAGGACAAGCTGGATAACCACAAAGATTTTTTTTAAATTCAGAGTTATCCCCCTTTGTTTCTGAATTTGGCTCTAAAGTTCATTGTTTATTTATTTATTTATTGGTGTTTAAGGTCACATACTTATGCACGAGTGGCTAATCACGGCTGTGACAGTTTTACGGGTGGAGGAAGCCGGCGTACCCGGAGAGAACCACCGAGCAAAGACAAGCAGCTGCCAGCTCCACAACATCGTAACTCCACACTGCAGCACAGGCAGGGTTAGATTGGTTGAGGACATGCACACTGTCGACGTGCAGTACGCCTTAGTACACGGCGTCATTGTGCCCCCATATGGACAATTGGGGTTAAGTGCCTTGCCCAAGGACACAAAGCGGGAGTCCGAATCGACCGCCAAGACGGTCACCCATCCGAGGATTAACCAGGCTCGACGTTGCTTAACTTCGGCGATCTGACGAGAACCAGTTACCGCAACGCCATCGCACCCCCAAAAGTTCATTGTTTATGCAATAACTTCAATAGTGAACATCTGATTTTTATACAGTTTGAAACACTGTTTTGTATCTACACTGTCTTGGAAAATTTTAAAAAATAACAGTGATTTCTAAAAAAACACAAAAGTTATTACCCTTTGCTTGTTGAACTATACTTGACATTACATTGTTTTTGTAATAAATTGAACACTCAACATCCAATTTCAATAAGTTCTAATATCATTAGTCTTCAACCGATGATCGGAACCGGCCACCACAATCGGCTGATTGTGGGCAATCGGTTGACAATGGGAACAGCTCCTGGAATGTCGGTTCAACTGATTGTTGCCAGCATTTTGTGTTGATTCATAAACCTCATTTTTATTATCTTCTGCAACTGTTCAATTGTTAATGTAAAATGATGTCAATGATACCATTCAATAAAGTTGAAAAACCACCACAATGTGTATTCTTATTCGCTCTCGACGCTCCTTTACGGGATATACAAGTTAAACAACATGTAAAGCTTACAATTAAGCGTACTTGCAGCAATCGCCGGTTCATACCGGAAAAGTGAAGGTTGCACTCCACTGACTCGCGTTACAGTAAAAATCAGTTGCATGTACTTTGGTGGTAAACGTGACTCTGAGTGTGCACGACTGGTAATTTTACTGGAGCTGAGTCAACAGAGTTTAACACTGTGAAATATGTTCAATTTAATGTAGTTCTTTTGAGTCTTGACTTATCTAGTAGTGACCGGACTGTAAAGACTGTAAAATATGTTCAATTTACTGTAGGTCTTTGTGAGCCTCGACTTGTCTAGTAGTGGATGGTATTACAATCAGAATCGACATCCGAATCGGCCGATGGTGAGCTCAAATAACCAGTAATCAGTCTGCGGCCATTTTTGATAATCAGTTGAACACTAAATATCATGCTTTGTATTTAATAATCTCTTGGACAACAACTTGAAAAATCATCAGGATTTCTTGAAAACAGAAAAAGTTATTGCCCTTTATTAGTTCTATTTCACTTATATTTTTATTTTTAATGTGATTACTTGAAGAGTAAATAGCCAAATTTGATATGTTATTATAAATTAACATGACTTCATGTAAAACTATTACTAATCAAATATTAACCAAACACTATGACATGGTATAAGTACACATATTGACTTTGCTCCCCAACTCAGTACTATTAGATGCATAAAGTAGAAATACAGACCTGTAACAAAGTAATGTGAATGTGAGAACTAAAACCACTCCACCGACCACCGATGCTAAAATAATGATCAGCCACATAGTACTGATACCTGCCACATCACCTACAAAATAACATTTAAGTATTAGAAAGCTAATGGAGTGGATCCCACTTAATTGAATACCTTTTATTTGAATAACGCTATTAACTGAATATAACTGCCAAACAGAAAACAATTTACCATACCTTAACTGGTAGAGTGCTGAATGCCCATATTTGTACTTTATTCTGAAGTGCCAGTACCGCAATATAAAGGCTTCATATTCTGTGGATGTGCTTATCTTTGAAGTGATATTTTTTTATCTGTTGGGATTTGCCTCGTTACAATTTATGGGAGAATGCCTATGGGCCTATTGGCACTCTCCCAACAAATGTAACAAGGTAAAGATGCACAAAGAAATTTTCAGGACCAAACACAAGAGAGAGGGGCCACACCCCAGGGCATACCCCCACAGTGCAAACAATGACAAGAGAAGAAATGAACCATGATACTGTGAAAGGTATTCCCATAAACAATCTTCATTCCAAATTTCATTGAGAGCCACTAACCCCAAACCAGAGATATGAGGTGAACAGACAAAAAGTTGGTTATTTAACGAGGCAAACGGCAAAATTATTGTCTTTGTGTTACAGCAAGATAATTGTGAAGGCCAAAAACACCTATTACTGAAGTCTAGTGATGATCGGACCATCCACATAAGAGATGTAGAACAAAGACATAATGCCACATGTAGGGAGGTGATTTGCATGTATTTCTTGGTTTTACTGCTGGGACATGACTCATTTGAAAGCCTTTCCCATAAACAATCTTCATTCCAAATTTCATTGAAATCTGATAACCCAAACATGAAATATGAGGTGAACAGACAAAAAATTGGCTATTTTATATTTTATGAGGCAAACAGCAAATTTTCAAAATGGGGGGGGGGGGGGGGGGATAAGTCAAAAAAGTGAAAAGTAAGAAATATTATTAGCGACTCATTTGAAAGCCTTTCCCATAAACGATCTTCATTCCAAATTTCATTGAGATCCAATAAGCCAAATCTGAGATATGAGGCAAACAGACAAAAAATAGCCAATTTTTATGTATTCAAAGGGCCATAACTCACAGAAAAAATATTCCAACAGCAAAATGGCTGATGCAACTTAAAAGAACTTATGATAGTGAATAAATGTATGAAATTTCATTGAAATCTGAGCAGTAATGTTGAAGTTATAACACGAACAGACATTTGAGTGTGGATGGACAGACGTACTGACAGACGCACACAGAGAAACGCAATCCAGTATAACCCATTTTTTTTTAAAAACTGGGTGTATAATAATTTAGCACTCCAGTTAACCCTCTGATGTCAAAATGCAGAGATTTATAGAGCAAATTTTTCCCATAATTCAACTGGGAATTTAACCAATTCAATCTTGTTTGACAGATCTTACTTAGCTCTGTCAAACAAGACTGAATTGCTTAAATTCCAAGTTACATTATGGAACAAAATTGCAGCTTGACATTTTGATATTTCGACATCAGTGTGCAGAGAGTTAAGGACAAATTTGATTTGTTAATCACATATAGGTTACAGAGTAAACGTCTGTTAATTGAACAAAGAATCTTGTAAATTATGTCAAGAAATAATCCTGACAGTCACCAAATTCCTCTTGTTTATATATCTATTTGGCCCCAGCACAATGTCCCTCACCTCTCATGAATTATTTCACGTAACCAGTCCAGTCAAGCGATTACTCTCTTTTTATTTCTTTGTTACTCAAATTTATGTTTTTTTACTGACTGAATAGGCTTAGTAACTGATCCTCAAGAACTCCTAAGATTGATCAAAGGAAAGTTAGTCTGAACCCAATGGAGATACTTACAGACAGTGATTTTTGTGAGAATGCTGTCATACAAACTATTGCGAAAGAATATAAGGCCTGTCAAAAAAAAAAATTCTCCAAGGTTTCAATTTCCTGACACAACACAATTTAAGATTGCTTTTTAAAGAATATGCGAAATAATATACATTGAATATCTACAAAATATTTGAGTTATTATTGATTAAAAAAAAGTGCTGGGATTCGAAAATTGATACATACATATTATCGATACAGTGGAGTAATCTCGGTTGTAGTATCACTTTAAGTTGAGGTCGGATTGCCAGATTCAACTCGCTGCCACAGGCAGCGAGTTTGATCTGGCGATCTGACCTCCTCAATGAGGCATGATGCAGTGACCCAGATCACTTCACTATAGTGATAAAAGGTTTATTATATGACTTGGAGTTCAAGATCACATGCAACACTGCTAGCATTAACAATTCCCCAATCCTTTTTTGAAAAATTGGATTGAAGTGAAAAAGAATTATTTTTGTTTACACTTATTTTTGTAACAGGTGCAAACTTCCTGGGAATCTCCCGTTGCGCATAAATGTGATAAAAAAATATCATGAATGCAATAAAAAAACCTGGACTGTCGTTTAAGCACACCTATTCCAGCTTGGAGTAAAGAACTCATTGCAACTGGAACAGCTCAGTATGTGAATTTGAACGCCCTCGTAAATAGTCTTGTCATACTACAGTGATACAGAATCGGATTCCACACTGTGGATATTCCAGGGAACAGGAAAAGATTGTCAAACAGTAGTGATATTTAGCGGTTAAATTACATAGTCATATAATAAAAAGTTATAGCATAGGGAGCTGATTGTTAAAGAACTCACTTTTTGTCCTGACAGCAGATATCGATGGTGCAACAGTTGTGATGTAGCGGCCTACTGTAACCATTTGTGGTGGTGAGGTAGCTGGAAGCATCATAGGTGCAGTGATATTGTTTGTAGTCACTGGCAAAGCATCAGTTGTAGTAAAGGGCGCATCCTTTCTTGTAAAATTAACTTTATAATTACATGCTTGTCCTCCCCAGCCATCATTACAAAAACAATCTCCTCTTTGCGTACAAACCTGTAATTAAAAGAAAATATAAACAGAGAGTAATCATTTGACTGGTCTGGTTACATGAAATAATTCATGAGAGGTGAGAGACGTTGCACAAACACGAGTGCGTGAATGCGTATGAGTGTTTTACAATATAGTCCTTCGTCTTGAATGAATTATTTCACATAACCAGTCCAGTCAAGTGATTACTCTGTTTATTACTTTTCATTATTAACGATAATCATATTATTATTTAACCCTTTACCTAATGTAACAGCCAGCACTATTCTCAAAAATTGCCAATTAATTTTCCTTATTTTTTGACTCTAAAACATAGGTTATGACCCCCTCATTGGAACGAGCTTGTTGAGCTTGTTCTAATGAGGGGTCATAACCTATGTTTTTGAGACAAAAAATGAAAAATAATAGCTATTCAAGATTTTTTTTTGCAAGTGTTGTCTGCTTTTCATATTAGTTAAAGGGTAAAAAAAAATAAAAAACAATGAAGTCCCCATTACATCCTCGGCAAAGCATCTTCATTTGCACACACGGATACATGACACAATTGTTGATTTCATAATTCACTTGTGAAGTTATAGTTTATAATCAAACCTGGAAATCCAAGTAAATCACACTTTGGAAAGTAATAAAATTTAGTAATGAACTTTATTTCTTCAAATCTATGAAACTGACACAAACTTGCAAAATGAACATGATTCACTTTGGAACAGAAACAGTAAAGTGGTCCAAGACTCCTTGGGTTGTTGATGTGGGGCTCTCAAACCATCTTCATCAGTTTCCAAGACTCCATGGGTTGCACTTCGCTATGGGTTGTTGATGTGGGGCTCTCAAACCATCTTCATCAGTTTCCAAGACTCCATGGGTTGCACTTTGTTATGGATTGTTGATGTGGGGCTCTCAAACCATCTTCATCAGTTTCCAAGACTCCATGGGTTGCACTTCGCTGTGGGTAGTTGGTGTGGGGCTCTCAAATCATCTTAATCAGTTTCCAAGACTCCATGGGTTGCACTTTGATATGGGTTGTTGATGTGGGGCTCTCAAACCATCTTCATCAGTTTCCAAGACTCCATGGGTTGCACTTCACTATGGGTTGTTGATGTGGGGCTCTCAAACCATCTTCATCAGTTTCCAAGACTCCATGGGTTGCACTTCGCTGTGGGTTGTTGGCGTGGGGCTCTAAAATCATCTTAATCAGTTTCCTAGACTCCATGGCTAGCACTTTGATATGGGCTATTGATGTGGGTCCCTCGAATCATCTTCATCAGTTTCCACAACTCCATGGATTGTACTTCATTATGGGTTGTTGATGTGGGGCTCTCAAACCATCTTCATCAGTTTCCAGTTCATATAAAACAATATTCCCTTTATATTAACCCTTTACCCAACTAGACGATATGAAAGTTAAAAAATTTATAGTAATTTATATATTTTTTATACTTACCAATGATCCAGACATAGCTGGTGCTAACTCTTAAAATATAGGGCCAAACACAAATTTTGCCCCCCAATCCCCAAAATTTGCATCTAAAACTAAAGAAAACATGTCCTGAAAGGCCCTCCACACTTCGCCCCCACTGCGCATGCGCAGTGTCAAGGACGTTCCGAAATTGGCGCCATTAATCATTCTAATAACCAGTGCCTGGTAAGCGCTATGTACTCAGCGGGGAGGCAAGAGTTCCCAACTCCTGGGAGGGCCATCCCCGTCTGGGTCATTGGTAAGTATAAAAAATATATAAATTACTATAAATTTTTTAACATTTTTATACTGTACCAATGACCCAGACATAGCTGAATAGTAAAAAGGCTGGAGGGCCAAGGACATAGAGCAAAATGGAATACGCTCAATAAAATAAAATAGAGTCATCCCCTGTAGGGAAAAAGAAGTAATAGGCCTTACATGTATCTTTCTTATTTATGATAAATTAGAAAGATACAACACCTTCCAAAATTGAGCTTCATACATCCATGTACTCTATTAATATCCAATATAATCCTTATATTAATAATTTTTAAAGTAAGCCAATAAATAAAGTAAGTCTAGAGAATAGAGACTCTTATACTCCTAAAAGTGTCTGAGGATTGCATAATCATGTCCGTTGACATATGCAATATTCAAAAGCTATACTTTAAAAACTAAGACTTGAATGAATTTTAAAAACCTAAACTTCTCACTAAACAACCATCCCAATAACAGCTCAGAATTACTAACTCCGGAGGAGGTATCCCCTTGTTTTCATAGTAAAACAGGTGACCCAAGGGAACACCCTCCCCCCCCCCCCCTTTTTCTTGCCCTGGGTCAAATAGCCCAGAGCGAAGAGGGCAGCCGAACGGAGACACTGCCGAAACAGACAGCCTACCTAGCTATAGTAGCAACTGTTAAGTGAATGACATTCTGAGCAGTAGATAATAGACCTAACAACAGAGGCCTCCAGAAATGGACTCGATATTTCTAAGATAAAATTCATGAATGTGGATGGCTGAGCGCAATGAGCGGCCTTCAAAAATCTATAATAGCGACACTATTAATGTAAGCCCAAGAAGTAGAAGAACTCTTACTTCATGAGCCGAAATCTTAAGCACAACTGCTAAGTCAATGATATACCATAAGCAGTACCGATAGTTAATAGAATCCATTAACAAAAAAATGGAGCGTAACGTCCTTCTACTAGACAACAAAGACAGAAGAAGCTTACGCCCTTTGTAATAAACAGATATCTGTTTATAAATACATAAACTGTACCCGGAAAGAGTAAAGGCCTATGCCCATACGAAGACGGAAGGACCTTAAAATAATAGGTTCCGGATAAAAGGAGCCTAACTCTTATGCAACAATCCAACCTAAATAGTAACGGAAGTATTGATTCCGAAACTATGAAAGTGAAAATCATCCATCGATAGTGCATGAAACTCACTGACTCTACAGTAAAAGAGAAACCAACAGAATTACTGTCTAAAAGGTCAGAATTTGAAAACTACTGTTTCCAGAGGCTCAAATGATTACTTAGCTAAATAAGAACCGAAGTTAAAATCCGTATAGGAATTTAATCTAAAGATTCTAAGTCTATTTATCAAAAAGTTACTAACTGACTTAGATAAAGAGACAAAAGACTCAATTGTAAACTATCGTAGAGTGCATAGGTATGAGGTAACATAAACCTATAACCTAAATAATAACAGGCTGCAGTAGATCTTGTGAAACAAGTATACTAAAAAATAACAATGAGTAGTACGGAGGGATCAACAATATGAACATAATGATCCCTACACCACGACGGAAGAGCCTCCACTTTAGCCGCATAGAATAGTGAAGAAGAGGATCTCCTATAGTAAGAAATCGCGTCCAAAGCTCGTCCAGTACAGTGCTTACAATGCAATACGGACCACACAACGGAATACATGAAGGTTGCGACCTTGCTGGTTGTGATAAAGATGACACGATTTACCCAGTGAAAAAGATCCTCACATAGAGGAAGATTTCACGTTAAGACCCACAGTAGACAAGAGAGTAAATTACTCATGATCTCTGTGAAGATAGAGATGCTATCAACAGAAATGTATTGTGGTTGTTTATCTTAGCAATACCTGCTAAAACAACAGCGCCGGAGGATACGCGTATCCTATCATTCCGTCCTATAGATCAATAGAGCGTTAACAATATTAGCTCAGAGATCTGGACAAGCCAACACATACGTCTGCAATTGATTAGCAAGCTGTGTCATAAATAAATCATCATTGGGCGCTCCCATAGATAGCAAATCTGATTGAATACTTGTTTGTTGAGAGTCCATTCTGACAGCAACAAGCGACCCGTAAGAGAACGGGAGTCCGATAAAACAATCAGACGACCCGGAATATGACGGACCAAAACTGAACTTGGTGTACTATAACCAACAGACGGATTCTTTCCATTAAATTAAATAACGGAAACGAAAGAGTGCCTCCCTGGTTCCGGAGATACGCCACTACTGTCGAATTAAAGGACAGGAATTTGGGCATGCGTTTCTGAATAATGTTCATGCAATGACATAAAGCAAGCCTAAAAAACATTATTCCGCGGAAGTTAAACTGATTGCTAAAAGACTGCGGAACCCAAAGACCCTGGCACTTCGAATCCGTAGGGATCAGTATTATATCCCAATCTGTTTGACTGGCAACTGTCATAACAGCCACACTCGGGTCCGGCAACTGCGGCGGCACTCTCTGAGTCAACCACCGAATGTTTGCCCCAGTCTGAATCTCTTGTAACACTAGATAGACAAGAGAACGTGTAAATCGAGCAATTCATAGATTGCCGAAAAGTTGCCGTCGAAGAGAAGCTCCTCCGAGAACGAAGCGACTCTGAGAGAGTTCTTAACCTTACTATCCACGCGTGTGGATGTAGCTAGGGCTGCGTCACGTCTAACTAACTCCAATCAGCCACTGAAGGGCGGAGTTATACGTGAACAAACTACTGCCCTCAAAAGAAATTACATTGAGAATAATATCCCGTAAATCTTTTCTTGAAGACGTAATGATAACGCCTCAGTAAGGCGGATTACGTATAATAAAGCGTCTAAGTTAAGTCTACTATACATAATGTCGTTCCCAACATTGAAATTGGAAAAGACATAAACGGCGAAAAAGAATATATGCAGTCTTTAATCACACCGTCTAGACGCATATGAACTCTCGGTATGCCCTGCTCTGCCAAAATAAACTATTCGTATAAATGATAAAATGGCAGAAATGAGCAACGCGGACAAGAAACTAAACTATCATGCTTAGTAGCAGGCTTGTATATATATATATATAGCGTCGAAAAATAAAACACATGTTGTAATGACAATATTGGACTGCGTCGGTAAGTCAGGGACAATGTCCCTGATCCGATCGAAAAATCCGAGTCCAATGACGCTATAAGTCTCTTATCCAAGATCGCAGCAATGAAGTCCGAAATAATAATCACTGGAAGATAATGCCAGAAGATATGAAAGGCATCTTCCGATACTACTAAAGGGAAAACTCGAAATCTTTCGAATCCCTTTCGCCATCCTGTCGGACCCTATAAAGCGTTCAGTCGTCCGTAGCTGATGCAACCGCGGACCGCACCGACCCAGCACCGTCGGATAATTCCTGATTCGACCGAGAAACTGTCAATTGCTGGGATGCTGCGAAACAACTGTGCTAACTCGGATAGCACGTCCGTCACTGAGGCCTGAGGAGAAGCGGTCTTACGATGCATTGCCGCTGGAAGCTCCGTGATCGTTACCCCGTGCATACTACCAATATGCGAGCGAACGGAGTGTATAGGCCTCGTGTCCCTTGGCTACCGGATGGCGCGACCTATTCGCCGTGGAATCACTGAATGCCGAAACTGATCGGATACTCGAGGTCACGTAGCCAATGTGCGGTCGTGTGCCCTGCTGTGAGGATGAGGAAGCATTAAAGACAGTCTCTCGGACTGTCAATATAACGGAGCGTCCCGACCAACGGACATATGCTCCGAATGTAAAATATCTGAACCACAACATGCGGTCCCCTATGTTGTTGGGCGAGAGAGGGACCTCTCTCGCTCACAGCCCGGACAGACCTGGACAAGCCAGGAACCGGACTAACAGGCTTCCTCCGATCTGTCCTCAATCTGCCGTCACTGGGTGAGTACTAAAGTAATTAAAGTGCTCGCATCACCCAAATCTCCTTCCTAGACCGCAACGGACGAACCCGGCAGCCGAACCATTCGATGAATGTACGCTACACCGGGTGAGCTAGCGAATGTCACTCCGTAGGCGATAGACATATTCCATGAGCACTTATTGCCGCTAACTCTTCATTAACTATGACGACAGAGGTACACTTTTGAAAGACATCTCCATAACTCTTCGAACAAGAAACCAGAAATGCTTGGTTAGCAAGCATAAAATAATAATATATATAGCGTCGTTCAATAATTCGAAAGTTTGTGTGACATTATTGGACTATGTCGGAACTGAGGGACGATGTCCCTGAACCGAACCAAAAATTTCTAAGTCCACCGACGCTATCAGTTTCTTATCCGGCATCGCAGCATTCTGGTCCGACGAAAGAAGCTGTAGAAGACCAAGTCAGATGACATACACAACAGCATATGTTGTTCCGAAAGGGAAAGCTCGAAATCCTCCGAATCCCTTTCGGTATCCCGTCGGACCGGATGAAACTTTCGGACGTCCGTACCCGCTTCCGCGGAGCGTCCCGACCCAGCATCGTCGGATAAAATATATGCGACAGATTCAGTTGATGCTGGGATGCTGCGATAAACTGTGCTATTAAGGAAAGCACGTCCATTCCCGAGGCCTGTGCAGTAGCGGTCTTACGATGCATTGCCGCCGGAAGCTACGTGTACGTTGACTCCCGCACACTTCCTATGCGAACGTCCGGAGTCTGCAGGCCTCGTGTCCCTGGCTACCGGATGGTGTGACCTGGTCGCCGAAGAATCCTTGATCGGCAAAGCTGGTAATATATCGGCGGTCACGCAGCCAAGGTGCGGTCGTGTGCGCTGACGAGAAGAGGAAGCCTTAGCAGTCTCAGCAGACTGCCTATACAACGGAGCGTCCCGAGCGACGGACGTATGCTCCGCTTGCGACACATTTTGTACCACAACATCTGGGGCCAGATGTTGTTGAACGAGAGAGGGGCCTCTCTCGCTTGCCGTCCGGATGGACCGGAACGAGCTATGAACCGGACTAAAAGGCTTCCTGCGTTCTCCCTCCGATCCGCCGTCACTGGGTGTGCATTAGGTTAATTTATAGTGCTCGCATCACCCCAAAATTCCTTCTAGACCGCAACGGACGAACCCGGCTGCCGAACCATTCGGTGAATGGACGCTACACCGGGCGAGCTAGCGGACGTCAAAGGCCGTCGAACCTACTAGGGTCCTCTTAGGCAATTGGCGTATTTACATGAGCACTTTTCTGCTAGCCCTTCATTAATTGTGACGACGGAGGCACACTGTTGGAAGACATCACAGATACATCACCCTAATCTTGATCGTCTGAAATAGAAATTGATAAAGTAGAGTGACCTTGCGGGGAAAGGACCGGAGTGTCCAAATCCCCAACAACATACCGTGACCTACGCTTCCCATATTGTCATCGAAATCATACGATACAGAACAGGAGTTAATGCGAGTACACTGACCACATATAGAATGACAATAAAGTCAGAGGAAGACTTCCTCTTAAAACAATAGATCAATATCCTTTCAATGTGAAAAGAAAACAAGTCCTGGTACTCGCACTAACCCCTGGCAATCAAAATACATAATAATAATATGATCCATTAATATAGAAAAAATAATTGAAATCAAAATATTTTGAAAAAATATTTTTTCAGAACAGCCCAAGTTTCTGAAAAGTAACATTGAGCCCCAATGGATCCCAAGCCTAAGTGTGGACAAAAATTTTAAAAATATTTTAAACAATTTATTCAACACTTACGAACAATAATAATGTATCTAGTTATGATTAAAATAACATCAAGATATTATTTTTTAGAAATCCCCCCCTCACACAGAGGGCTGTTGTAAATGTAAACAATGAGTGTAAAAACACTAAAATAAGACTCCAGGCACCCAGGCCCGAAATCAGTTACCAAAAATACACTATCTGATGCAAAACAGAGACTTCCAGGGAAGAAACTGCAGAACATCAGATGGTAGATGCAGAACACAACGCCTAACCACCCGTAGGTGAAGACGTAAACATGGGGAAAGAACAGAATTCATTCTGTTATTCAGCTAAAACTCCCAAGAAAATTTAGTAATAATAATTACAAAAACTATGCCAAAAGCATGGGAGAATAGCAAGGGGGAACTTAAAGGACAGGGAGAGAGGAAAACACTTAAAAAACAGTGTAACTAAATAATCAGAATGACAACAAAATGGCTGCTGCCTTGAAAATAGGTAACTTAACATAATTTCATTAAAAAAATTTAAGTTACAGCCCTGATAATATTCTGTCACACATTCTTTTCCTCTCCTCCTTCTCTATCCTCCTTAGAATCACCATTTCACTAATATTTATGTGTCTGGCATCATTTAAACTGAGATTTATAAGCACAAAGATCAGTCAGATGTTAACTGATGAAGGGCCAAACTTAGAATGATTAATGGCGCCAATTTCGGAACGTCCTTGACACTGCGCATGCGCAGTGGGGGCGAAGTGTGGAGGGCCTTTCAGGACATGTTTTCTTTAGTTTTAGATGCAAATTTTGGGGATTGGGGGGCAAAATTTGTGTTTGGCCCTATATTTTAAGAGTTAGCACCAGCTATGTCTGGGTCATTGGTACAGTATAAAAATATTCACTATTTTAAATAATTATTATTTTTTTCAAATTTTCCGCAAAATTTCAACAAAACCATATCAAGTGACCCCTCATTGGAACCATTCAAGGAGCTTGTTCCAATGATGAGGGCACTGGATATTGATATGGCTTTGTTGAAACTATTTTTTCAACAGCAGAATTTGTCGGGGTATTTAAGGTCAACTGTATTTTTTCAGATGCGGCCAATTGTTAGGTAAAGGGTTAAGAGACCTATACTAAGGGTAGAGTCAGCAGGAGGTCTGTCAATTTGAGAGCCCCCCCCCCCCCCCCCACAAGTGATGTGGCCCAATTTGTAATGCTTTTCACAACTTATAAATCCTGGACACATCCTGACTCAGAATCAAGGAAATTGCGTTTATTTGTCTCAAATTGCAAATTTTTTCCCAGCGGAGGCACCCCTCTTCAGCGGGAGGGGGTGTCCCCTCTAGTGCTTGCCCCATCTCACCACTACATGGCTTGGATTATTGTGCACATCCTATTCCCTATGCCCCTCGTAGTTCAGCGATCTGAACATAGCAGCTCCCCCTATGTAGGAGGTAGCCGCTACGTTCAGATCGCTGAACTAGCCCCCTAGATATTACTCTTGCCCCCTAACTTTGATATCCTGGCTATGTGCCTGGTCTTATATGTCCCCCTCAGCATATAGAGTTGCCTAAATAAAAGGTAAGGCTAGTAGGAGGTCTTGTAAAGTTGAGAGGTTCACCAACTGGATCTACCCTTCAAATGATTACTGCAGTCTACATACAAAGCACTGGGTTCTTAGCTCCCTCAATGAATTTATCAGGGTACAAATTCTCTCTGGACAAAATCTCCCTGACAAAATCCCACCTGGCAAAATCCCTCCCAACTTTCTACTAATGTAGACAAAATCCCACCTGACAAAATCTCTCCCAACTTTCTACTAATGTAGACAAAATCCCACCTGACAAAATCCCTCCCAACTTTCTACTAATGTAGACAAAATCCCACCTGACAAAATCCCTCCCAACTTTCTACTAATGTAGACAAAATCCCTCCCAACTTTCTACTAATGTAGACAAAATCCCACCTGGAAAAATCCCTCCCAACTTTCTACTAATGTAGACAAAATCCCACCTGACAAAATCCCTCCCAACTTTCTACTAATGTAGACAAAATCCCACCTGACAAAATTCCTCCCAACTTTCTACTAATGTAGACAAAGTTAAAAAATTTATAGTAATTTATATATTTTTTATACTTACCAAGGACCCAGACTTAGCTGGTGCTAACTCCAACAAAACCAGGGCCAAACACAAATTTTGCCCCCCAATCCCCAAAATTTGCATCCAAAACAAAAAGAAATCATGTCCTAAAGGACCTCCATAGTACGCCTCTACTGCGCATGCGCAGTGACGCAGTCGTCCCGAAATTGGCGCCAATTATCATTCTTACTGGCAGTGCCTGGTCAGCGCTATGTACTCAGCGGGGAGGCAAGAGTTCCCAACTCCAGGGAGGGCCATCCCCGTCTGGGTCATTGGTAAGTATAAAAAATATTTAAATTACTATAAATTTTTTAACATTTTTATACTGTACCAATGACCCAGACTTAGCTGAATAGTAAACAAGCTGGAGGGCCTAGGACATGGAGGAAAATCCAATAAGCTCAACTATATAGTAAAGAGGTAACCCCTTAAGGAGAAAAGGAGTATTAGGCTTTACATGTATCTTTCTTATTTAATATTAAATTAGAAAGATACACTACCCTTAATAATTGAGCACAATAACATTCATGTTCTCTATTAACATCCAGTATAACCCTTATACTAATTATTTTTAAAGCAAGCCAATAAATAAAGTAGTCCAGAGAATTGAGACTCTTTATAATCATTTAAAAGTGTCCGAGTATTGTATATTAAAGCCCGTTTGACACTTGACATATACAAATGCTTCACACCGAGCTACACTTTAAAAATAAGACATGAATGAAATTAAACATTAATATTACACTTTAAAACCATCCCGGAAGCGACTCAGAAATACTGACTTGGAGGAGGCATTCCCTTGCTTTTCACTATAAAGCAGGTGACCTAAGGGAACACCCGCCCCCCCCCCCCCCCCCCCTTCCCCTTGCCCTGGGTCAAATAGCCCAGAGCGAAGAGGGCAGCCGGATGGAGTCACTGCCGGAACAGAAAGCCTGCATAACTATAGTTGCAACTGTTTAGTGGACGACATTCTGAGCAACAGATAACGGACCTAAACAATGCAGGTCTCCAGAAATGGACTCAATATTTCTGAGATAAAAATTCGTAAATGTGGATGGCTGAGACCAATAAGCAGCCTTCATTAAATCTGTAATAGCAACACTATTAGCATAAGCCCAGGAAGTAGAAAGAGCTCTTACTTCATGAGCAGAAATCTTAAGCACAGACTGCTGAGAAGAAGATAAATCTTCATAAGCAGTACGGATAGTTAACTGAATCCATCTAGCAATAGAATGGACTGAAATGTCCTTTCTATTAGGCATCAAAGACAGAAAGAAACGTTTCCGTCCCTTTCTGATAAACTGAGATCTCTGTTTATAGATACGTAGTGCTCTAACAGGACAGAGTAAAGGCCTACGCCCGTCTGAAGACGGAAGAGCCTTAATAACAATAGGTTCCGGATATTTATTAGGAGCCTGATTCTTAGCTAAAAAGTTAAAAAATTTATAGTAATTTATATATTTTTTATACTTACCAATGACCCAGACTTAGCTGGTGCTAACTCCACAAAAACCAGGGCCAAACACAAATTTTGCCCCCCAATCCCCAAAATTTGCATCCAAAACAAAAAGAAATCATGTCCTAAAGGACCTCCATAGTACGACTCTACTGCGCATGCGCAGTGACGCAGTCGTCCCGAAATTGGCGCCAAATATCATTCTTACTGGCAGTGCCTGGTCAGCGCTATGTACTCAGCGGGGAGGCAAGAGTTCCCAACTCAGGGAGGGCCATCCCCGTCTGGGTCATTGGTAAGTATAAAAAATATATAAATTACTATAAATTTTTTAACATTTTTATACTGTACCAATGACCCAGACTTAGCTGAATAGTAAACAGGCTGGAGGGCCTAGGACATAGAGGAAAATCCAATAAGCTCAATTATAAAATAAAGAGGTAACCCCTTAAGGAGAAAAGGAGTATTAGGCTTTACATGTATCTTTCTTATTTAATATTTAAATTAGAAAGATACACTACCCTTAATAATTGAGCACAATAACATTCATGTTCTCTATTAATATCCAGTATAACCTTTATACTAATTATTTTTAAAACAAGCCAATAAATAAAGTAGTCCAGAGAATTGAGACTCTTTATAATCATTTAAAAGTGTCCGAGTATTGTATATTAAAGCCCGTTTGACACTTGACATATACAAATGCTTCACACCGAGCTACACTTTAAAAATAAGACATGAATGAAATTAAACATTAATATTACACTTTAAAACCATCCCGGAAGCGACTCAGAAATACTGTCTTGGAGGAGGCATTCCCTTGCTTTTCACTATAAAGCAGGTGACCTAAGGGAACACCCGCCCCCCCCCCCCTTCCCCTTGCCCTGGGTCAAATAGCCCAGAGCGAAGAGGGCAGCCGGACGGAGTCACTGCCGGAACAGAAAGCCTGCATAACTATAGTTGCAACTGTTTAGTGGACGACATTCTGAGCAACAGATAACGGACCTAAACAATGCAGGTCTCCAGAAATGGACTCAATATTTCTGAGATAAAAATTAGTAAATGTGGATGGCTGAGACCAATAAGCAGCCTTCATTAAATCTGTAATAGCAACACTATTAGCATAAGCCCAGGAAGTAGAAAGAGCTCTTACTTCATGAGCAGAAATCTTAAGCACAGACTGCTGAGAAGAAGATAAATCTTCATACGCAGTACGGATAGTTAACTGAATCCATCTAGCAATAGAATGGACTGAAATGTCCTTTCTATTAGGCATCAAAGACAGAAAGAAACGTTTCCGTCCCTTTCTGATGAACTGAGATCTCTGTTTATAGATACGTAGTGCTCTAACAGGACAGAGTAAAGGCCTACGCCCGTCTGAAGACGGAAGAGCCTTAATAACAATAGGTTCCGGATATTTATTAGGAGCCTGATTCTTAGCTAAAAAACCGACGTTAGTAGTGAAGGTGATAGTGTTCCCAACACTACGATAATGAGAATCATCCACCGATAGTGCATGAAGCTCACTGACTCTTCTGGCAGAAGAGAAAGCTAAGAGAAAAGCTGTCTTATAAGATAAGAATTTGAAATCTACTGTCCCAAGAGGTTCAAATGGCTTTTCCTTCAATTTAAGGAGAACCCAAGCTAAATTCCACTTAGGAATTAATCTAAGAGTTCTGGGTCTATTTATCGAAAAGTTTCTAACCAATTTCGATAAAGAGACATTAGATCCAATTTGTAAACTATCATGATGTGCATAGGTATCAGATAACATAGATCTATAACCCTTTATAGTAACCGGTTGCAGTTTGATTTCGTCAAACAAGTATACTAGAAAGTTAGCAATGTCTGGTATAGAGGGATCAAATATATCAACAGAATGATCCCTACACCAACGACGGAAAACCTTCCACTTAGCCGCATAGTTTAGCGAAGAGGAGGTCCTCCTACAGTTAGAAATCGCGTCCACTGCTCGTCCTGTAAAGTGCTTGCCATGCAAGAAGGACCGCACAACGGAAAAACGTGAAGGTTGAGACCTTGCGGGTTGTGATGCAGTTGGCGCGATTTCCCCTGCCAAAGAAGATCCTCTCGTGGAGGGAGCTTCCGCGGTAGGTCCCACAACAGACACCTGAGTAGATTTATCCACGGTCTCTGTGGCGACAGAGATGCTACCAACAGAATCTTGCATTGAGATTGTTTTATCTTTAGCAATACTTGTTGAATTAACGGCGCTGGAGGATACGCATATCCTATCATTCCGTCCCAAGGGATCGATAGAGCGTCTACAGCAAATGCTCTTGGATCCGGACACGGGGACACATACGTCTGCAACTGATTGTTGAGATGTGTCGCAAATAAGTCTATCATTGGCCGTTCCCATTGGTAGCAAATCTGATTGAATACTTGTTTGTTGAGAGTCCACTCCGACGGCAACAAGCGACCCTTTCGAGAAAGGGAGTCTGCTAGCACATTCAGACGACCCGGTATGTGACGGACCGAAAGAAGAACGTGATGTTCCAACGCAAACAGAAGAATTCTTTCCGTTAGATTGAACAACGGAACTGAATGAGTGCCTCCCTGATTCCGTATATACGCCACTACTGTCGTATTGTCGGATAGGATTTGGACATGAGCATCGTGAATAATGTCCATCCAGTGACGTAACGCAAGCCAAATTGACATCATTTCCTTGATGTTTATGTGCTTGCACAGGAATTGCGGATCCCAAAGACCCTGGCATCTCGAATCCGTTGGGATTAATGATGCACCCCAACCTGTTTGACTGGCATCCGTCATAATGGTAAAACTCGGATCCGGCAACTGCAGCGGAACTCCTTGAGTTAACCACTGAATGTTTGCCCAAGTCTGAATCTCTTGTTTCACTTGATCTGACAAGAGAACGTCTACATCGAGCGAATGAATTTTCACACTCCAATTCTGAGTCAAGAAAATTTGAAGAGGCCGTGTGCGTAGCCGTCCCATCGGAATGAGATCCGCAGCGGCTCCGCACAGACCTATCAGTCTCATAAATTCTCTCGCTGTGACTTTGTCTGTATTTAGACAATAGCGAGCGTAACAACTGACTAATTTCGCTCTGGTTAACGGCAGACGAACGAGATTGTTGTGCGTCTCGAAGCTCATTCCCAGATGAGTGAATGACTTGGACGGCACCAGATCCGACTTCTCCTCGTTTACTATGAAACCGAGACGTCGGAGCAATAGAAGAAGATTCTGAACATCGTTCTGAAGCGTTAACTCGTTGCCGTACCTCTGAAGAATGTCGTCCAGGTAGGCCGACGTTACCGCAGACGAATGAGCTCGGAAGTAAATCATTACCGAGTTCATTACTCGAGTGAAAGCCCAGGGTGCTAGATTCAATCCGAAGCACATGGCCCGGAACTGATACACCACTCCTAGGACTGCGAAGCGTAGATACTTTCGGAATGTCGGATGTACCATGACGTGAAAGTACGCATCTTTGAGATCTATGCTCGTTGCATAATCGTTCACCCGAATACTCGCTCTGACCGATCGAATCGTCTCCATATAAAACTTCGGAGCGATGATCAGCTTGTTTATCCAGCTCAAATCTATGACTGGACGGAACGAGCCGTCTGGTTTCGGAACCAGAAACAGATGGCTGTAGAATCCCAGCGATTCCTGGTTTTCTACGACCTCTACCGCGTTCTTCATTAAAAGAGACTGCACCTCTGATAGCAGAGCGTCTCTTTTCTGAGGGTTTGACGGAAGATGAGTCCACTTTGGACTTCGAGTTAATGGAGGCTTTCGTTTGAAGGATATCTTTAGACCTTCCGAAGTCACTCCTCTCACCCAAGGGTCGTCCGTAATCGACGCCCACTCTTGAGAAAAACTCGACAACCTTCCGCCAACCGGAACGCGATAGAGGTTTGAGCCATCACCTCCTGGATCTGCGAGGCCTGCGGTAGGAGAAACCACGTCTTCCACGACCCGCACCTCGCCTCGTCGACCTCGGGGCGTCCGACCGATTGTCCCGGCCTGAAGGACGTCCCGAACGAGAGTCGCTATCCTGACGGTCTCTCGAATAAGAGCTAGAGGACGCACCGGAACCTCTATAGGAACCTCTCTTGGGCGGATAAGACCCAGAAGTGCCCGCCTTATTCGTGTCTGCTGAATCCGACCTTTTAGGAGCGGATCTAAACAACAGAGAATCACTAGCTTTCTTTTTAATATTATCATAAATAGCGGAAAGCTTGCCGTCAAAGAGAAGATCTCCTGAGACCGAAGCGACTCTAAGAGAGTTCTTCACCTTAGAATCCACTAGTGTGGATGTAGACAGGGCTGCGTCACGTCTAACCAACTCCAGAATAGCCACTGAAAGGGCGGAGTTACACGTGGAATAAGCTACTGCCCTTGAAAGAAGTCTTAAGGAGGATTGTATATCCTGAAACTCTTCCCCTTGAAGACGCAGTGATAACGCCTTCGTAAGGTGATCTGCGTAAGATAAGGCATCTAAATTGGCTCTGTTAGACGCAATAGCTGTTTCCAACACTGCGGTTGGAATAGAAGCTGACGACGGTAATGATAGCTCTAAGTCTTCCGCCTCGTCGTCCATACGCAGAGGAACTCTCGGTATACCCTGACCTGCCGTGTCGAATTTATTCCTTGCATTAATGAAAGGCAGGTTGAGAGTATTTGCGGACAAGAAGCCTGCTTTCCCTGCCCTGGAAGCAAGTTTAAAAATAGCGTCGTTCAATAATTCAAATGTTCTTGCAACATTATTGGACTGCGACGGAAACTCGGGAGCGATGACCCTGAACCGCTCGAAAAAATCAGAGTCCAATGACGCTATAATTCTCCTGTCCGGAAGCGCAGCAGTCTGGCCCGACGGAACAACTTGAGGAAGAAAGTGCCGGATGAAGTCTACGGCAGATTTGTGTTGTTCCGAAAGGGATAGCTCCAATTCATCCGTATCCCTTTCACCATCCGGTCGGACCTCCCGATGTTCCCGGTCGTCCGCCCCCGATGCTTCGGCGGAGCGTACCGACCCAGCGCCGTCGGATAATTCTCGATCCGACACCGTCTCTGTCGGCTGCTGGGATGCTGCAATAAGCTGTGCTATCTGCACTAGAATGTCCGACGTCGAGACCTGCGGAGGAGCGGTCTTTCGCTGCTTTGCCGAGGGCAGCTCCGCATCAGATGGCTCCCGCATACTTTTCCTATGCGAACGTCCGGAGTCCATCGGTCTCGAGTCCCTGGCTGCCGGATGGTGTGACCTGGTCGCCGAATAATCCTTCATCGGCGAAGCTGGCAAGATATCGGAGGTCACGCAGCCAAGGTGCGGTCGTGTGCGCCGGCGAGAAGAGGAAGCCTTAACAGTCTCTGCGGACTGCTTATACAACGGAGCGTCCCGAGCGACGGACGTATGCTCCGCTAAAGACACATTTTGTACCACAACATCTGGTCCCAGATGTTGTTGTACGAGAGAGGGGCCTCTCTCGCTCGCGGCCCGGCTGGACCTGGACGAGCTAGGAACCGGACTAAAAGGCTTCCTCCGTTCTCGTTCACTATCCGCCGTCACTGGGTGTGCATCTATTATTTTTATAGTGCTCGCATCACCCAAAATTTCCTCTTGGACCGCATCGGACGAACCCGGCTGCCGAACCATTCGGTGAATGGACGCTACACCGGGCGAGCTAGCGGACGACATTTGTCTAATCTCCATGAGCACTTTTGCCGCTAGCTCTGTATTTAATTGTGACGAGGGACGCACACTTGAAGAAGATAACATGGAAACATCACCCTGTTCTGGTTCCTCTGAAATAGAAACTGAGAGAGTAGAGTGACCTTGTGGAGAAAGAGCCGGCATCGCTCTTTCTCCAGAAACAACATATCGTGACACACGTTTCCAATGTTTCTCATCCCAATGTTCACATACAGGACAGGGATTAATGCGAGAACACTGACTACAATTTATGCAATAATCATGAAAGTCAGAGGAAGATTTCTTCCTATTACAATTTGAACAAGTTCCTTTCATTGTGAAGGAACAACAATAAGTCCTAGTTACTCGCAAAAACCCCTGACACAAAGATACATAATAACATGATCCATTAATAAATGAAAAAACAATTGCAAAACAAAATAATTTTGAAAAAATATTTTTTCAGAGAAGCCCAAGTTGCTGAAAAGTAACGTTGAGCCCCGATGGATCCGATGGCAAAGTGTGGTCAAAAATTTTAAAATTATATAAAATAATTAATGAGACACTTTCGGATAATATAAATGTATCTTATAATGAGATAAACTACCTCAAAGGCAAACAGCCCCCCTCAAAAAAGGCTGTTGCCAATGAAAACAAACAGTGTAAACACAGAAGAAAACATGACTCCAGGCACTGAAAAAACTGGCCCGGAATCAGTCCTAAATTACACTCTATCTGATGCAAAACAGAGACTCCCAGGGGAGAATCTGCAGAACATCAGATGGAAGATGCAGAACACAAACGTTATACACCCATGGGTGAAAACGTAACTATGGGGAAAATAACAGAAAACATTCTGTAACCAAGCCACTCTCCCAGTGAAATTTTAGAAATGAAACTTCTCAAAAATATGCCAAAAGCATGGGAGAATTGCAAGGGGGGACTTTAGAAGGTTAGGGGAGAGGAAACACTGAATAAGCAGTGCAACAATTAGCAAGAATGACAACAAGAGGCGTTTGCCTCGAAAATAGGCAACTTAACATAATTTTAACAAAAAAATTTAAGTACAGCCCTGATTATTTTTTGCCACTTCTTCTTTCCTCTCCTCCTTCTATCCTCCTTAGAATCACATTTTCTCCAAGAATTACGTGTCTGGCATCCTTTAAACTGAGATTTACAAGCACAAAGATCAGTGAGATGTTGACTGATGAAGGGCCAAACAGAGAATGATATTTGGCGCCAATTTCGGGACGACTGCGTCACTGCGCATGCGCAGTAGAGTCGTACTATGGAGGTCCTTTAGGACATGATTTCTTTTTGTTTTGGATGCAAATTTTGGGGATTGGGGGGCAAAATTTGTGTTTGGCCCTGGTTTTTGTGGAGTTAGCACCAGCTAAGTCTGGGTCATTGGTACAGTATAAAAATACCCACATTAGTAGTGAAGGTGATAGTGTTCCCAACACTACGATAATGAGAATCATCCACCGATAGTGCATGAAGCTCACTGACTCTTCTGGCAGAAGAGAAAGCTAAGAGAAAAGCTGTCTTATAAGATAAGAATTTGAAATCTACTGTCCCAAGAGGTTCAAATGGCTTTTCCTTCAATTTAAGGAGAACCCAAGCTAAATTCCACTTAGGAATTAATCTAAGAGTTCTGGGTCTATTTATCGAAAAGTTTCTAACCAACTTCGATAAAGAGACATTAGATCCAATTTGTAAACTATCATGATGTGCATAGGTATCAGATAACATTGATCTATAACCCTTTATAGTAACAGGCTGCAGTTTGATTTCGTCAAACAAGTATACTAGAAAGTTTGCAATGTCTGGTATAGAGGGATCAAATATATCTACAGAATGATCCCTACACCAACGACGAAAAACCTTCCACTTAGCCGCATAGTTTAGCGAAGAGGAGGTCCTCCTACAGTTAGAAATCGCGTCCACTGCTCGTCCTGTAAAGTGCTTGCCATGCAAGAAGGACCGCACAACGGAAAAACGTGAAGGTTGAGACCTTGCGGGTTGTGATGGAGTTGGCGCGATTTCCCCTGCGAAAGAAGATCCTCTCGTGGAGGAAGCTTCCGCGGTAGGTCCCACAACAGACACCTGAGTAGATTTATCCACGGTCTCTGTGGCGACAGAGATGCTACCAACAGAATCTTGCATTGAGATTGTTTTATCTTTAGCAATACTTATTGAATTAACGGCGCTGGAGGATACGCATATCCTATCATTCCGTCCCAAGGGATCGACAGAGCGTCTACTGCAAATGCTCTTGGATCCGGACACGGAGACACATACGTCTGCAACTGATTGTTGAGATGTGTCGCAAATAAGTCTATCATTGGCCGTTCCCATTGGTAGCAAATCTGATTGAATACTTGTTTGTTGAGAGTCCACTCCGACGGCAACAAGCGACCCTTTCGTGAAAGGGAGTCTGCTAGCACATTCAGATGACCCGGTATGTGACGGACCGAAAGAAGAACGTGATGTTCTAACGCAAACAGAAGGATTCTTTCCGTTAGATTGAACAACGGAACTGAATGAGTGCCTCCCTGATTCCGTATATACGCCACTACTGTCGTATTGTCGGATAGGATTTGGACATGAGCATCGTGAATAATGTCCATCCAGTGACGTAATGCAAGCCAAATTGACATCATTTCCTTGATGTTTATGTGCTTGCACAGGAATTGCGGATCCCAAAGACCCTGGCATCTCGAATCCGTTGGGATTAATGATGCACCCCAACCTGTTTGACTGGCATCCGTCATAACGGTAAAACTCGGATCCGGCAACTGCAGCGGAACTCCTTGAGTTAACCACTGAATGTTTGCCCAAGTCTGAATCTCTTGTTTCACTTGATCTGACAAGAGAACGTCTACATCGAGCGAATGAATTTTCACACTCCAATTCTGAGTCAGGAAAATTTGAAGAGGACGTGTGCGTAGCCGCCCCAACGGAATGAGATCCGCGGCGGCTCCGCACAGACCTATCAGTCTCATAAATTCTCTCGCCGTGACTTTGTCTGCGTGCAGACAATAGCGAGCGTAACAACTGACTAATTTCGCTCTGGTTAACGGCAGACGAACGAGATTGTTGTGCGTCTCGAAGCTCATTCCCAGATGAGTGAATGACTTGGACGGCACCAGATCCGACTTCTCCTCGTTTACTATAAAACCGAGACGTCGGAGCAATAGAAGAAGATTCTGAACATCGTTCTGAAGCGTTAACTCGTTGCCGTACCTCTGAAGAATGTCGTCCAGGTAGGCCGACGTTACCGCAGACGAATGAGCTCGGAAGTAGATCATTACCGAGTTCATTACCCGAGTGAAAGCCCAGGGTGCTAGATTCAATCCGAAGCACATGGCCCGGAACTGATACACCACTCCTAGGACTGCGAAGCGTAGATACTTTCGGAATGTCGGATGTACCATGACGTGAAAGTACGCATCTTTGAGATCTATGCTCGTTGCATAATCGTTCACCCGAATACTCGCTCTGACCGATCAAATCGTCTCCATATAAAACTTCGGAGCGACGATCAGCTTGTTTATCGAGCTCAAATCTATGACTGGACGGAACGAGCCGTCTGGTTTCGGAACCAGAAACAGATGGCTGTAGAATCCCAGAGATTCCTGGTTTTCTACGACCTCTACCGCGTTCTTCATTAAAAGAGACTGCACCTCTGATAACAGAGCGTCTCTTTTCTGTGGATTTGACGGAAGATGAGTCCACTTTGGACTTCGAGTTGGAGGAGGCTTTCGTTTGAAGGATATCTTTAGACCTTCCGAAGTCACTCCTCTCACCCAAGGGTCGTCCGTAATCGACGCCCACTCTTGTGAAAAACTCGACAACCTTCCGCCAACCGGAACGCGATAGAGGTTTAAGCCATCACCTCCTGGACCTGCGAGGCCTGCGGTAGGAGAAACCACGTCTTCCACGACCCGCACCTCGCCTCGTCGACCTCGGGGCATCCGACCGATTGTCCCGGCCTGAAGGACGTCCCGAACGAGAGTCGCTATCCTGACGGTCTCTCGAATAAGACCAAGAGGACGCACCGGAACCTCTATAGGAACCTCTCTTGGGCGCATTAGATCCAGAAGTGCCTGTCTTATTCGTGTCTGCTGTATCCGACTTTTTAGGAGCCGATCTGAACAACAGAGAATCATTAGCTTTCTTTTTAATTTTATCATAAATAGCGGAAAGCTTGCCGTCAAAGAGAAGTTCTCCTGAGACCGAAGCGACTCTAAGAGAGTTCTTCACCTTAGAATCCACTAGTGTGGATGTAGCTAGGGCTGCGTCACGTCTAACCAACTCCAGATTTGCCACTGAAAGGGCGGAGTTACACGTGGAATAAGCTACTGCCCTTGAAAGAAGTCTTAAAGAGGATTGTATATCCTGAAACTCTTCCCCTTGAAGGCGCAGTGATAACGCCTTAGTAAGGTGATCTGCGTAAGATAAGGCATCTAAATTGGCTCTGTTAGACGCAATAGCAGTTTCCAACACCGCGGTTGGAATAGAAGCTGACGACGGTAATGATAGCTCTAAGTCTTCCGCCTCATCGTCCATACGCAGAGGAACTCTCGGTATACCCTGTCCTGCCGTATCGAATTTATTCCTTGCATTAATGAAAGGCAGGTTAAGAGTATTAGCGGACAAGAAACCTGCTTTCCCCGTCCTGGAAGCAAGTTTAAATATAGCGTCGTTCAATAATTCAAATGTCCTTGCAACATTATTGGACTGCGACGGAAACTCGGGAGCGATGTCCCTGAACCGCTCAAAAAATTCAGAGTCCAATGACGCTATAATTCTCTTGTCCGGAAGCGCAGCAGTCTGGCCCGACGGAACAACTTGAGGGAGAAAGTGCTGGATGAAGTCCACGGCAGCTTTATGTTGTTCCGAAAGGGATAGCTCCAATTCATCCGTATCCCTTTCACCATCCGGTCGGACCTCCCGATGTTCCCGGTCGTCCGCCCCCGATGCTTCGGCGGAGCGTACCGACCCAGCGCCGTCGGATAATTCTCGATCCGACACCGTTTCTGTCGGCTGCTGGGATGCTGCGATAAGCTGTGCTATCTGCACAAGAATGTCCGACGTCGAGACCTGCGGAGGCGCAGTCTTTCGCTGCTTCGCTGAGGGCAGCTCCGCATCAGATGGCTTCCGCATACTTTTCCTATGCGAACGTCCGGAGTCCATCGGTCTCGAATCCCTGGCTGCCGGATGGTGTGACCTGGTCGCCGAAGAATCCTTCATCGGCGAAGCTGGTAAAATATCGGAGGTCACGCAGCCAAGGTGCGGTCGTGTGCGCTGACGAGAAGAGGAAGCCTTAACAGTCTCTGCGGACTGCTTATACAACGGAGCGTCCCGAGCGACGGACGTATGCTCCGCTAAAGACACATTTTGTACCACAACATCTGGTCCCAGATGTTGTTGTACGAGAGAGGGACCTCTCTCGCTCGCGACCCGGCTGGACCTGGACGAGCTAGGAACCGGACTAAAAGGCTTCCTCCGTTCTCGTTTACTATCCGCCGTCACTGGGTGTGCATCTATTATGTTTATAGTGCTCGCATCACCCAAAATTTCCTCTTGGACCGCATCGGACGAACCCGGCTGCCGAACCATTCGGTGAATGGACGCTACACCGGGCGAGCTAGCGGACGACATTTGTCTAATCTCCATGAGCACTTTTGCCGCTAGCTCTGAATTCATTTGTGACGACGGACGCACACTTGAAGAAGATAACATGGAAACATCACCCTGTTCTGGTTCCTCTGAAATAGAAACTGAGAGAGTAGAGTGACCTTGTGGAGAAAGAGCCGGCATCGCTCTTTCTCCAGAAACAACATATCGTGACACACGTTTCCAATGTTTCTCATCCCAATGTTCACATATAGGACAGGGATTAATGCGAGAACACTGACTACAATTAATACAATGATCATGAAAGTCAGAGGAAGATTTCTTCCTATAACAATTTGAACAATGTCCCTTCATTGTGAAAGAACAACAATAAGTCCTAGTTACTCGCAAAAACCCCTGACACAAAGATACATAATAACATGATCCATTAATAAATGAAAAAACAATTGCAAAACAAAATAATTTTGAAAAAATATTTTTTCAGAGAAGCCCAAGTTGCTGAAAAGTAACGTTGAGCCCCGATGGATCCGATGGCAAAGTGTGGTCAAAAATTTTAAATTTATATAAAATAATTAATGAGACACTTTCGGATAATATAAATGTATCTTATAATGAGATAAACTACCACAAAGGCAAACAGCTCCCCTCAAAAAAGGCTGTTGCCAATGAAAACAAACAGTGTAAACACACTAGAAAACATGACTCCAGGCACTGAAAAAACTGGCCCGGAATCAGTCATCAATTACACTCTATCTGATGCAAAACAGAGACTCCCAGGGGAGAATCTGTAGAACATCAGATGGAAGATGCAGAACACAAACGTTATACACCCATGGGTGAAAACGTAACTATGGGGAAAATAACAGAAAACATTCTGTAACCAAGCAACTCTCCCAGGAAATTTTAGAAATGAAACTTCTCAAAAATATGCCAAAAGCATGGGAGAATTGCCAGGGGGACTTTAGAAGGCTAGGGGAGAGGAAACACTGAATAAGCAGTGCAACAATTAGCAAGAATGACAACAAGAGGCCCATGCCTCGAAAATAGGCAACTTAACATAATTTCATCAAAAAATTTTAAGTACAGCCCTGATTATTTTTTGCCACTTCTTTTTCCTCTCCTCCTTCTATCCTCCTCAGAATCACATTTTCTCCAAAAATTACGTGTCTGGCATCCTTTAAACTGAGATTACAAGCACAAAGATCAGTGAGATGTTGACTGATGAAGGGCCAAACAGAGAATGATAATTGGCGCCAATTTCGGGACGACTGCGTCACTGCGCATGCGCAGTAGAGGCGTACTATGGAGGTCCTTTAGGACATGATTTCTTTTTGTTTTGGATGCAAATTTTGGGGATTGGGGGGCAAAATTTGTGTTTGGCCCTGGTTTTGTTGGAGTTAGCACCAGCTAAGTCTGGGTCATTGGTACAGTATAAAAATATCCCACCTGGCAAAATCCCTCCCAAGTTTCTACTAATGTAGACAAAATCCCACCTGGCAAAATCCCTACTAACTTTCTACTAATGTAGACAAAATCCCACCTGACAAAATCCCTCCCAACTTTCTACTAATGTAGACAAAATCACCATTACAAATTGATAAAGTGGCAAGATATTTAAGTTCATTGATATTTTTTTGAATTTATCGGGGTACAGGAAAATTCCCTCCGGACAAAATCTCTCCCTCCCAACTACTTTCTACTAATGTAGACAAAATCCCACCTGACAAAATCCCTCCCAACTTTCTACTAATGTAGACAAAATCTCCCTGACAAAATGACAAAGTGGCAAGATATTTAAGTTCATTGATATTTTCATATGTCAATAGAACCAAGATAGAATCATGCAGTCCAAAAGTACAACCGTTGGCCAAGTGCAGAGCTCCATTCATGATACATCCCCCTTCTTATCTGTTGGCACAGGAGTCAGAACCTTGGTGGTGGTGGGTGGTCGGGGCTAGTCCAAACATGGCCTGAAAGCCTGTATATTAATTTGTTGGTTTGGTACATCCTTTAAAAGGATGTACCAAACCAAAAATTAAAATACAGTCTTTCAGGCCATCTTTGGACTGGGTGTTTGTTTTATATGAGAAGATGGATGGACTGAGAGAAACTTCCATCATATAAGAAGCACATGAGTATGAGAGGGAATGAGGCTGGACTTGTGGATACCTTTTAGAATCTAAATACTACCATACCCCATTTCCAGAGCAAGTAAACTCTCTGTGTGTTCCTGGACATCTTGGACCAATTGATTTAGGCATTGACACACATCTTCGATTAATACAGATTTTTCTCTTTCCACACTTCGCACCCTCCTGAACGAGACCCATATGTGGAAACTCCATCATTGATGGTCCATGTATCACCCTGCATTATAAAAAATAACATTCAAAATTTTATACATGTACAATGCTCATGGTCAGTTAGATATTTGTATTTATTCATTCATTAAGGTTTAAAGACACTTTAACAGCCAAGGTCATATTGTGTCAGTGACAGTTTTATTGGAGGAGGAAGCTGGAATACCTGGAGAGAACCACCAAGCAACAACAAGCAGCTGTCGGCTCCCCAACATCATAACTCCGCACTACAGCACAAACAGGGTTAGAATGGTTGGAGACATGCGCACCTTCGACATGCAGTATGCTTTAGTACACAGCATAATCATGCCCCATGTGGACAAACGGGGTTAAGTTGATTGCCCAAGGACACAACACGAGAGTCTGAATCAATCACCCAGACGGCCACCCATCCAAGGACTAACTGGGCTCGACATTGCTTAACTTCGGTGATCTGACATGAACTGGTTACAGCAATGCCACTGTGCCCCCAAACAGTTAGATATATAATCAATTTTATCCTGCAAGTGGGATTATTATTTAACCCACAAAGCTTATCAAATGATTACATAATTAACTGGTTGAGTGCTCGAAGCCATGAAAAGGGCTCCACTGAAAAGTGCTGAGAGCCATTTTAATGATGTTAAATTGTGTGCATTACTTTGTTGTTTGCTCAAAAGCCGAATACAACCTGTTAATATAAAATTGTTATGTTACAATTTATTGGAGAGAACCCACAGGCACTCTCTAACAAATTGTTACAGATCAATTATGAAAGTTAAAAAATTTATAGTAATTTATATATTTTTTATACTTACCAATGACCCAGACTTAGCTGGTGCTAACTCTAACAAAACCAGGGCCAAACACAAATTTTGCCCCCCAATCCCCAAAATTTGCATCCAAAACAAAAAGAAATCATGTCCTAAAGGACCTCCATACTACGCCTCTACTGCGCATGCGCAGTGACGCAGACGTCCCGAAATTGGCGCCAATTATCATTCTTACTGGCAGTGCCTGGTCAGCGCTATGTACTCAGCAGGGAGGCAAGAGTTCCCAACTCCAGGGAGGGCCATCCCCATCTGGGTCATTGGTAAGTATAAAAACTATATAAATTACTATAAATTTTTTAACATTTTTATACTGTACCAATGACCCAGACTTAGCTGAATAGTAAACAGGCTGGAGGGCCTAGGACATAGAGGAAAATCCAATAAGCTCAACTATATAGTAAAGAGGTAACCCCTTAAGGAGAAAAGGAGTATTAGGCTTTACATGTATCTTTCTTATTTAATATTAAATTAGAAAGATACACTACCCTTAATAATTGAGCACAATAACATTCATGTTCTCTATTAACATCCAGTATATCCCTTATACTAATTATTTTTAAAGCAAGCCAATAAATAAAGTAGTCCAGAGAATTGAGACTCTTTATAGTCATTTAAAAGTGTCCGAGTATTGTATATTAAAGCCCGTTTGACACTTGACGTATACAAATGCTTCACACCGAGCTACACTTTAAAAATAAGACATGAATGAATTTTAACATTAATATTACACTTTAAAATCATCCCGGAAGCGACTCAGAAATACTGACTTGGAGGAGGCATTCCCTTGCTTTTCACTATAAAGCAGGTGACCTAAGGGAACACCCGCCCCCCCCCCCCTTCCCCTTGCCCTGGGTCAAATAGCCCAGAGCAAAGAGGGCAGCCGGACGGAGTCACTGCCGGAACAGAAAGCCTGCATAACTATAGTTGCAACTGTTTAGTGGACGACATTCTGAGCAACAGATAACGGACCTAAACAATGCAGGTCTCCAGAAATGGACTCAATATTTCTGAGATAAAAATTAGTAAATGTGGATGGCTGAGACCAATAAGCAGCCTTCATTAAATCTGTAATAGCAACACTATTAGCATAAGCCCAGGAAGTAGAAAGAGCTCTTACTTCATGAGCAGAAATCTTAAGCACAGACTGCTGAGAAGAAGATAAATCTTCATAAGCAGTACGGATAGTTAATTGAATCCATCTAGCAATAGAATGGACCGAAATGTCCTTTCTATTAGGCATCAAAGACAGAAAGAAACGTTTCCGTCCCTTTCTGATAAACTGAGATCTCTGTTTATAGATACGCAACGCTCTAACAGGACAGAGTAAAGGCCTACGCCCGTCTGAAGACGGAAGAGCCTTAATAACAATAGGTTCCGGATATTTATTAGGAGCCTGATTCTTAGCTAAAAAACCCACATTAGTAGTGAAGGTGATAGTGTTCCCGACACTACGATAGTGAGAATCATCCACCGACAGTGCATGAAGCTCACTGACTCTTCTAGCAGAAGAGAAAGCTAAGAGAAAAGCTGTCTTATAAGATAAGAATTTGAAATCTACTGTCCCAAGAGGTTCAAATGGCTTATCCTTCAATTTAAGAAGAACCCAAGCTAAATTCCACTTAGGAATTAATCTAAGAGTTCTGGGTCTATTTATCGAAAAGTTTCTAACCAACTTAGATAAAGAGACATTAGATCCAATTTGTAAACTATCATGATGTGCATAGGTATCAGATAACATAGATCTATAACCCTTTATAGTAACAGGCTGCAGTTTGATTTCGTCAAACAAGTATACTAGAAAGTTTGCAATGTCTGGTATAGAGGGATCGAATATATCTACAGAATGATCCCTACACCAACGACAAAAAACCTTCCACTTAGCCGCATAGTTTAGCGAAGAGGAGGTCCTCCTACAGTTAGAAATCGCGTCCACTGCTCGTCCTGTAAAGTGTTTGCCATGCAAGAAGGACCGCACAACGGAAAAACGTGAAGGTTGAGACCATGCGGGTTGTGATGGAGTTGGCGCGATTTCCCCTGCGAAAGAAGATCCTCCCGTGGAGGAAGCTTTCGCGGCAGGTCCCACAACAGACACCTGAGTAGATTTATCCACGGTCTCTGTGGCGACAGAGATGCTACCAACAGAATCTTGCATTGAGATTGTTTTATCTTTAGCAATACTTGTTGAATTAACGGCGCTGGAGGATACGCATATCCTATCATTCCGTCCCAAGGGATCGACAGAGCGTCTACTGCAAATGCTCTTGGATCCGGACACGGAGACACATACGTCTGCAAGTGATTGTTGAGATGTGTCGCAAATAAGTCTATCATTGGCCGTTCCCATTGGTAGCAAATCTGATTGAATACTTGTTTGTTGAGAGTCCACTCCGACGGCAACAAGCGACCCTTTCATGAAAGGGAGTCTGCTAGCACATTCAGACGACCTGGTATGTGACGGACCGAAAGAAGAACGTGATGTTCTAGCGCAAACAGAAGGATTCTTTCCATTAGATTGAACAACGGAACTGAATGAGTGCCTCCCTGATTCCGTATATACGCCACTACTGTCGTATTGTCGGATAGGATTTGGACATGAGCATTGTGAATAATGTCCATCCAGTGACGTAACGCAAACCAAATTGACATCATTTCCTTGATGTTTATGTGCTTGCACAGGAATTGCGGATCCCAAAGACCCTGGCATCTCGAATCCGTTGGGATTAATGATGCACCCCAACCTGTTTGACTGGCATCCATCATAATGGTAAAACTCGGATCCGGCAACTGCAGCGGAACTCCCTGAGTTAACCACTGAATGTTTGCCCACGTCTGAATCTCTTGTTTCACTTGATCTGACAAGAGAACGTCTACATCGAGCGAATGAATTTTCACACTCCAATTCTGAGTCAAGAAAATTTGAAGAGGACGTGTGCATAACCGCCCCATCGGAATGAGATCCGCAGCGGCTCCGCACAGACCTATCAGTCTCATAAATTCTCTCGCCGTGACTTTGTCTGCGTGCAGACAATAGCGAGCGCAACAACTGACTAATTTCTCTGGTTAACGGCAGACGAACGAGATTGTTGTGCGTCTCGAAGCTCATTCCCAGATGAGTGAATGACTTGGACGGCACCAGATCCGACTTCTCCTCGTTTACTATAAAACCGAGACGTCGGAGCAATAGAAGAAGATTCTGAACATCGTTCTGAAGCGTTAACTCGTTGCCGTACCTCTGAAGAATGTCGTCCAGGTAGGCCGACGTTACCGCAGACAAATGAGCTCGGAAATAGATCATTACCGAGTTCATTACCCGAGTGAAAGCCCAGGGTGCTAGATTCAATCCGAAGCACATCGCCCGGAATTGATACACCACTCCTAGGACTGCGAAGCGTAGGTACTTTCGGAATGTCGGATGTACCATGACGTGAAAGTACGCATCTTTGAGATCTATGCTCGTTGCATAATTGTTCACCCGAATACTCACTCTGACCGATTGAATCGTCTCCATATAAAACTTCGGAGCGACGATCAGCTTGTTTATCCAGCTCAAATCTATGACTGGACGGAACGAGCCATCTGGTTTCGGAACCAGAAACAGATGGCTGTAGAATCCCGGAGATTCCTGGTTTTCTACGACCTCTACCGCGTTCTTCATTAAAAGAGACTGCACCTCTGATAACAGAGCGTCTCTTTTCTGCGGATTTGACGGAAGATGAGTCCACTTTGGACTTCGAGTTAATGGAGGCTTTCGTTTGAAGGATATCTTTAGACCTTCCGAAGTCACTCCTCTCACCCAAGGGTCGTCCGTAATCGACGCCCATTCTTGTGAAAAGCTCGACAACCTTCCGCCAACCGGTACGCGATAGAGGTTTAAGCCATCACCTCCTGGACCTGCGAGGCCTGCGGTAGGAGAAACCACGTCCTCAACAGCCCGCACCTCGCCCCGTCGACCTCGGGGCGTCCGACCGATTGTCCCGGCCTGAAGGACGTCCCGAACGAGAGCCGCTACCCTGACGGTCTCTCGAATAAGACCAAGAGGACGCACCGGAACCTCTATAGGAACCTCTCTTGGGCGCATTAGACCCAGAAGTGCCTGTCTTATTCGTGTCTGCTGTATCCGACTTCTTAGGAGCAGATTTGAACAACAGAGAATCCTTAGCTTTCTTTGTAATTTTATCATAAATAGCAGAAAGCTTGCCGTCAAAGAGAAGTTCTCCTGAGACCGAAGCGACTCTAAGAGAGTTCTTCACCTTAGTATCCACTAGTGTGGATGTAGCTAGGGCTGCGTCATGTCTAACCAACTCCAGATTTGCCACTGAAAGGGTGGAGTTACACGTGGAATAAGCTACTGCCCTTGAAAGAAGTCTTAAAGAGGATTGTATATCCTGAAACTCTTTCCCCTGAAGGCGCAGTGATAACGCCTTAGTAAGGTGATCTGCATAAGATAAGGCATCTAAATTGGCTCTGTTAGATGCAATAGCTGTTTCCAACACCGCGGTTGGAATAGAAGCCGACGACGGTAATGATAGCTCTAAGTCTTCCGCCTCGTCGTCCATACGCAGAGGAACTCTCGGTATACCCTGTCCTGCCGTATAGAATTTATTCCTTGCATTAATGAAATGCAGGTTGAGAGTATTAGCGGACAAGAAACCTGCTTTCCCCGTCCTGGAAGCAAGTTTAAATATAGCGTCGTTCAATAATTCAAAAGTTCTTGCAACATTATTGGACTGCGACGAAAACTCGGGAGCGATGTCCCTGAACCGCTCAAAAAATTCAGAGTCCAATGACGCTATAATTCTCTTGTCCGGAACCGCAGCAGTCTGGCCCGACGGAACAACTTGAGGGAGAAAGTGCCGGATGAAGTCCACGGCAGCTTTATGTTGTTCCGAAAGGGATAGCTCCAAGTCATCCGTATCCCTTTCACCATCCGGTCGGACCTCATGATGTTCCCGGTCGTCCGCCCCCGATGCTTCGGCGGAGCGTACCGACCCAGCGCCGTCGGATAATTCTCGATCCGACACCGTTTCTGTCGGCTGCTGGGATGCTGCGATAAGCTGTGCTATCTGCACAAGAATGTCCGGCGTCGAGACCTGCGGAGGCGCAGTCTTTCGCTGCTTCGCCGAGGGCAGCTCCGCATCAGATGGCTCCCGCATACTTTTCCTATGCGAACGTCCGGAGTCCATCGGTCTCGAATCCCTGGCTGCCGGATGGTGTGACCTGGTCGCCGAAGAATCCTTGATCGGCGAAGCTGGTAATATATCGGCGATCACGCAGCCAAGGTGCGGTCGTGTGCGCTGACGAGAAGAGGAAGCCTTAACAGTCTCCGCGGACTGCTTATACAACGGAGCGTCCCGAGCGACGGACGTATGCTCCGCTAAAGACACATTTTGTACCACAACATCTGGTCCCAGATGTTGTTGTACGAGAGAGGGGCCTCTCTCGCTCGCGGCCCGGCTGGACCTGGACGAGCTAGGAACCGGACTCAAAGGCTTCCTCCGTTCTCGCTTACTATCTGCCGTCACTGGGTGTGCATCTATTATGTTTATAGTGCTCGCATCACCCAAAATTTCCTCCTGGACCGCATCGGACGAACCCGGCTGCCGAACCATTCGGTGAATGGACGCTACACCGGGCGAGCTAGCGGACGACATTTGTCTAATCTCCATGAGCACTTTTGCCGCTAGCTCTGAATTCATTTGTGACGACGGGCGCACACTTGTAGAAGATAACATGGAAACATCACCCTGTTCTGGTTCCTCTGAAATAGAAACTGAGAGAGTAGAGTGACCTTGCGGAGAAAGAGCCGGCATAGCCCTTTCTCCAGAAACAACATATCGTGACACACGTTTCCAATGTTTCTCATCCCAATATTCACATATAGGACAGGGATTAATGCGAGAACACTGACTACAATTAATACAATGATCATGAAAGTCAGAGGAAGATTTCTTCCTATTACAATTTGAACAAGTTCCCTTCATTGTGAAAGAACAACAATAAGTCCTAGTTACTCGCAAAAACCCCTGACACAAAGATACATAATAACATGATCCATTAATAAATGAAAAAACAATTGCAAATCAAAATAATTTTGAAAAAATATTTTTTCAGCAAAGCCCAAGTTGCTGAAAAGTAACGTTGAGCCCCGATGGATCCGATGGCAAAGTGTGGTCAAAAATTTTAAATTTATATTAAATAATTAATGAGACACTTATGGATAATATAAATGTATCTTATAGTGAGATAAACTACAGCAAAGGCAAACAGCCCCCCTCAAAAAAGGCTGTTGCCAATGTAAACAAACAGTGTAAAAACACCAGAAAACATGACTCCAGGCACTGAAAAAAACTGGCCCGGAATCAGTCATCAAATTACACTCTATCTGATGCAAAACAGAGACTCCCAGGGGAGAATCTGCAGAACATCAGATGGAAGATGCAGAACACAAACGTTATACACCCATGGGTGAAAACGTAACTATGGGGAAAATAACAGAAAACATTCTGTAACCAAGCAACTCTCCCAGGAAATTTTAGAAATGAAATTTCTCAAAAATATGCCAAAAGCATGGGAGAATTGCAAGGGGGGACTTTAGAAGGCTAGGGGAGAGGAAACACTGAATAAGCAGTGCAACATTTAGCAAGAATGACAACAAGAGGCCCATGCCTCGAAAATAGGCAACTTAACATAATTTCATCAAAAAATTTTAAGTACAGCCCTGAATATTTTTTGTCACTTCTTTTTCCTCTCCTCCTTCTATCCTTCTTAGAATCACATTTTCTCCAAAAATTACGTGTCTGGCATCCTTTAAACTGAGATTTACAAGCACAAAGATCAGTGAGATGTTGACTGATGAAGGGCCAAACAGAGAATGATAATTGGCGCCAATTTCGGGACGTCTGCGTCACTGCGCATGCGCAGTAGAGGCGTAGTATGGAGGTCCTTTAGGACATGATTTCTTTTTGTTTTGGATGCAAATTTTGGGGATTGGGGGGCAAAATTTGTGTTTGGCCCTGGTTTTGTTAGAGTTAGCACCAGCTAAGTCTGGGTCATTGGTACAGTATAAAAATATAAAAATCTTGCTAAACTAACACTACCCTAGCTGGCAGCATTGTAACTTTGAAAAAAACAAGTGCAATGCCAAGGGTGACTATTAGCACTGCTCTATACTTCTCTAACAATATGGTATGTATCGCGATTCAATCTGCAAGATATGATATTTATCATGATTAGGGCTATCGTGATTATTCGATAACTCGATTAACCGTTGACTGTTGTGGTAGTAGACAGTTTTTATTTTTAGTCGATTGTTATTCATTAGAACAAGTTGGATTAAAATTGAGCTGTGCAATGAGATAAATTAACAGATTGTTAACCTTTGAAATGTCTCGCCATAGTTACTTGTAATGTCCCATGGCCTTTGTTTTGTGTATTATTGTGCAATAACGTAATTTTGTAAACACTGAGCCTTACCATTTGATCAATCCCTGTTCTCTGTAGTATTTATCAGCACCTGTTGATCAGTACTAAAGAGTATTGTTCAAACGGTGTGTCTTTTAAATAATTGCAGTTTGGGAAGTCACCGCAGAGTAAATGTTTTGGGTTTGAGGGTCACATACTTTTGCACAATGGCTAATCGTGACCGTGACAGTTTTACGGGTGGAGGAAGCCAGAGTACCCGGAGAGAACCACCGGGCATCGACGAGCAACTGTCAGCTCCTCAACATTCTAACTATGTTCAAGCACCACTCAAACAGGGTTACGGCAGTTGAAGACATGTGCACAATCGATGTGCAGTACGTCTTAATACACGGTGTCATCGTGCCCTCATATAGGCAACCGGGATAAAGTGCCTTGCCCAAGGACACAACGTGGGTCGAACTCGGGACCTCTAGCATAGAAGTCCAACAGTCTACAATTAAGCCACCATGCTCCCATTATGTGGTTACGAATCTATGTATAAAATTTGGTTTTATGAATTATTACATATCAGTAATTTTATTATGGATCAGAAGAATGAACATTCAAGCCATGGCAGCCGTACTGAATATGAAATCCAAAAAATTATCAAGTGGAACCTTCCACTATCCATCCATATTGGATGTCGAATCCATTAAATTATTATTTACTACTCATCCTCAATACACCACTGACAGATGAGACTGATTGGTTAAGGCATTCTTGAATTCATTGATGGAAACTCAAATAAAGATGGCCAATACAGCCAAATCAATATCAGGGTTCAAAATCAAGATGGCCAATACAGCCAAATCAATATCAGGGTTCCAAATCAAGATGGCCAATACAGCCAAATCAATATCAGGGTTCTTACAGTCAAGGACCAAAAAAAATCAAGGACTTTTCAAGGACATATCAGCATTTTCCAAGGTAGTTTTTTTAAAATGTACTTTTGGAATATAATCATTTTTAGAAGCCTTACCTATTTTAACCCTTTACCTAACATGAAAAGCAGACGACACTTGCAAAAAAAATCTTGAATAACTACATTTTTGTCTCAAAAACATAGGTTATGACCCCTCAATGGAACGAGCTCAATGAGCCCGTTCCAATGAGGGGGTCATAACCTATGTTTCTGAGACAAAAAAAAAAAAAAATAATTGAAATTAATTGACCATTTTTGAGAATAGCACTGGCCGGTTTTGGCCGTTACATTAGGTGAAGGGTGAAAAATGTCTTCTGCCTCATCCTTCTCAATTCCAAAAAAACGGTGCTTCTAAAATGCTCTGTAACAAAATTATGGTATATACAGAATGACACCCAGTTAAATAATGCCTGAACTTTAATTCCTCATTTATCGATTATCTATTATTTATGTTCATTTTTTACATTTTTCAACAAAAAAAGTGCAAAAGAGAGGTTTCAATTTCCCACTATTACGCAGGGAAAAATGATATAGGGCAAAATTCAAGGACTTTCAAGGACTTTTCAAGTACATTTTCTGAATTTTCAAAATTCAAGGAGTAAGATTGAAATTCAAGGACTTTTCAAGGATGTGCACACCCTGAATATGGCTGTGATCGCTGCCATATTGAATATAGAATCTGCACAGTTAACTGGTAGAGTGCTAAGTTATTTTTGGTCATCAAAATTTGTTCATGTGTCTTTGCCTTGTTACAATTTATGGGAGAGTGCCTCTGGGCACTCTCCCATAAATTGTAACAAGGCAAGCCCATATAGACTAAGTAATTTCACTGCTAAGATAATATGAAGCACACCCACAGAATATGACACATTTAGGCTGGGGTACCTGCTCTACATATTAAAGCCCTGATAGTGGCTTCTAGCACTCTACCAGTTAATTATAATGGCAGGAAACTTTCATTCTTAATACATCACCAAGATGTATTAACCATCTGCATGCTAATGTCAAAGTATGAAAATTTCAAGCAGCAAAATCATCCCACAATGCATCTAGGAATTGTCAAACAAGACTGAATTGGTTAAATTCCTAGATGCATTATGGGAAAAATTTTCATGTTTAAATTTCGATATTTCAACATCAGTGTGCAGAGAGTTAAGAATGGGTAATGAAAGTTTCCTGTCATTATAATTAACTGAAAACATTGTCTTCAGTTTGTTTATAGAAACTAAACTGAAGATGGCGGCTATCGTGAATATCAAACCCAGAAAATTATTGAAAGGAACCTTCCACTATCCACCCTCAACACATCACCATGAAATGGGACTGATTAATGACGATGTTTTTGAGATAATTGATGGAATCCAAAAGTTTGTGGACGGACACTGGACCATGGATACCCGACAATGGATAGACATGGTGTCAACAGAACATCCAGTTCTTATTAGAAATTGGGGGCTTAAAATGGTAACCAAAATCGTTTAGAAGCCATTACCAACTACTTTTATCTTTCTTTCACTGATAGCAAGCTCCATATATTTCTTGTATTAACTATTTAAAAAAACAATATATTGGTAATAAGGTATGTTTTAGAAGCAAAAACTAGAAAATTAACAGAATTTGAATGATGATTTTGTGTATTATGTTGGAAGTATTTGGCCAAAGTTAAAAAATTTATAGTAATTTATATATTTTTTATACTTACCAATGACCCAGACTTAGCTGGTGCTAACTCCACAAAAACCAGGGCCAAACACAAATTTTGCCCCCCAATCCCCAAAATTTGCATCCAAAACAAAAAGAAATCATGTCCTAAAGGACCTCCATAGTACGACTCTACTGCGCATGCGCAGTGACGCAGTCGTCCCGAAATTGGCGCCAAATATCATTCTTACTGGCAGTGCCTGGTCAGCGCTATGTACTCAGCGGGGAGGCAAGAGTTCCCAACTCAGGGAGGGCCATCCCCGTCTGGGTCATTGGTAAGTATAAAAAATATATAAATTACTATAAATTTTTTAACATTTTTATACTGTACCAATGACCCAGACTTAGCTGAATAGTAAACAGGCTGGAGGGCCTAGGACATAGAGGAAAATCCAATAAGCTCAATTATAAAATAAAGAGGTAACCCCTTAAGGAGAAAAGGAGTATTAGGCTTTACATGTATCTTTCTTATTTAATATTTAAATTAGAAAGATACACTACCCTTAATAATTGAGCACAATAACATTCATGTTCTCTATTAACATCCAGTATAACCCTTATACTAATTATTTTTAAAGCAAGCCAATAAATAAAGTAGTCCAGAGAATTGAGACTCTTTATAATCATTTAAAAGTGTCCGAGTATTGTATATTAAAGCCCGTTTGACACTTGACATATACAAATGCTTCACACCGAGCTACACTTTAAAAATAAGACATGAATGAAATTAAACATTAATATTACACTTTAAAACCATCCCGGAAGCGACTCAGAAATACTGTCTTGGAGGAGGCATTCCCTTGCTTTTCACTATAAAGCAGGTGACCTAAGGGAACACCCGCCCCCCCCCCTTCCCCTTGCCCTGGGTCAAATAGCCCAGAGCGAAGAGGGCAGCCGGACGGAGTCACTGCCGGAACAGAAAGCCTGCATAACTATAGTTGCAACTGTTTAGTGGACGACATTCTGAGCAACAGATAACGGACCTAAACAATGCAGGTCTCCAGAAATGGACTCAATATTTCTGAGATAAAAATTAGTAAATGTGGATGGCTGAGACCAATAAGCAGCCTTCATTAAATCTGTAATAGCAACACTATTAGCATAAGCCCAGGAAGTAGAAAGAGCTCTTACTTCATGAGCAGAAATCTTAAGCACAGACTGCTGAGAAGAAGATAAATCTTCATACGCAGTACGGATAGTTAACTGAATCCATCTAGCAATAGAATGGACTGAAATGTCCTTTCTATTAGGCATCAAAGACAGAAAGAAATGTTTCCGTCCCTTTCTGATGAACTGAGATCTCTGTTTATAGATACGTAGTGCTCTAACAGGACAGAGTAAAGGCCTACGCCCGTCTGAAGACGGAAGAGCCTTAATAACAATAGGTTCCGGATATTTATTAGGAGCCTGATTCTTAGCTAAAAAACCGACATTAGTAGTGAAGGTGATAGTGTTCCCAACACTACGATAATGAGAATCATCCACCGATAGTGCATGAAGCTCACTGACTCTTCTGGCAGAAGAGAAAGCTAAGAGAAAAGCTGTCTTATAAGATAAGAATTTGAAATCTACTGTCCCAAGAGGTTCAAATGGCTTTTCCTTCAATTTAAGGAGAACCCAAGCTAAATTCCACTTAGGAATTAATCTAAGAGTTCTGGGTCTATTTATCGAAAAGTTTCTAACCAATTTCGATAAAGAGACATTAGATCCAATTTGTAAACTATCATGATGTGCATAGGTATCAGATAACATAGATCTATAGCCCTTTATAGTAACAGGTTGCAGTTTGATTTCGTCAAACAAGTATACTAGAAAGTTAGCAATGTCTGGTATAGAGGGATCAATTATATCAACAGAATGATCCCTACACCAACGACGGAAAACCTTCCACTTAGCCGCATAGTTTAGCGAAGAGGAGGTCCTCCTACAGTTAGAAATCGTGTCCACTGCTCGTCCTGTAAAGTGCTTGCCATGCAAGAAGGACCGCACAACGGAAAAACGTGAAGGTTGAGACCTTGCGGGTTGTGATGTAGTTGGCGCGATTTCCCCTGCCAAAGAAGATCCTCTCGTGGAGGGAGCTTCCGCGGTAGGTCCCACAACAGACACCTGAGTAGATTTATCCACGGTCTCTGTGGCGACAGAGATGCTACCAACAGAATCTTGCATTGAGATTGTTTTATCTTTAGCAATACTTGTTGAATTAACGGCGCTGGAGGATACGCATATCCTATCATTCCGTGCCAAGGGATCGATAGAGCGTCTACTGCAAATGCTCTTGGATCCGGACACGGGGACACATACGTCTGCAACTGATTGTTGAGATGTGTCGCAAATAAGTCTATCATTGGCCGTTCCCATTGGTAGCAAATCTGATTGAATACTTGTTTGTTGAGAGTCCACTCCGACGGCAACAAGCGACCCTTTCGTGAAAGGGAGTCTGCTAGCACATTCAGACGACCCGGTATGTGACGGACCGAAAGAAGAACGTGATGTTCCAATGCAAACAGAAGGATTCTTTCCGTTAGATTGAACAACGGAACTGAATGAGTGCCTCCCTGATTCCGTATATACGCCACTACTGTCGTATTGTCGGATAGGATTTGGACATGAGCATCGTGAATAATGTCCATCCAGTGACGTAACGCAAGCCAGATTGACATCATTTCCTTGATGTTTATGTGCTTGCACAGGAATTGCGGATCCCAAAGACCCTGGCATCTCGAATCCGTTGGGATTAATGATGCACCCCAACCTGTTTGACTGGCATCCGTCATAATGGTAAAACTCGGATCCGGCAACTGCAGCGGAACTCCTTGAGTTAACCACTGAATGTTTGCCCAAGTCTGAATCTCTTGTTTCACTTGATCTGACAAGAGAACGTCTACATCGAGCGAATGAATTTTCACACTCCAATTCTGAGTCAGGAAAATTTGAAGAGGCCGTGTGCGTAGCCGTCCCATCGGAATGAGATCCGCGGCGGCTCCGCACAGACCTATCAGTCTCATAAATTCTCTCGCCGTGACTTTGTCTGTATTCAGACAATAGCGAGCGTAACAACTGACTAATTTCGCTCTGATTAACGGCAGACGAACGAGATTGTTGTGCGTCTCGAAGCTCATTCCCTGATGAGTGAATGACTTGGACGGCACGAGATCCGACTTCTCCTCGTTTACTATGAAACCGAGACGTCGGAGCAATAGAAGAAGATTCTGAACATCGTTCTGAAGCGTTAACTCGTTGCCGTACCTCTGAAGAATGTCGTCCAGGTAGGCCGACGTTACCGCAGACGAATGAGCTCGGAAGTAGATCATTACCGAGTTCATTACCCGAGTGAAAGCCCAGGGTGCTAGATTCAATCCGAAGCACATGGCCCGGAACTGATACACCACTCCTAGGACTGCGAAGCGTAGATACTTTCGGAATGTCGGATGTACCATGACGTGAAAGTACGCATCTTTGAGATCTATGCTCGTTGCATAATCGTTCACCCGAATACTCGCTCTGACCGATCGAATCGTCTCCATATAAAACTTCGGAGCGACGATCAGCTTGTTTATCCAGCTCAAATCTATGACTGGACGGAACGAGCCGTCTGGTTTCGGAACCAGAAACAGATGGCTGTAGAATCCCAGCGATTCCTGGTTTTCTACGACCTCTACTGCGTTCTTCATTAAAAGAGACTGCACCTCTGATAGCAGAGCGTCTCTTTTCTGAAGGTTTGACGGAAGATGAGTCCACTTTGGACTTCGAGTTAATGGAGGCTTTCGTTTGAAGGATATCTTTAGACCTTCCGAAGTCACTCCTCTCACCCACGGGTCGTCCGTAATCGACGCCCACTCTTGAGAAAAACTCGACAACCTTCCGCCAACCGGAACGCGATAGAGGTTTGAGCCATCACCTCCTGGATCTGCGAGGCCTGCGGTAGGAGAAACCACGCCTTCCACGACCCACACCTCGCCTCGTCGACCTCGGGGCGTCCGACCGATTGTCCCGGCCTGAAGGACGTCCCGAACGAGAGTCACTATCCTGACGGTCTCTCGAATAAGAGCTAGAGGACGCACCGGAACCTCTATAGGAACCTCTCTTGGGCGGATAAGACCCAGAAGTGCCCGCCTTATTCGTGTCTGCTGTATCCGACCTTTTAGGAGCGGATCTAAACAACAGAGAATCACTAGCTTTCTTTTTAATATTATCATAAATAGCGGAAAGCTTGCCGTCAAAGAGAAGATCTCCTGAGACCGAAGCGACTCTAAGAGAGTTCTTCACCTTAGAATCCACTAGTGTGGATGTAGACAGGGCTGCGTCACGTCTAACCAACTCCAGATTTGCCACTGAAAGGGCGGAGTTACACGTGGAATAAGCTACTGCCCTTGAAAGAAGTCTTAAGGAGGATTGTATATCCTGAAACTCTTCCCCTTGAAGACGCAGTGATAACGCCTTAGTAAGGTGATCTGCGTAAGATAAGGCATCTAAATTGGCTCTGTTAGACGCAATAGCTGTTTCCAACACTGCGGTTGGAATAGAAGCTGACGACGGTAATGATAGCTCTAAGTCTTCCGCCTCGTCGTCCATACGCAGAGGAACTCTCGGTATACCCTGACCTGCCGTGTCGAATTTATTCCTTGCATTAATGAAAGGCAGGTTGAGAGTATTTGCGGACAAGAAGCCTGCTTTCCCCGTCCTGGAAGCAAGTTTAAAAATAGCGTCGTTCAATAATTCAAATGTTCTTGCAACATTATTGGACTGCGACGGAAACTCGGGAGCGATGTCCCTGAACCGCTCGAAAAAATCAGAGTCCAATGACGCTATAATTCTCCTGTCCGGAAGCGCAGCAGTCTGGCCCGACGGAACAACTTGAGGAAGAAAGTGCCGGATGAAGTCCATGGCAGCTTTGTGTTGTTCCGAAAGGGATAGCTCCAATTCATCCGTATCCCTTTCACCATCCGGTCGGACCTCCCGATGTTCCCGGTCGTCCGCCCCCGATGCTTCGGCGGAGCGTACCGACCCAGCGCCGTCGGATAATTCTCGATCCGACACCGTTTCTGTCGGCTGCTGGGATGCTGCGATAAGCTGTGCTATCTGCACTAGAATGTCCGACGTCGAGACCTGCGGAGGAGCGGTCTTTCGCTGCTTCGCCGAGGGCAGCTCCGCATCAGATGGCTCCCGCATACTTTTCCTATGCGAACGTCCGGAGTCCATCGGTCTCGAATCCCTGGCTGCCGGATGGTGTGACCTGGTCGCCGAAGAATCCTTCATCGGCGAAGCTGGCAAAATATCGGAGGTCACGCAGCCAAGGTGCGGTCGTGTGCGCCGACGAGAAGAGGAAGCCTTAACAGTCTCTGCGGACTGCTTATACAACGGAGCGTCCCGAGCGACGGACGTATGCTCCGCTAAAGACACATTTTGTACCACAACATCTGGTCCCAGATGTTGTTGTACGAGAGAGGGGCCTCTCTCGCTCGCGGCCCGGCTGGACCTGGATGAGCTAGGAACCGGACTAAAAGGCTTCCTCCGTTCTCGTTCACTATCCGCCGTCACTGGGTGTGCATCTATTATTTTTATAGTGCTCGCATCACCCAAAATTTCCTCTTGGACCGCATCGGACGAACCCGGCTGCCGAACCATTCGGTGAATGGACGCTACACCGGGCGAGCTAGCGGACGACATTTGTCTAATCTCCATGAGCACTTTTGCCGCTAGCTCTGTATTTAATTGTGACGACGGACGCACACTTGAAGAAGATAACATGGAAACATCACCCTGTTCTGGTTCCTCTGAAATAGAAACTGAGAGAGTAGAGTGACCTTGTGGAGAAAGAGCCGGCATCGCACTTTCTCCAGAAACAACATATCGTGACACACGTTTCCAATGTTTCTCATCCCAATGTTCACATACAGGACAGGGATTAATGCGAGAACACTGACTACAATTAATGCAATAATCATGAAAGTCAGAGGAAGATTTCTTCCTATTACAATTTGAACAAGTTCCCTTCATTGTGAAAGAACAACAATAAGTCCTAGTTACTCGCAAAAACCCCTGACACAAAGATACATAATAACATGATCCATTAATAAATGAAAAAACAATTGCAAAACAAAATAATTTTGAAAAAATATTTTTTCAGAGAAGCCCAAGTTGCTGAAAAGTAACGTTGAGCCCCGATGGATCCGATGGCAAAGTGTGGTCAAAAATTTTAAAATTATATAAAATAATTAATGAGACACTTTCGGATAATATAAATGTATCTTATAATGAGATAAACTACCTCAAAGGCAAACAGCCCCCCTCAAAAAAGGCTGTTGCCAATGAAAACAAACAGTGTAAACACAGAAGAAAACATGACTCCAGGCACTGAAAAAACTGGCCCGGAATCAGTCATCAATTACACTCTATCTGATGCAAAACAGAGACTCCCAGGGGAGAATCTGCAGAACATCAGATGGAAGATGCAGAACACAAACGTTATACACCCATGGGTGAAAACGTAACTATGGGGAAAATAACAGAAAACATTCTGTAACCAAGCAACTCTCCCAGGGAATTTTTAGAAATGAAACTTCTCAAAAATATGCCAAAAGCATGGGAGAATTGCAAGGGGGGACTTTAGAAGGTTAGGGGAGAGGAAACACTGAATAAGCAGTGCAACAATTAGCAAGAATGACAACAAGAGGCGTTTGCCTCGAAAATAGGCAACTTAACATAATTTCAACAAAAAATTTTAAGTACAGCCCTGATTATTTTTTGCCACTTCTTTTTTCCTCTCCTCCTTCTATCCTCCTTAGAATCACATTTTCTCCAAGAATTACGTGTCTGGCATCCTTTAAACTGAGATTTACAAGCACAAAGATCAGTGAGATGTTGACTGATGAAGGGCCAAACAGAGAATGATATTTGGCGCCAATTTCGGGACGACTGCGTCACTGCGCATGCGCAGTAGAGTCGTACTATGGAGGTCCTTTAGGACATGATTTCTTTTTGTTTTGGATGCAAATTTTGGGGATTGGGGGGCAAAATTTGTGTTTGGCCCTGGTTTTTGTGGAGTTAGCACCAGCTAAGTCTGGGTCATTGGTACAGTATAAAAATACATGAGATTGGAGAACATAACATGTGATTTCTTTGTTTAACTGAGTTTTAGGAGTGCATTCTCAAATCAGAAATAACACATTTGAGTTCCCATATTTTGGGAGCACAAATCATTCACTGAAATGGTCACCCATCCAACTACCAACCGCGCTCGATGTTGCTTAACTTCGGTGATCTGACGAGAACCGGTTACCGCGACGCCACCACGCCCTCTCTAGAAATACTAACATTGGCAGAAATATCCGTCAGCAGCAGGCAAAGAGTTAATGGCCTGGACAATTTTCCACAAATATTTGCTTTTGCTACATATGATAATGCTTGAATTGGCCTGTGGCTTTGCAATGGTTTCTAGACAAATCTTAGCTATCTATAAAGGCATACAAGACTTGACTTGGAACCACTATTGATACCAATAAACATGGAAAGTAACTGGCAAATGTACACCATGGATCGCATGTTCTGGAGTAGAAAAACTGTTCAAAATTGGAATTGGGCCTTCAAGAGTTAAGCAGTACAACTTGGAATATCGGAACCAAGCCTGAAAATAAGCAGACTGTCATCTGCAAAATGAGGTCCCCAGAGGGTGAATTTAGTGATGCTAGCCTGCACAGCAGGGTAGCATCTCTAAATTTACCCTATGTGAACCTCAATCTGAATCAAGGTCTCAAAACTAAACAGAAAGAGGTACTCAAAGGATAAATTGGTCCACCAGTAAGGGATAGCATCATCAAATTCACCCTCTGGGGACCTCATTCTGTAAATGTCCGATTGCTTATTTTCAGGCCTGATGGGAACACTTGCCTCCTGAATCAATGGTATAATTGAATATTTTCGGGAGATTAAATTTAATCCAAGCACTGAATATTCATACTTACTTGCATTCATACTCGTTACCATTAGAGAAGACAGTCGTCTTGAGGAAGTCCCTGTCTATACCATACAATGGCATTTTGTTTCCAGCCTCACAATGCAAAAGTCCACACCTAGCATCTCTATAAAATAAATATTTAAAACAAGAAAATTATTTATTTATTTATTTCAGTGTTTAAGGTCACATATTTCTGCACAATGGACAACCATGACCGTGACAGTTTTACGGGTGGAGGAAGCCGGAGTACCTGGAGAGAACCACCGAGCAATGGCGAGCAACTGTCAGCTCCCCAACATTCCAACTCCACACAAGCAGGGTTAGCATTGGTTGAAGACAGGTACACCATCGACGTGCAGTACGCCTTAGTACACAACGTCACTGTGCCACGGGCAATGGGGGTAAAGTGTCTTGCCCAAGGACACAACGCGGTTGCCGCAGGTGGGATTCGAACCGAGGACCTCTCGACTTGCAGCCTGCACCTCTATCAACTGAGCCACCATGCCCCCTATTTATTTATTGATTGGGGTTTAACCCTTTACCCAATGCAGACGATATCAAAGTTTATTATTTTAAATATAATTTTTTTAAATGAGCTTGTTCCAATGAGGGGTCACATGATATGGTTTTGTTGAAATATTTTGAAAAATTTAATTTTTTTCAACTGCTCAATTTGCATATTACGTGGGCGGATGCAAGCAGATGCGGGTGATTCGTTAGGTAAAGGGTTAACATCACTTTCAACAGCCAGGGTCACCTCATGTTGAAATGGAATATGATTTGCTAAATTTGCTAAATCAATTATCGAAATCCAACTTGAAATCAAGCGTCCCATGCAGAAAAGAGGCAAGCTCCATTTTCTTTTTTTTAAACATAATTTCATTTCTCAAAATAGAAATAGGGTTTGACGAACAGGCCTCGCCTATATCAACGTCTCTCCTAATACATTTAACAAATTACAAAAAAATAATGAATGGGTGCAAGTGTGTGTGCAATGGAGGGCAACTCATAATTCTGATTTCATTAATCACATTCTAAGAAGTCCTTAATTATGTTCTATGCGTGTTGCCTCCAAAAAAGGGAAATCCATTCTTCAGCAAATCTTGGGTGATTTTTCGCATGACAGACACTTTCGAATCTTGAAATACGTACTGGTCAATTAGATTATGACAGCTACAGTACAGTTTTGGCTACTGAAATAGGCTGATACTCCCTCTCCCCAGTCCCCTCCCCCTCTCTCTCTCTCTCAAGAGAGAGAGAGAGAGAGAGAGAGAGAAGAGAAAGAGAGAGAGTTTGGAATTTATCATAGTTTACCCATTCCGTTGAAAACGTCCCATGCTGATAGAGAAGAAAATTTGGAAATGGTATTACTCGGTTAGGTAATACAGACTTTTTCACTGCAGCAAGCATGTCAGCTTTAAGGAATATGATGCCGCAGATGAACCAACTGTTTAAACAATCAGAATTTATGAGATAATAAACAGAACATAACGAGGGTGGAGTACACTGAACTGGAATCAATGACCTGAGGTGGAGTTCTTTCTGTATTTCATGAGCGCCAAAGGCGCACATGAAATACAGGAAAAACTTCATCAAAAGCCATTGCTTCCTATCTTCGTACTCTTCCAGAGTTGTGTTTTGTATTTATACTACGATTAACTGGTAAATGGTAGAGTGCAAGAAGCTACTATCATGGCTCCACTGAAAAATGCTGAAAGTCCCTTTAGTGGCTTTACACTATGTGCATTAGTTTGTCTTTTGTGGTAGATAAAGAAGTGATCACATAAAGCCACACAATGTAGATCTTCCATTTCTCAGGCCACCTTTTGTAAAACTGCATGCGGGTGGGCAGACGGGCGGCTTTTTATTTTTTATTTTTGTAATTATTTCTTTGCCATCAAAAGTTCATGTTCTTGGTTTGTTTTAGGCCTCACAGTCTACAGAATAGCGTGGGTGGTGGTGTATTTTGTCCCTTGAGTGCAAGAAACCTTTGCAATACTTTTTGCACTCAAGGGATATTTATTTATTTATTTATTTATTTATTTATTTATTTATTTATTTATTTATTTATTAAGGTTTAATGACACTTTAACAGCCAAGGTCATACCGTACTTTGCAAAGCCTTCTTGCACTCAAGGGACAATTATTTATTTATTCATTTATTTGTTTATTTTACAGCCAAGGTCATATCGTGGCAGTGACAGTTTTATGGGTGGAGGAAGCCGGAGTACTCAGGGAAAACAACAAACAGCTGCCAGCTCCCCAACATCACAACTCCGCACTGCAGGACAAACAGGGTTAGATTGGTTGAAGACAAGTGCACCATTGACGTGCAGTATGCCTTAGTACACAGTGTCATCGTGCCCCCATGTGGACAATCAGGTTTAAGTGCCTTGCCCTCTCAAAGGACAAATTTATCAATTTTATAAACTTGGGTAAAATATCAGACATAAACCATTTAATTTTTATTTTTTTAAGTTTGCATTGGTTATAAAAAGAGAGCATGCTGTAGCCAAAAAGACAATGTGGGAGAGCCTGAGAAACAGATTTTAACTTTTTTAGGTCTTAAATTGAATTGTTACAATTTATTTGAGAGTGAAAAAAAATTCTCATGTTACAAATCACCTTTGAATAATAATTAAACACTCTACCAGTTGAACTTAAATTAAACGAATGAAGCTGATATTTTTAAACAAACATGATACATTTAAAGTCACCTTCCGTGGTCAGATAACTTTCTTGTTTGACACTATTTTCTGTTGTAAAATTTCATTCGCGTCACAAGGTCTCTCAAATGAGTAACGTCCAATCAGATGCATGATTAAATGACATTCTTATATGTAATCTAGATTCCATGCGTGGAGTACATAGAACGTTTCTCAATGTCTGCACTGTATCACTTTAAGTTCAATACACTTGACAATCACGGTAAATATCTTCAACCATGACTGCCTAATATTTCTGTCCTCTAAGGCTCAATAAAATTAAAAATCTGTTTCTCAGGCCCTCCCACATGGTCCTTTTGGCTGCCGCATGCTCTCTTTTTATGACCAATGCAAACTTGAAAAAATAAAAATTAAATGGTTTATGTCTTGTTGCACCCAAGGGACGAAATACACCACCACCCTTGCTATTCTGTAGATTATGAGGCCTAAAACATAAAATAAACCAAGAATATGAACTTCTGATGGCAAAAGAAATAATTAGAAAAATAAAATATAAAATAAAAAACCGCCCGCCCGCATGCAATTTTACAAAACTTGGCCTGAGAAACAGAACATCCACTTTATGTGGCCTAAGACAATCTACAAAAACTGGATTTTAGTTGATTCCCCAAAGAGAAATTTTCTGGAGAAAACAAATAAATTTCTGAAAACAATTCACGAAAAATGGGGTCTGTTAGTGATATTTGTGTAGGTTGCTACTTACTCTGGCTCACACTTTGCAAATGTTCCTGATTTTGGATCAATACCACAATGACCATTGAAGTTTCCTGCTTGATTGAACTGTTCAAAACACTTGGCATCTGCACCATTACCACCTAAAAAAAAATTAAATTTGAACAATTTTTTTTTTAAAATAGCATAGCAGAGTTCCCACACATGCATGGAGTTTCCTTCAGCACCAACCATCAAGCAAAACTAACCTAAGCCATGTGCACCACTCATCCACTGGAAGAACCTACAAGGAAATGCAAGTTAACCAATGCTTTCCCTATATCCCGATAAATCCTGTCTTCTGATTGGTCAGAATGCCGAGGACAAATAGGCACAGCAAAGGGTGCACCCAACATCCAAGGTATATGAGAGCGAGCAACATCCTGGGAATGTGGGCACGCGAAACATCTGGGGTATATGGTTTGAATGAAAGCTTTTTGCTTTCGCTCATTAATATAAAAATCGAAAACCAAAAAACCTGAAAATAGTCACAAATATCAGAAGATTTTCGACTATTCAATCATATTTTCCTGTTATAAATTTAATAGTCAAATAATTAAATCAAACAACTTGAAAAAACTAAAATAAGAGCAAATCTGATACAAAATAGCCGATATGTTTACACGTTTCCAAGGAAAAGGGATGTAACTCATCTATTGTCTTTTGTGTTTGTAAAAACAAAAGAGTTATTCACGAGTTTCGTCCAACTGACTGCGGAGCGTGAGAAACGTGTCCACAAATTTGTTTCCACTATGTTTCTATTGAGTTTCAAATGGGACAAAAAATGTTATCTCTGCTGACATGTATGGTATATGGAGATTTAATATCTAGATGTCTCATTTAAACACCTCGCCTGCAGCTCAGTGTTTAACCCTTTACCCAACGCAGACGATATCAAAATTTATTATTTTAAATATCATTTTTTGAAATTTTTCAAAAAATTTCAACAAAACCATATCATGTGACGCATTGTTGGAACGAGCTCGTTCCTACGAGGGGTCACATGATACGGTTTTGTTGAAATTTTTTGAAAAATAATATTTTTTCAACTGCTGAATTGGCAAATTACATGGGCGGATGCGGCCGATTCATTGGGTAAAGGGTTAAAAAACCAACATCCAGGTATTAAATCTCCATATACCATACATATTGGCAGGGATAACTTATAATAAACAGGACTTGAACACACCACATAGAATAATAAATTAACCCTTATCCAACCTGAAAAGCAGATGACACTCGCAAAAATAAAATTCTTGAATACTGTCTAAACATTTTCCTTTTTTGTCGCCAAAACATAGCTTATGACCCCTCATTGGAATAAGCTATGTTTTTGAGACAAAAAATTAAAATATTATAAAATATGAATGGTGATTTTTGTGACTAGCGCTGGCCATACATGGCCATTATGTTAGGTGAATGGTTAATAGTATTAAATACAGACATACTGCACCTCACTAGATATCAGCGAGAATACCTGTTTCTTAAATTTCCAGATAGCTGCTGGATCAAGAAAGGACACTTATTATAAGTACATGGCATAGTTGGGGGTTAGAACCCATGATGAGAATATCTCCTACGGTACCAACCACCTAGTGAAATTATGCTTAACAACACACAACACTTGACCACCAATTACTCTAAATCATGCATGCCTCATTTTAACCCTTTACCCAACACAGACGATATCAAAATTTATTATTTTAAATATAATATCTTTAAATTTTTCAAAAAAGTTCAACAGAACCATATCATGTGACCCCTCATTGGAACGAGCTCAATGAGCTCGTTCCAATGAGGGGTCACATGATATGGTTTTGTTGAAATATTTTGAAAAATTTAATTTTTTCAACTGCTCAATTTGCATATTACGCGGGCGGATGCGAGCTATTTGTTAGGTAAAGGGTTAACCACGCACATCACTTGACCACCAATTATTTTAAACCATGCATGCCTCATTTTAAAGAGTTTCCAAGAAACTTGCACAAATGATCTTTATCATCACATAACTGTGCTGTTAAAAATAGATTGCACTTTCGTGGATAGTTTTGCCTTAACCCTTTTAACACTGTTGGTATCTTCCATGTCAGTTCAATGTTAGCAATTGGGAGAGTCCATATTCATTATTTGGGGGTAGAGCAATTAATATTTTCAACGTGCAGCCTCGGGTCTACCCAACACTTTAACTTAGGAGTCATCCTACTTTATGAAATTATGACTTATGTTCCCTGTCCGGAAAACCGGTCATTAGGGTTAGTTCAAAGGGTTAATCCTTTTTGTATCTGGAAAGCGCTACGAACAAAAATCACTATCCAAATTCTATTATTTTTCCACTTTCTACCTTCAAAACATAGCCTATGATACTACGTTGAAAAAAAGCCTTCTTGCTCTCAAGGGACAAAATACTCCACTACTCATGCTATACCATAGATTATGAGGCCTCAAACACAAACCAAGAACACAAACTTTTGATGGCAAAGAAATAATTACAGAAATAAAAAAACAAAATAAAAAACAAAATAAAAAATAAAATAAAAAAAATGCTCACCCACATTCAATTTTACAAATAATAGCCTGAGAAACAGATCTATTTTGCATGGCCTAAATATGGGAAATTTGTTTGATGCCAGAGTAATTCTTTGACAGTTTACAAGATTTTTTTATTCAATTAACAACAGTTTGTTCTATAGACTGTATACAATTAAAAGGCCAAATTTGTACTGACAGTATGGTAAATGGTTTGGTGTTTGTAAGTTATATATAAATAACAGAGTTTTTCCATTAACCCTTAAAGGCTTGGAGATTTTTGTATATTTTAGATACACTCTTACAATCGACATCCAGTGCCTCTGCAATTGTTTCTAGGCAAGTCTTGGCTGCCTATACCGACAGCCAAGACTTGCCAAAAAACAACTACAAGGCACTTTGAATGTAGCCTGTGAGTTCACGCAGAGATTACATGTTGGGTAATTGTTCTATTGCAGTAGAAAGTGATCAAAATCAGAATTTGGCCCTAAAGGGTTAAAAGTTATACAATTATGTTGCCTCTACTGTATACCTTTTCCCCACAGAGACTTGCATTGTTGATTCAATGTTGGACACATTCCTCCAAGACAATAGCCATTTCCTTCTTCACAAATAGTTCCATCTTTCACATAATTGTTACTTGGACACTGAAAAAATAGAAACAACACCATTTTTAATGTTATGTTACTGAGTAGGGCTGTCACGACTTTTTAATTTAGGAATCGATTAATCGTCGCAAATAATCAATAATAATCAATTATTCGTACCTAGGTGACCTCCCCCTCTCCCTCTCTTTGAAGTTATTAAAAATGAAGTTCAAGTTAGCTGACCAACCTCAAGTAAACAATGAAGACGATCCTCTTTTAGGTACATTCAAAGCTTTGATGTTCTGAACTTTTGAACCATCAGTGTAATAATCAAGACCGGTCGGCAGTTGAGAACTTTTCAAGTTCGCAACTGCCAACCAGTCTTGATTATTACACTGACGGTTCAAAATTTTAGAACATCAAAGCTTTGATATACCTGAAAGACAAATTCTTCTAAGTGCTTCTCTAGGTTTAACGTCAATGTTCTTGACCTTTTACCTTCAGCAACACCAGTTTTTTCATCCATTTTTTTTTTTTTAATTATTAAACGTCTAAAACAGAGTAAAATTTAGCGATTAGTCGACAACAAAAAATAATAATTGATTTCAGTATGACCGATCGACAATCGTGATTTATCGTGACAGCCCATTACTGAGGTAATGAAATAGTTAACTTTTTATCTCAGTCCCTGTAAATCTCAAATTTTGGGTTGAATCAAATCCCAAAACCAATGAGACAAGAGGATTTTGAATCGAATCGGATCTCATATTGAATCTAACCATGTTTAACTCCTTGCATGCCGTTGGTGGATATTCCTGCCCAAGCCATAAAATCTCTTGCCACCGAAATTTAATTATTTATTTATTGGTGCTGAGGGCAGGCCTGAAAATAAGCAGTCTGACATTTGCAGAATGAGGTCCCTAGAGGGTGAATGTGATGATGCTCTCCCATACAGTGGACCAATTTATCCTCTGGGTACCTCTTTCTATTTGGTTATGAAACCCTGATTCATATTGCGGTTCACATAGGGTAAATTTAGTGCTGCTACCCTGCAGTGCAGGGTAGCATCACTAAATTCACCCTCTGGGGACCTCATTTTGCAGATGGCAGTCTGCTTATTTTCTGGCTTGGCTGAAGGTAACGTATTTCTGCACATTGGCTAATCATGACCATGACAGTCTTACAGACAGAGGAAGCCAGAGCACCCAGAGAGAACCACCGAGCAATGGCGAGCAACTGTCAGCTCCCCAGTATACTAACTCCACACAAGCAAGGTTAGCATTGGTTGAAGACAAGTGTACCATCGACATGAAGTACGCCTTAGTACACAATGCCACCATGCCCCTACGTGGGCAACGGGGATGAAGTGTCTTCCCCAAGGACACAATGCAGCTGCCGCAGGTGGGATTCAAACTGAGGACCTCTCAGCTTGCAGTCTGCACCTCTACCTACTGAGCAACCATGCCCCCTGCCACTGAAATAAGTACAATTTAGGCACATTTAACAAAATTAACCACCCCCAACCCCCACGCCCATAAATTGAATGGATTTTTTTAACAATGAATTCTTGAGTTAAATTTAGTAGATGAATTTTTCATCAAACCTAGTCATGGCTGCTTTACAAATTTGGTGAAAAATATTTGGAAAATACGCAGTGGGTTAATGTGACTCTCCGCAGATTTTCTTTGTTTATAGACCTATTTGGCCTCAGTACATCCAAAACAGGCATTTAATCTATTATATTTTGTTTGACAGAGCTCATAGAGCTCTGTCAAACAATATATAATAGAATAAATGCTAAGTTTATCTCTAGAATACAGGAAAGTGATACAATCTCTGTTAATTGAATACTCCTGTTAACTGAATAATTTTCATTGGCAAAGTGGTTATTCAGTTAACAGGGTTCCACTGTACTGCCAAGACAGACATAAGTCCAAAAGAGATTCAGAAGGTTATAAGCAATCATGGAACCTCGCATACTGTCTAAAATAACCACTGAGCATGCTCAGCAATATTCTTCAACTATTTTTTTTCAATAATGAAAGTCAGCTGTATCCAGCAAAAAGGCGCTTAATCCATTACGATGAATCTGTAACAATAATAACAAAGGGATTTCAAGTTTTTCGCTCACTGCGTGACAGGAAGTGAATGACCTTACCTTAACCCGTAACCTAATCAGTGATGAGTCCACAGGATAAATTGGGGGAGAAATCACTTCTCCCCCAACAGAAGAAGTCAACTAAATATGAGGAGAAGTGAAATGGAAGTGAAGGCATGAATAATGGGCTTCACATGATTGCTCAATCATTTAGTTTTCTCACATGTAAATAACTTACTAAATCTGAGAGAAGTAAAGAGTGAGAAAAAAATATATTCATTCAATTTAATAAAAAAAAATTCTGCAAAAAAATTCCAGGAGATAAACCTTAATAAGGAATTTTAGTTCAAAAAGTTGTTTTAAAAGAATGTCCTTTAGACGGTTGTCACCTATTTTCAGTGTAAACATAAACATGTTGAATTTGACTGATCACTCAATAGTTTTTCTTTTTTAATCTGTTGGTTTTATTTTTAGTTACTAAGGAAACATAATTTAATACTTCCAATGAAACATCTTTTAGGCCACACAAAGTAGATATTCTGTTTCTCAGGCCATTATTTGTAAAATTGCATGCTGGCGAGCGTTTTTTTATTTTATTTTTTATTTCTGTAATTATTTCTTTGCCATCAAAAGTTCATGTTTTGGTTTATGTTGTAGGCCTCATAATCTACGGAACAGCAAGGGTGGTGGTGCATTTCGTCCCTTGAGAGCAAGAAGGCTTTGCAATGCTAGAGCACTGCAAAGCCTTCTTTCACTCAAGGGACAAATTTATCAATTTTTTTAACTTGGGCAAAATATCAGACATGAGCCATTTAATTTTTATTTTTTTTAAATTTACGTTGGTTATAAAAAGAAAGCATACGGCAGCCAAAAGGACCATGCAGGAGAGCCTGAGAAATAGATTTTAATTTTTTTAGGCCTTAGGTGGTTATTTTTTTAAAATTGTGTTTGAACTTAACCTAATTTCATGGAGGAATGAATTTTCCAGAGGCAACTTCAGAGTTGCTTTTTACTGAAGTTAGTGCAAAGTTTGCCAATCGGAGGTGATGTCTTTTTTGATGGGGCTTAAGTCGCTTGGTCAGCTGGTTTCTGTAACAATCATATACGGTTAGTGGTATTTATAAAAACTGTCATTGTGATTTTTTAAAGATTTTTTACAGTTTGTCTCCAAAATTTAGGTTATGAACTTTCAGTGGAATGAGCTAACTGAGGGGGTCATACAATATCTTTTTGACACAAAATATATTTAATTATACAGTTTGTGTCTCCAAAATATAGAGTATACACTTTCAGTGGAATGAGCTTATTGAGCCCATTCCACTGAAGGGTCACAAGATATCTTTTTGTCACAAAATGTATTTATTTTCAGTTTTTCAAAAAAATATTGAGGGCATGATCTTCACTCCACGTTAGATAAAGAGTTCAAGAAAACTGCATTTTGAAAACCTGTCAAGATGAATATAGTGAATATAATTAAAAGGTTAAAAAAGCAGATCAACTTACCTCACCGTGAGTACCATCACAATACTCTGGAACATCACACTCAGAATGCGAAGCTCGACACATGTGGGAATTGGACAGGGCCTGAAGAATGTTAAAAAAAAGAAGAAAAATTTGTTACAAGTGATGTATTATTAATGTTGAAATCTATCTTCAACAAATAGGGCACATTTACAATCAGAGATGAATAATAGAAGTTATCTCCATATACCATACATGTTATCTCCGCCAACATGTATGGTATATGGAGATTTAATACCTAAATGTCGGTTTTTAAACACCTCGAGGTATTAAATCTCCATATACCATACATGTTGGCAGAGATAATGTTTTTGTCCCGTTTGAAACACAATACAAACATAGTGGAAATAAATTTGTGGATGCATTTCTCAGGTCCACAATCATTTGGACCAAATTCGTGATAATTATTTTGTTTTTATAATCGCAGAAGACAACAGATAGAGTTACATCACTTGGGTCATTAAGGAAACGAGTAAACAGTATTTTGTTGACATATCGTCCTCTGAGTTCCAATGTGTTCTATGTGCCTTTAGGCACATAGAACACATTGATACTCAGGGGACAAATTATTTGCTCTTATTTTATTTTTGTGATTGTATTGTCAGAAATCGGATGATATTTGTGACTATTTTCGGGTTTTTTGGTTTGAGTTTTATATTGAGGCAAGCAGAAGCGAAAAGCTTTCATTGAAACCATATATCCATCGATGTTTCGCATGCGCTTATACCCTTGATGTTGCACGCTCTCATATACCTGGGATGATGGGCGCACCCTTTGATACGGCTATTTGTCCAAGGCATCCTGACCAATCAAAAGACAGAATTTATTGGGGAAAAGGGACAAAATGTTTTAACCCTTTGACACAATATCAAAATCAATTTTTTAAAATGTTTGAAAAAATTGCAACAAAACAGTATCATGTGACTCCCTCACTGGAATGAGCTCAATGAGCACATTTCAAAGAAGAGTCACATGATTTAATTTGGGTGAAATTTTTTGAAATTTCTTTTTCAACAGTTTAATTTATAAATTATATGGACGGATGCGGCCGATTCGATATGTAAAGGGTCCAGAGTCAGTATCTCAATAAAGTGTACTTGGATCACAACAAAATCACCATGGACACCAAATATTAATATCATCAAACATGGCTGCCCATGTATAACAGGACATTCTCACAATCAGGGGCAGATATTTATGTCATATGTGAGACTTGAATGTCTGAAGCAAATATCTTAAAAGTAATATTTTCTATCATATATGTTCAGTCATTGGAAAATTTTGGACGATTGAAAAAGATGATTTGTTGATAAATACAGATTATCACCACAGTGTGTGTCTCCGGAAATTCAGATCAAGTCGAGTTGTAGGAATAGAATAGTATTTCGACGAGCCCGTTAGGGCGAGTCGAAATGCGATTCTGTGCCTACAACGAGACTTGATCTGAATTTCCGGAGACACACACTGTGGTGATGATAAATTTATCTCACAATATTGACCACAAAATGTGTTATAAAACTATTTTACAAGGAACTTTTTCATTTGCCTTATCGATGGAAAGACGCAAATTGAAAAATAGAATAGCGTTCATTGATCTCCATATTGATGTCAGCGATGACGTTACACTTCAGAGAAAATTACGTCACTGGGATTCACTTTACTGAATACTGTCTTGCGAAGTGGAGCAACTGTGTGTTTCGTCAATGTGAATTTGGTTGTTACTTTTGCAATAATTTCTGGTGAATTAAATATCCCTCTTGGTGTAAAGATTTATTATATTTTAAAATATGCCGTTCATCGTTTATTGAGGTGGAGTTTTCCACATTTCATAGCGAAAGCTAATCTTTCAACTTCAAGAGAGAAGCCTTGACTCGAGCGTTCAGGAAAATCCCAATAATAGGCTATAAACCAGCCCAAGATGTCGAAAAGTGCGCATAATTTAACTATTCGTTGCGTTAACTTCCCCAGTGTCATTTTAGCATGCCATGCATAATAAATATGTTACAGGGCATTTAGTTTGCAGATACAGTGTCATATACGGCTCCGAGAAAACAATATTACGTTCGGCTTCGCCTCACCTAATATTGTTTTCTCTGAAGGGAAAAAGTTAAAAAATTTATAGTAATTTATATATTTTTTATACTTACCAATGACCCAGACTTAGCTGGTGCTAACTCCACAAAAACCAGGGCCAAACACAAATTTTGCCCCCCAATCCCCAAAATTTGCATCCAAAACAAAAAGAAATCATGTCCTAAAGGACCTCCATAGTACGACTCTACTGCGCATGCGCAGTGACGCAGTCGTCCCGAAATTGGCGCCAAATATCATTCTTACTGGCAGTGCCTGGTCAGCGCTATGTACTCAGCGGGGAGGCAAGAGTTCCCAACTCAGGGAGGGCCATCCCCGTCTGGGTCATTGGTAAGTATAAAAAATATATAAATTACTATAAATTTTTTAACATTTTTATACTGTACCAATGACCCAGACTTAGCTGAATAGTAAACAGGCTGGAGGGCCTAGGACATAGAGGAAAATCCAATAAGCTCAATTATAAAATAAAGAGATAACCCCTTAAGGAGAAAAGGAGTATTAGGCTTTACATGTATCTTTCTTATTTAATATTTAAATTAGAAAGATACACTACCCTTAATAATTGAGCACAATAACATTCATGTTCTCTATTAATATCCAGTATAACCTTTATACTAATTATTATTAAAACAAGCCAATAAATAAAGTAGTCCAGAGAATTGAGACTCTTTATAATCATTTAAAAGTGTCCGAGTATTGTATATTAAAGCCCGTTTGACACTTGACATATACAAATGCTTCACACCGAGCTACACTTTAAAAATAAGACATGAATGAAATTAAACATTAATATTACACTTTAAAACCATCCCGGAAGCGACTCAGAAATACTGTCTTGGAGGAGGCATTCCCTTGCTTTTCACTATAAAGCAGGTGACCTAAGGGAACACCCGCCCCCCCCCCCCTTCCCCTTGCCCTGGGTCAAATAGCCCAGAGCGAAGAGGGCAGCCGGACGGAGTCACTGCCGGAACAGAAAGCCTGCATAACTATAGTTGCAACTGTTTAGTGGACGACATTCTGAGCAACAGATAACGGACCTAAACAATGCAGGTCTCCAAAAATGGACTCAATATTTCTGAGATAAAAATTAGTAAATGTGGATGGCTGAGACCAATAAGCAGCCTTCATTAAATCTGTAATAGCAACACTATTAGCATAAGCCCAGGAAGTAGAAAGAGCTCTTACTTCATGAGCAGAAATCTTAAGCACAGACTGCTGAGAAGAAGATAAATCTTCATACGCAGTACGGATAGTTAACTGAATCCATCTAGCAATAGAATGGACTGAAATGTCCTTTCTATTAGGCATCAAAGACAGAAAGAAACGTTTCCGTCCCTTTCTGATGAACTGAGATCTCTGTTTATAGATACGTAGTGCTCTAACAGGACAGAGTAAAGGCCTACGCCCGTCTGAAGACGGAAGAACCTTAATAACAATAGGTTCCGGATATTTATTAGGAGCCTGATTCTTAGCTAAAAAACCGACGTTAGTAGTGAAGGTGATAGTGTTCCCAACACTACGATAATGAGAATCATCCACCGATAGTGCATGAAGCTCACTGACTCTTCTGGCAGAAGAGAAAGCTAAGAGAAAAGCTGTCTTATAAGATAAGAATTTGAAATCTACTGTCCCAAGAGGTTCAAATGGCTTTTCCTTCAATTTAAGAAGAACCCAAGCTAAATTCCACTTAGGAATTAATCTAAGAGTTCTGGGTCTATTTATCGAAAAGTTTCTAACCAATTTCGATAAAGAGACATTAGATCCAATTTGTAAACTATCATGATGTGCATAGGTATCAGATAACATAGATCTATAACCCTTTATAGTAACCGGTTGCAGTTTGATTTCGTCAAACAAGTATACTAGAAAGTTAGCAATGTCTGGTATAGAGGGATCAAATATATCAACAGAATGATCCCTACACCAACGACGGAAAACCTTCCACTTAGCCGCATAGTTTAGCGAAGAGGAGGTCCTCCTACAGTTAGAAATCGCGTCCACTGCTCGTCCTGTAAAGTGCTTGCCATGCAAGAAGGACCGCACAACGGAAAAACGTGAAGGTTGAGACCTTGCGGGTTGTGATGCAGTTGGCGCGATTTCCCCTGCCAAAGAAGATCCTCTCGTGGAGGGAGCTTCCGCGGTAGGTCCCACAACAGACACCTGAGTAGATTTATCCACGGTCTCTGTGGCGACAGAGATGCTACCAACAGAATCTTGCATTGAGATTGTTTTATCTTTAGCAATACTTGTTGAATTAACGGCGCTGGAGGATACGCATATCCTATCATTCCGTCCCAAGGGATCGATAGAGCGTCTACAGCAAATGCTCTTGGATCCGGACACGGGGACACATACGTCTGCAACTGATTGTTGAGATGTGTCGCAAATAAGTCTATCATTGGCCGTTCCCATTGGTAGCAAATCTGATTGAATACTTGTTTGTTGAGAGTCCACTCCGACGGCAACAAGCGACCCTTTCGAGAAAGGGAGTCTGCTAGCACATTCAGACGACCCGGTATGTGACGGACCGAAAGAAGAACGTGATGTTCCAACGCAAACAGAAGGATTCTTTCCGTTAGATTGAACAACGGAACTGAATGAGTGCCTCCCTGATTCCATATATACGCCACTACTGTCGTATTGTCGGATAGGATTTGGACATGAGCATCGTGAATAATGTCCATCCAGTGACGTAACGCAAGCCAAATTGACATCATTTCCTTGATGTTTATGTGCTTGCACAGGAATTGCGGATCCCAAAGACCCTGGCATCTCGAATCCGTTGGGATTAATGATGCACCCCAACCTGTTTGACTGGCATCCGTCATAATGGTAAAACTCGGATCCGGCAACTGCAGCGGAACTCCTTGAGTTAACCACTGAATGTTTGCCCAAGTCTGAATCTCTTGTTTCACTTGATCTGACAAGAGAACGTCTACATCGAGCGAATGAATTTTCACACTCCAATTCTGAGTCAAGAAAATTTGAAGAGGCCGTGTGCGTAGCCGTCCCATCGGAATGAGATCCGCAGCGGCTCCGCACAGACCTATCAGTCTCATAAATTCTCTCGCTGTGACTTTGTCTGTATTTAGACAATAGCGAGCGTAACAACTGACTAATTTCGCTCTGGTTAACGGCAGACGAACGAGATTGTTGTGCGTCTCGAAGCTCATTCCCAGATGAGTGAATGACTTGGACGGCACCAGATCCGACTTCTCCTCGTTTACTATGAAACCGAGACGTCGGAGCAATAGAAGAAGATTCTGAACATCGTTCTGAAGCGTTAACTCGTTGCCGTACCTCTGAAGAATGTCGTCCAGGTAGGCCGACGTTACCGCAGACGAATGAGCTCGGAAGTAAATCATTACCGAGTTCATTACTCGAGTGAAAGCCCAGGGTGCTAGATTCAATCCGAAGCACATGGCCCGGAACTGATACACCACTCCTAGGACTGCGAAGCGTAGATACTTTCGGAATGTCGGATGTACCATGACGTGAAAGTACGCATCTTTGAGATCTATGCTCGTTGCATAATCGTTCACCCGAATACTCGCTCTGACCGATCGAATCGTCTCCATATAAAACTTCGGAGCGATGATCAGCTTGTTTATCCAGCTCAAATCTATGACTGGACGGAACGAGCCGTCTGGTTTCGGAACCAGAAACAGATGGCTGTAGAATCCCAGCGATTCCTGGTTTTCTACGACCTCTACCGCGTTCTTCATTAAAAGAGACTGCACCTCTGATAGCAGAGCGTCTCTTTTCTGAGGGTTTGACGGAAGATGAGTCCACTTTGGGCTTCGAGTTAATGGAGGCTTTCGTTTGAAGGATATCTTTAGACCTTCCGAAGTCACTCCTCTCACCCAAGGGTCGTCCGTAATCGACGCCCACTCTTGAGAAAAACTCGACAACCTTCCGCCAACCGGAACGCGATAGAGGTTTGAGCCATCACCTCCTGGATCTGCGAGGCCTGCGGTAGGAGAAACCACGTCTTCCACGACCCGCACCTCGCCTCGTCGACCTCGGGGCGTCCGACCGATTGTCCCGGCCTGAAGGACGTCCCGAACGAGAGTCGCTATCCTGACGGTCTCTCGAATAAGAGCTAGAGGACGCACCGGAACCTCTATAGGAACCTCTCTTGGGCGGATAAGACCCAGAAGTGCCCGCCTTATTCGTGTCTGCTGAATCCGACCTTTTAGGAGCGGATCTAAACAACAGAGAATCACTAGCTTTCTTTTTAATATTATCATAAATAGCGGAAAGCTTGCCGTCAAAGAGAAGGTCTCCTGAGACCGAAGCGACTCTAAGAGAGTTCTTCACCTTAGAATCCACTAGTGTGGATGTAGACAGGGCTGCGTCACGTCTAACCAACTCCAGATTAGCCACTGAAAGGGCGGAGTTACACGTGGAATAAGCTACTGCCCTTGAAAGAAGTCTTAAGGAGGATTGTATATCCTGAAACTCTTCCCCTTGAAGACGCAGTGATAACGCCTTCGTAAGGTGATCTGCGTAAGATAAGGCATCTAAATTGGCTCTGTTAGACGCAATAGCTGTTTCCAACACTGCGGTTGGAATAGAAGCTGACGACGGTAATGATAGCTCTAAGTCTTCCGCCTCGTCGTCCATACGCAGAGGAACTCTCGGTATACCCTGACCTGCCGTGTCGAATTTATTCCTTGCATTAATGAAAGGCAGGTTGAGAGTATTTGCGGACAAGAAGCCTGCTTTCCCTGTCCTGGAAGCAAGTTTAAAAATAGCGTCGTTCAATAATTCAAATGTTCTTGCAACATTATTGGACTGCGACGGAAACTCGGGAGCGATGTCCCTGAACCGCTCGAAAAAATCAGAGTCCAATGACGCTATAATTCTCCTGTCCGGAAGCGCAGCAGTCTGGCCCGACGGAACAACTTGAGGAAGAAAGTGCCGGATGAAGTCTACGGCAGCTTTGTGTTGTTCCGAAAGGGATAGCTCCAATTCATCCGTATCCCTTTCACCATCCGGTCGGACCTCCCGATGTTCCCGGTCGTCCGCCCCCGATGCTTCGGCGGAGCGTACCGACCCAGCGCCGTCGGATAATTCTCGATCCGACACCGTTTCTGTCGGCTGCTGGGATGCTGCGATAAGCTGTGCTATCTGCACTAGAATGTCCGACGTCGAGACCTGCGGAGGAGCGGTCTTTCGCTGCTTTGCCGAGGGCAGCTCCGCATCGGATGGCTCCCGCATACTTTTCCTATGCGAACGTCCGGAGTCCATCGGTCTCGAGTCCCTGGCTGCCGGATGGTGTGACCTGGTCGCCGAATAATCCTTCCTCGGCGAAGCTGGCAAGATATCGGAGGTCACGCAGCCAAGGTGCGGTCGTGTGCGCCGGCGAGAAGAGGAAGCCTTAACAGTCTCTGCGGACTGCTTATACAACGGAGCGTCCCGAGCGACGGACGTATGCTCCGCTAAAGACACATTTTGTACCACAACATCTGGTCCCAGATGTTGTTGTACGAGAGAGGGGCCTCTCTCGCTCGCGGCCCGGCTGGACCTGGACGAGCTAGGAACCGGACTAAAAGGCTTCCTCCGTTCTCGTTCACTATCCGCCGTCACTGGGTGTGCATCTATTATTTTTATAGTGCTCGCATCACCCAAAATTTCCTCTTGGACCGCATCGGACGAACCCGGCTGCCGAACCATTCGGTGAATGGACGCTACACCGGGCGAGCTAGCGGACGACATTTGTCTAATCTCCATGAGCACTTTTGCCGCTAGCTCTGTATTTAATTGTGACGACGGACGCACACTTGAAGAGGATAACATGGAAACATCACCCTGTTCTGGTTCCTCTGAAATAGAAACTGAGAGAGTAGAGTGACCTTGTGGAGAAAGAGCCGGCATCGCTCTTTCTCCAGAAACAACATATCGTGACACACGTTTCCAATGTTTCTCATCCCAATGTTCACATACAGGACAGGGATTAATGCGAGAACACTGACTACAATTTATGCAATAATCATGAAAGTCAGAGGAAGATTTCTTCCTATTACAATTTGAACAAGTTCCTTTCATTGTGAAGGAACAACAATAAGTCCTAGTTACTCGCAAAAACCCCTGACACAAAGATACATAATAACATGATCCATTAATAAATGAAAAAACAATTGCAAAACAAAATAATTTTGAAAAAATATTTTTTCAGAGAAGCCCAAGTTGCTGAAAAGTAACGTTGAGCCCCGATGGATCCGATGGCAAAGTGTGGTCAAAAATTTTAAAATTATATAAAATAATTAATGAGACACTTTCGGATAATATAAATGTATCTTATAATGAGATAAACTACCTCAAAGACAAACAGCCCCCCTCAAAAAAGGCTGTTGCCAATGAAAACAAACAGTGTAAACACAGAAGAAAACATGACTCCAGGCACTGAAAAAACTGGCCCGGAATCAGTCCTCAATTACACTCTATCTGATGCAAAACAGAGACTCCCAGGGGAGAATCTGCAGAACATCAGATGGAAGATGCAGAACACAAACGTTATACACCCATGGGTGAAAACGTAACTATGGGGAAAATAACAGAAAACATTCTGTAACCAAGCAACTCTCCCAGGGAAATTTTAGAAATGAAACTTCTCAAAAATATGCCAAAAGCATGGGAGAATTGCAAGGGGGGACTTTAGAAGGTTAGGGGAGAGGAAACACTGAATAAGCAGTGCAACAATTAGCAAGAATGACAACAAGAGGCGTTTGCCTCGAAAATAGGCAACTTAACATAATTTTAACAAAAAATTTTAAGTACAGCCCTGATTATTTTTTGCCACTTCTTTTTTCCTCTCCTCCTTCTATCCTCCTTAGAATCACATTTTCTCCAAGAATTACGTGTCTGGCATCCTTTAAACTGAGATTTACAAGCACAAAGATCAGTGAGATGTTGACTGATGAAGGGCCAAACAGAGAATGATATTTGGCGCCAATTTCGGGACGACTGCGTCACTGCGCATGCGCAGTAGAGTCGTACTATGGAGGTCCTTTAGGACATGATTTCTTTTTGTTTTGGATGCAAATTTTGGGGATTGGGGGGCAAAATTTGTGTTTGGCCCTGGTTTTTGTGGAGTTAGCACCAGCTAAGTCTGGGTCATTGGTACAGTATAAAAATATGCAAAGCGATCGAAAAATGATATTAATGCCGTTGTTTTGGCAACAGCAGAATCACGTGCTTGTATCAGGGGGCCCTTGATATGGATTCGGAACAAGGGCCCAGATACATTAAACTTTAGTTGCGTAACAGTGCAAAAATGCCCCGATTGTGAGATAAAACTGCTGATATCAATACCATAGGGATAGGCACAGTTGATTTAGTGAAGTAGCCATTCATATCAAGCCATTAACAAAAATGTCTATGTTCTCAGGCAACAGTGCCTCAAATTTTTTATGAGGGTGGGGGGCTTTTTATTTTTTATTCGGAAATCTGAAAGAGATACCCTAAAAAATATATTCATATTTCAGGAAGAATTCTTTTACAAACTCCAGACTGGTGTTATCTTGTCGCATATATTGCAAAATGCTTCAATCAACTTGGCTGTTGACGACATGCCAAAGATGCTCCATTGCAGGATTATGTTCAGTCCTGCACAAATTTGAAAAGATAACAGTGGCAGCATTTTCCTCAAAAGTTTTTGTATGTACCAACACAGAATACATTTATATAATAGTCAGAAATTTAAAGCACAAAAAAATGGAGGCAAATGGGAACAGGAAGTTATGAGACGAGAAAAATGCCTAGACACACCATGACAGTGCTCATGATATTGACAGTTACCTGATGTGACATTAAAAATTACTGTCATGAATTGATGTTAACATGGTCTGAGGTTTGCGGCTCGGTTGAACTTATGCTCCAAGCCACAAACCTCAGACCATGTTGCAATCAACTCATCACAATAGCATATATGTTCCAATAAGACACTACTCATAGCCCAAAACCTACACCGTGAAATACAAGAGACTTATTTACTAAACTTGTGATTGATTAACGATCACAGGTTTAGTAAATAAACCTCTTGTGTACCCCACCACCGGATAAATAATCAATAAACCAGATAAACTCATTCCATCTTAGTTCAAATCGTAAATCAGTTTGTAATTTAAACGCTTTATCGAGAACACTGTCTGCTGCATGTGTAAAAAATCCAGAAAAATGAAGCGGCTTGCTTGTCACTCCGTTGATGAAGCAATTACGAAACAGGTGATGTAATTTCAAATATTTCGGATGGTGATGTCAGGCGGCAACATTTGCTACTGGAGCTGTAAACATAAAAGAAACTACACCAGCTCTCATCCAGAGGGCGAGGATTTTGCTCTTATTGGAACATTGTGTTAAGTTGGTTGATGAGATAATCTGTTCCACCGAGGGAATCTCGCTTGCAACAAATGCGTGTTAGCAGACAGGAGTTGGGAGAAAAATCAATCACAGCTGTCTCAGACAAACTTATCTCAGACAGTGGGGTGTGGGGAAAATATGAATCTATCCAATACCAAGATACTTACAGTGCAGTTATGACAACATGGTCCTGTCCTACATTGTGCCCAGTATCTCAACATACATGTATTTGGATCACAACAATCATCTGTGCAATCCTATAAACAGAAAAAAACAACAACATTAACCCCTTACCCAACATAACAGCAAAATCCAGGTCACAAAAATGTCTTTCAAAGTGTACGGTGGAGACCATTTAATTGAATAACCTTGAATAACTGAATACCCCTGTTAATTGATTATAATTTGCCAACACAAAACTATTTACCATACCTCCAATACAAATTTGACTTTGTTAATTGAATATAGGTTATAGAGTAAACTTCTGTTAATTGAATAAAAAATCTTGTATCCCATCAAGAAATTACCCTGACTCTCTCCAGTTTTTCATTGTTTATAGACCAATTTGGCCTCAGTAGATCCAATACAGGCATTTAATATATTATATCTTGTTTGACAGAGCTCATGGAGCTCTGTCAAACAAGATATAATAGAATAAATGCTAAGTTTATCTCTAGAATACAGGAAAGTGACACAATCCCTGTTAATTGAATACTCCTGTTCACTGAATATTTTTCATTGGCAAAGTGGCAATTCAATTAACAGGGTTCCACTGTATTACATTTCATATACTGAAGGCCAGTAATCCAAGTTTTCAGTTTTTCCGAGTGACCAAGCCTGGAAATAAACTGACGGTCATTCTACAGAATAAGGTCCTCAGAGGGTGAATTTGGTACACAGAAGGGTAGCATTACTAAATGTACCCACAGTGAACCTCAATTTGAATTGAAGTCTAGGGCCTGAACAGAAAGAAAAAATGTACCCAGATGATAAATTGGGGGATTCTAGCCCACTGTATGGGATAGCATCAGTAAATTCACCCTCTGGGGAATTCATTCTGCAAATGACAGATAGCTTATTTCGAGGCTTGCGAGTGACACAAAGTTAATGATCTAATCTTAATCCTTGACCTAGGGTCCTGCAAATCTCAAATTTCAGGTTGACTCGAATCCTGAAGCAAATCAGGCATATAATTTTGAATTGAACTGAATCTCCATTTGAACCTGTCTGCTTTTCAAGTTGCAGATATTATATCTCTTTTCTATTCTGCTATACTGGTTACAGATATACAGTCTGAAGAATATAAAGAGGAGTATGTGTGAGTGGGAGGGGGGGGGGGGGAAGGGGGGGGCAGGTATGTCATTAGGAGTCTGAGTAGTAGTTCTTGTAATAGAAATGAAATAGGTAATTGTTACAAGGAATGGTGGTACAGTGGAGCCCATTTAATTGGATATCTCTTAACTGAATAACCCTGTTTATTATATGCTAGCCTGTGAATTATCGCAAAGTATCTAAAGGATATTTCTCGATATCTATCGACTCGATAGATATCAAGAAATAATCCTCAGTAGCTTCCTAAATGACGTTACACTATGCAGCATTACATCGCATTGAAGGAAGGATCAGCTGATCTTTGTTATTGTTTTGAAACGTATGCATTTCTCGTCGAATTGGGCTGAATATTGTGCAATAAAATGTCTGGTAGCATATAACAAAAAACTCTCTTTTAGTCAGTGTCGGGAATTATCTCATGAGTGTATCCCTGAAAGTTTTATTTTCTCGAGTGCTTGCGGGAGTGAAAATAATACTTTCAGGTCCACACGATGATTTTTTTCAGTAGCTTCCTAAATGACGTTATGCTTCGACGCATGACATAACCAAGGAACTATCAGCAGTTTTTTTGTTATTGTATTGAAATTGTTTGCAGTCCAATTGGGCTAATATTGCACATTAAAATGTCACGTAGCATATAATAAAAAGAAAATCTACGCTGTGTTAGTGAATATCGGGAATTATCTCATTCGTGTGGAGCTGAAAGTATTATTTTTCACTCGCGCAAGTGCTCGTAAAAAAATAAAACTTTCAGGTCAACTCTCATGATATAATTCCCGATATTCACTAAAACAGTGTTGATATCCTCTATTGATTGAATATAATTTCCCAACACAAAATCATTTACCATACCTCCAATACACATTTGACCTGCTAATTGAATATTGGTTATTGAGCAAACTCCTGTTAATTGAATAAAAAATCTATGTAACCTATCGAGAAATTACCCTGACTCTCCGCGTTTTTTCTTTGTTTATAGACCTATTTGGCCTCGGTACATCCAATACATTTATTTATTTATTGGTGCATTTTAAGGTCACATATTTCTGCACAATGGCTAATCATGACCACAACAGTTTTACAGGTGGAGGAAGCCGGAGTACCTGGAGAGAACCACCGAGCAACGGTGAGCAACTCCACACAAGCAGGGTTAGCATTTGTTGAAGACAGGTGCACCATCAACGTGCAGTACGCCTTAGTACACAGTGTCACCATGCCCCCACGTGGGCAATGGGGGTGAAGTGTCTTGCCCAAGGACACAACACGTTGCCGCAGGTGGGATTCAAACCGAGGACTTCTCAGCTTGCAGCCTGCACCTCTAACAACTGAGCCACCATGCCCCACATCCAATACAGGCATTTAATCTATTATATCTTGTTTGACATAGCTCATGGAGCTCTGTCAAACAAGATATAATAGAATAAATGTTAAGTTTATCTCCAGAATACAGGAAAGTGACACAATCCCTGTTAAAGGGTTCATACACTTTTCAGAGAATCAAATTCCATGACCGTGTTAGTTCGCATCCAAACAGAAAAGCTTTGTTTTTTGCATAATTTTTGCGTAAATTGCATGTAATTTTTACAGAAAATCAATCCCTTTTAAACCTGTTTACAAATTCCATGACTTTTCCAAAACTTTAACCCTTCCAGCCCATTTTCCAAAACTTTTCAAGGCCCTTGAATTTTTATTCAATTAAGAGGAATATTCAATTAACAGTGTTAATTGAATATTCCTCTTGAGTAATTATCATTGGCAAAGTGGTTATTCAATTAACAAGGTTCCACTGTAATGAGTTTTAGAAAAGAATAGTTTATTGTTTTGAAGTGAACCCAACACGCTATGACGTCTAGTATTCCTGAGTGTCTGACCTTGAAACACAGCGTGCACATTCACTTTTTCAACTCAACTTCCTCTCCTCCTCCACCCCCTTTTTTCATTGGTAGGACTAGTGCCCTATATCTTCTCATTGAAATATTGACTATGTAGGTAATTTCTCTAATAATTTCTTTTTAGCCAATAGGTATAGGGGCATACTCTCCCCTACCAAAATTTTGTGTGATACAAGGAGGGATAGTACCTCGGGTAATACTACATGTGGTTGGATCAAAAGAACACACGCTGTAACCAAAACTTTCAACTGTAGGTCCGCATTGAAATTACCCAAGATTATCTTTGCTTAGATGGGTTCCCTCCTTGTGTCTGTGAGATCACCGTGTACTAACATTAAGCCACACAAGCTTAATTAAGTCCAACATTGATAAAGATAAATACTTGTAATTAATTTAAGCCCAATAAATTGTTGATGAAATTCACTTCAATACTCCGGCAATACTTACCCATATCATTCTATACCAAACCACCCACCTCCAACCTTGTTATTATTTATTTATTTATTGGTGTTTAAGGGCACATACCTATGCACAACAGCTAATCATGACCGTGACAGTTGTACAGGTGGAGGAAGCTGGAGTACACAGTGAGAACCACCGAACAATGAGCAGTTCCAGCTCCCCAACATCGTAACTCCGCACTGCAGCACAGGCAGGGTTAGAATGGTTGAAGACTTGCGCACCATCAACATGCAGTATGCCTTAGTACATAGCGTTGTCGTGCCCCCATGTGGACAATTGGGGTTAAGTGCCTTGCCCAAGGACACAACGTGGGAGTCCAAATCGATCGCTCAGACGGTCACCCATCCAAGGATCAACCTGGCTCGATGTTGCTTAACTTTGGTGATCTAATAAGAACCAGTTACCGCAACGCCACCGCGCCCCCCCATCAACCCTGTGAGTGTAACTGATTATAATAATGTTAATGCCCACCAGAGAGCGAGAGAGAGAGTGAGAGAAAGAGAGAGAGAGACTCTGTACACCCTAAATGAGGTGAAAAGTAGAAACAAATCAAATCATGTTATTGCAACTGTAAATATATCTCCACTCAAGAATAACTCATTTGTGTGGGGGCAAATCAATAAGCAAAAAGCAAATTCGTTCAAAATGGAATCTTTTATCATCAGGTTTTGTTTATGATTTTTTTTTTTTTTTTTTTTGGGGGGGGGGGGGGGGGGGGGGTGTGGGTGAAAGAATGGAGCAGAGGGGGAGGGCGTCTATTGTGAATGTTCATTACATACCTTCTCAGAACCACAGTCACATTCCTCTCCTCTCTCTAATATTTTATTTCCACAGCTCTGAGGAAATGAGAGCTAAAAATAAAACAAATAATATTGAACTTTATTGTATACCCAACATAAAAATTTATCTGTACCCCTAGTTTGGCTCGATATATGTGATCGGACAGAAAATGCACCTGTGGGTTTCCAAATCCATATCTCGCCATCTGAAAAGAAGCTGTCAAAATAATTACATCTACGTTGTAATTATGCTCAGGGTAATAAGAGTTATGTTTTACTCATAGCAAATTGTTTACAATCGGCAGATGTTTTCACTGCTGAAAAAAACTACCATTTACATTTGAAAATCAGGTGAAAGAACTGAAAAAAAATCAACACCATTATTTTCACATGAAATATGATAAAACTGTTACCTGATGCTATGTGATGGTGATGTTTTCTTATGAGTACTTTAGAAATGGGCGACATACTGAAAAACCGAACTGATACCGATATAATGGGAATACTGAAAAAAAACTAACTGAATCAAACTTCAGATATTGCAGTTTCAAATTTTCCTACATTCACTATTTATAAGGCCCCATTGAGGCTTGATAGCAGCTGAAGTGTTCATTTTCAAGAAAGAGGTGACTGAATTGTTTCCTCAGTTTTGTGAACCCTGAGGGGCCTGGGTAATTGTCCTAAATTCCTGCTAGACTACATCCTGCACATGTCCAGCTGCTCAGTAGTGATTTTTAGCCAAGTCTTGGCTGCCTTAACAGGCAGCCAAGACATGTCTAGAAATCACTGCCAGGTTCTTTGTCTATTGTCAGCAGGACCTCTTGAAGATGGTATGGTCAAGGTGCATGCTCTAAGATTGCATACATCTGAAATAGAGCTTTAGAACAAATTACAAAATTACCGTAGATATGATTTGTTCCGTAAAAGAATGCCACTGTTGAGCTCACTGGCAGTGGCATTTGTGGTGCTGTGCTAGAATGACACAATAATAACTTATTCTGTATTTTCCTGATGCAAATTCCCCTTTGGTACCATCAGCAAATCTCATTCAAGTGAGATACTGAATACCAAACCTATGACCTGTACATGTTCAGTTGCTTAGCAGTGATTTCTAGTCAAGTCTTGGCGGCCTCTTAAGGCAGCAAAGACTTCACTAGAAATTATTTCTTTATTAGTGTTTAAGGTCATATATTTATGCACAATGGCTAATCATGACCGCAACATGGATATAAAGTCAAGTCCATCCAATCGTTTATACCCATGTGGCCCATTTTAGAGGACTTCCATTTGTGGTGCTGTGGTAGAATGAAACAATAACAACTTATTCTGTATTTTCCTGATTCGAATTTCCCTTTGGTACCATCAGCAAATCTCATTCAAGTGAGATACCGAATACCGAACCTATGACCTGTCGATGTTCAGTTGCTTAGCAGTGATTTCTAGTCAAGTTTTGGCGGCCTCTTAAGGCCGCAAAGACTTCACTAGAAATTATTTATTTATTGTTATTTATTTTTTTATTGTTGTTTAAGATCATATATTTATGCACAATGGCTAATCATGACCGTGACAGTTTTACAGAGGTGGAGGAAGCCGGAGTACCCGGAGAGAACCACCGAGCAACGACGAGCAGCTGCCAGCCCGCCAACATCATAACTCCACACTGCAGCACAGGCAGGGTTAGATTGGTTGAAGACATGCATACCATCGATGTGCAGTACACCTTAGTACACGGCGTCATCGTGCCCCCATGTAGACAATTGGGGTTAAGTGCCTTGTCCAAGGACACAACGCGGGAGTCTGCTTCACTAGAAATCACTGTCCAGGTGATTTGTCTATTGTCAGCAGGACCTTCTAATGATGGCATGTTAAGGACACATGCTCTGATATTGCAGAAGTCTGAAATAGACCTCAGTCAAGTGAGATACCACATACTGAACCGATATTGCAGTATAACCCCCCAAAATTACTGAAACTGATACCGAACTGAAGATTTCAATACCATCTATCTTTATAGTGCTTCATTAACTTGGTGAATGAAAGAATGATGAGCAGATGATGTAATTATTTATTTATTTATTGGTGTTTAAGGTCACATACTTATGCACAATGGCTAATCGTGACCGTGACAGTTTTACGGGTGGAGGAAGCCGGAGTACCCGGAGAGAACCACCGAGCATCGACGAGTAACTGTCAGCTCCTCAACATTCGAACTCTGTTCAAGCTCCGCTCAAACAGGGTTACAGCGGTTTAAGACATGTGCACCATCGACATGCAGTACACCTCAGTACACGGCGTCATCGTGCCCCAATGTTGGCAACTGGGATAAAGTGCGTTGCCCAAGGACACAACGCGGGTCATCCCGCAAGGGGATCGAACTCGGGACCTCTAGCATAGAAGTCCAACAGTTTACCACTGAGCCACCGCGCTCCCAGATGATGTAATAGAATACAGTGGAGTCCACTTAATTGGATATCTCTTAACTGAATAACCCTGTTAATTGAATATAATTTTCCAACACAAAACCATTTACCATACCTCCAGTACAAATTTGACCTGTTAATTGAATATAGGTTATAGAGTAAACTTCTGTTAGTTGAACAAAAAAATCGTGTAACCTGTCCGGAAATTACCCTGACACTCCCCAGTTTTTCTTGTTTATAGACCTATTTGGCCTCAGTGCATACAATACAGGCATTTAAGGCCCAAAAAATTTAAGATCTATTTCTCAGGCCCTCCTGCATGGTCCTTTTGGCTGCTGTATGCTCTCTTTTTATAACCAATGTAGCCTTAAAAAAATTTTTAAATTAAATGGTTTATGTCTGATATTTTACCCAAGTTAAAAAAAATGATAAATTTGTCCTTTGAGTGCAAGAAGGCTTTGTAATGCTTTGACATTGCAAAGCCTTCTTGCACTCAAGGGACAAGTACACCACCAACCATGCTATTCCATAGATTATGAGGCCTGAAACATAAACCAAGAACATGAACTTTTGATGGCAAAGAAATAATTATAGAAATAAAAAATAAAATAAACTGCTCACCCTCATGCAATTTTACAAATGATGGCCTGATAAACAGAAGATCTACTTTGTGTGGCCTAATCTAATATTTTGTTTGACAGAGCTCTCTGTCAAACAAGATATAATAGAATAAATGCAAAGTTTATCTCTAGAATACAGAAAAGTGACACAATCCCTGTTAATTGAATACTCCTGTTAATTGAATAATTTTCATTAAGCCACTTGAATCTTGTCAAAATCAAACTCCCAAATGGAAATCCTTGAAAAACCAACACCCACTTTTTGTCACTTAGTAGCCACGCAAACTATTTTAGCGACATAAACCAAATTTGTTAGTTCAAATTTATGTAGCCAGTCACATAAATCAAACACGACACATAGTAGTCATGTGTACTGACGACTAGGCACATAACACCTGATTTGTTAGTACAAAAATTAAAATTAAAATACCTTTCTACAAAGTAAATGAAATATTGGGGTAAACTCTTAACACAAAGTCAAATAGAGTTACAGATTGGTAAGAAAGTTTGTTCACAGAAAGGAGAGTTGTTTCTAAATATACATACACTTTTTTTGCCCAACAAACAATCTGCAATTCCCATACTTAAAGTGATATCAAAATCTTGGAGGCTGCATGAAGCAAACATTCTTGGATGAATTCCACCAACATTCCTAAAATAACAAAAAAAAATTATTGCAAATTTACATTTCAGTACATGCATTTCAGTATGGACTGTGTTCTATAGTGGTGTCCACTTAATTGGATATCTCTCAAATGAATAACACTCTTAATTGAATATAACTTGCAAAGACAAAACCATTTTCCATACCTTCAGAACAAAGTTGAATGGTTAATTTCCCATATGTGAGAAGTAAACACCTGTTAACGAATAATTTATTTATTCATTTATTGGTGTTTAAGGTCACATACTTCTGGCACAATGGTTAATCGTGACCACAACATGGAGATAAAGTCAAGGTCAGTCAATCGTTCATACCCCATGTTGCCTATTTTAGAGGACTTGCACTCCAAGCATTAGTTACTGGGTCCTATTTTATCAGTAAAAGAGAACTTGTTTACCACAGTAAACAAGCACTGACTCACTTCCCAGAGTTCCACGGGGGTGTTAACAAATAAAAAATCTTGTAATATGTCAAGATATTACCCTGACAGTCACCAAATTCCTTTTTTTTGGACCTATTTGGCCTCAGTACATGCAATACAGGCATTTAACCTACAGGGGTGGCATCTGGATTTCCTCGACATGGGGGCTATGATCCCTGACAAGGGGCTATGGAGTCTGCAAAATTACAACCAAAATTCTCCTACCATCATGTTTTGGTCCAGTGGAAGAAATTTTAATTTTAATGGGGAACAGGCCTGAAAATAAGCAGTCTGACATTTGCAGAATGAGGTCCCCATTGGGTGAATTTGAAGATGCTATCCCATACAGTTTGCCAATTTATCCTCTGGGTACCTCTTTCTGTTTAGTTTTGAGACACGGAGTCAGACTGAGGTTCACAGAGGGTAAATGTAGTGATGCTATCCTGCTAAGCAGGGTAGCATCACTAAATTCACCCTCTTGCAGATGACAGTCTGCTTATTTTCTGGCTTGATTGGGAAAAAGTCGAAATATATGTGACTCTAGAGAGAGTCAAAATGAAATGCAAAAACATTTGGGGTTTGCGGAATTAGGGTATCCAAAGCAGGTGTCCAATTTGCCATGACACCTGTTTCTGATAACCTAATTCCACCTGCCACAAATTTAATAAGTACCATATAACTCACAATGGAGGCTAGATGCGTGTGGACCAATAATTGTGCAGAAAGTATCTGGTACAGGCTACATGACACTTCTTCGAAAGACACTTTGTCGAATGAACACTTCATCGAAGGATCATTTGGGCGAATGAACTTTCGGTCGATTGGATACTTCGTCGAACGGACAACTGGTCGAATGAACATTTGGTCGAGTACAATTTTCGTCGAATTTTCATTGAAAGTTGTTTGAGAATTTTTATTCAGATTAATTGAATTTTTTTGCTAAACATTGTTCAATGATTTTGGGAATATGCATGGGAAATATATATACTTTACACAAATAACTTTCCTGGTAACATAATTTGTGTTTTGGGAGCTCTAAAAAATAAAGACAACTTTAAAAAGAATTTTTTTTTATTTTGTACTTTTTTAAAACTAGCATATGCAGTATATAACATAGAACAAACAAAAACACCACAAAGAAACAAATATAATAGTTTGCTTTGTTTTGTTTTTTTGTAGCACATATATGCAGGTTGAATGCTGCAGAAACAATTCGTTCTGTGACAAAACCAAACTCTCACGTTTATGGACCCAAAAATAGAATGAACCAAACTCCATGTCAAGAAAAATAAATACAATAATGCTTACAAAAAAGCAGAAATTTTTTTTTAAAAGTTGAAATTTTAATTTTGACAGAATGGCCTAATTTTTAGAAATGAAAATTCAACCAAATGTGCATTTGACGAAGTGTCATTTCGACCAAATGTTCATTCGACCAACTGTCCATTCGGCAAAGTGTCCATTCGACCATGATTCATTTCGACCAAGTGTCATTTCGACCAAATGTGCATTCGACCAAATGTGTTTCGATGAAGTGTTATGCTCCCCTGGTACAGACTAAAACAGAACTCTCGCAATGTATTAACACTGGCTAGTCCACAGTGATTATATGCCCATTGGGTTATTCCTATTGTGCTTGTGTACTGGGTCTTCAGGGCTGTTATCTCTATCTTCGTGGTGTTTGCATAATTTTACCTTAAGGCCACACAATGTAGATCTTCTGTTTCTCAGGACATTATTTGTAAAATTGCATGCGGGCGAGCGTTTTTTTATTCTATTTTTTATTTCTGTAATTATTTCTATGCCATCAAATGGTCATGTCCTTGGTTTATGTTTCAGACCTCTTAATCTCCAGAATAGCATGGGTGGTGGTGTAATTCATTCCTTGAGAGCAAGAAGGCTTTGCAGTGCTTTAGCATTGCAAACCCTTCTTTCACTCAAGGGACAAATTTATGAATTTTTTTAACTTGGGTAAAATGTGAGACATAAACCATTTAATTTTTATTTTTTTAAAGTTTACATTGGTTATAAAAAGAGAGCATGCAGAGGCCAAAAGGACCATGAGGGAGGGCCTAAGAAACAGATTTTTAAATTGTTTAGGCCTAATCTAGTATGTATTGTCAGACAGAACTTCTTCAGCTCTGTTAAACAAGATGTGATAGAATAAATCCTCATTTTATCTCTAGAATACACTGGCAGTGTGCTATTCAATTAACAAGATTCTATTGTACTTTCAAGTTTCATACATTCCTTCCCGTTAACTTCAATTGAAATATGAATCATTTTTTATGCAAATTTTACCCATAGTGAAAAATAATACTTTCAGGTCCACACGAATGAGATAATTCCCGATATTCACTAAAACAGTATAGATTTTCTTTTTATTATATGCTATGTGATATTTTACTGCGCAATATTCAGCCCAATTCAACTGCAAACAGTTTTAAGACAATAACAAGAAGCTGCTGATCGTTCCTTCAAGCTGATGTTCAAGGCGATGTCATGTGCCAAAGCGTAATGTCATTTAGGAAGCTACTGAAAAAATCCATCGTGTGGACCTGAAAATATAATAAACTTTCAGGTTCATACTCATGAGATAATTCCAGATACTGACTAAAATAGAGTAGATTTTTGCTACTAGACATTTTATTGAACAAAAGTCAGCCCAATTCGACCCCAAATGCATACCTTCAAAACAATAACAAAGATCAGCTGGTCGTTCCTTCAAGGCGACATGATGCAGCATAACGTGACATCATTTAGTAAGCTACTGAGGGATATTCCTCGATATCCATTGAGTCGATAGATATTGAAATATATCTTTTAGATAATTTGCGAGAATTCAAAGGCTAGCATATAATAAAAAAGTGTAACTGGTGTAAAACTAAAAAAATACTTACAAAACTTTGTTGGACATGATACAACCAAACATGTCCTCACACATACAACCACCTGTAAATTAAATATAATAATAAAACATTAATTCACAATTTAAAAAAAAATGAGAAAATTCAACAGAACCTCATACACTAGTGGGAAAATTTATTATCCCCGCTTTCGTTGGGGATATTGTCGTTATCTCCGTCCGTACATACGTACGTACGTCCGTCCGTCCGTCCGGTGTTACATTCACTTGCATTAATGTTTAAACTATGCTAATGTGTTCAGGTATCACCAGTACATGTGCATGAAGGTTTCGGGATTTTGATTTGGTTCCAAGTGGTTCCAGTGGAACCATTTTTATCCTTAGAAAATCTTTGTCCGCTCAAAGGTTCTTAGGGTATTGAATTCGATACGTTTAAACCATGTTAACATGTTCAGATAGCATCTGTAGATGTGCATGAAGGTTTCGGAATTTTGATTTGGGTCCAAGTGGTTCCAGTGGAACCACTTTTATCCTTACAAAATCTTTGTCCGCTCAAAGGCTCTTAGGGTATTGAATTCGAAATGTTTAAACCATGTTAACATGTTCAGATAGCATCTGTAGATGTGCATGAAGGTTTTGGAATTTTCATTTGGGTCCAAGTGGTTCCAGTGGAACCACTTTTACCCTCAGAAAATCTTTGTCCGCTCAAAGGCTCTTAGGGTATTGAATTCGAAACGTTTAAACCATGTTAACATGTTCAGATAGCATCTGTAGATGTGCATGAAGGTTTCGGAATTTTTATTTGGTTCCAGGTGGTTCCAGTGGAACCACTTTTATCCTTAGAAAATCTTTGTCCACACAAAGGCTCGTAGGGTATTGAATTTGAAACGTTTAAACCATGTTAACATGTTCAGATAGCATCTGTAGATGTGCATGAAGGTTTTGGAATTTTGATTTGGGTCCAAGTGGTTCCAGTGGAACCACTTTTATCCTTAGAAAGTCTTTGTCCGCTCAAAGGTTCTTAGGGTATTGAATTCGAAACGTTTAAACCATGTTAACATGTTCAGATAGCATCTGTAGATGTGCATGAAGGTTTTGGAATTTTGATTTGGGTCCAAGTGGTTTTTCAATCATGTGACAATGATGTGATCAGAACACTACCCTTTATACATCATGTTGGGTGAAGTATCTTGTTTGAAATATTGAAGTAGTTTCACATGTGAGTCTTCAGAAGGAAATTAAATACTGTTTTATCATTTTAAATCACACACATGCGTGAAGCCTTTTTATCCAAGTCTGTATCCTGCACTAACCAAAAAGGAAAGTGCAAATGCGGGGATATACTATAGTGTGCTTTGCACACAAATGGCACCATCTAGTTTATTTATTTATTTATTGGTGATTAAGGTCACATATTTTTGCACAATGGCTAATCATGACCACAACATGAGCATCAGCTCAAGACCAGGGGTGAGCGTTAATAAACCATGTTGCCCATTTTAGAGAGGGTTTGCACCTCCCAAGCACTGGTGACTGGATCCTATTTTACCAGTAAAACAGAGTCTGTTTACCGCAGTGAACAGGCACTGCTTCACTTCCCGGGGTTCCCACGGGGATAGTGGGAAAAGAAATTACAATAAAAAAATTAAAAAAAAACAGAGAGATGAGTTTCCAGTAACATTTTGAACTGAATTCTAAGAAAAATCACAATTAAAAGCAGAAATACAAATATTTGGTTAACTCCTTGCATGCTGCTTGTGGAGATTCCTGCCAAGGACAAGATTTTGCTAGCCACAGAAATAAGTATAATTTGGGCACATTTAGTCAAACTTTCCCCTTATAAATTGAATGGATTTATCAACAAAAATTTCTGGAGTGAAATTCAGATGAATTTTTCATTAAATCTAGTCATGGCTGCTGTGAGGCAGCCATGACTAGATTTTATGAAAAACAAGCGAGTGTTACCCGGCGTTGCACGGGAGAAGATGGTTATATCAATATACCCTCAGATATGATCAGCTCAGCCATTTTCAAAATAGAAGGTCAAGGTCACCAATTTCAAGGTCAAGGTCACCCCGCACTGGCACGCCGATAAAGTCAAAATGATCGATGGGTCAATATACCCGCACATATGAAATTTTAGCTCGATCGGCCGAGCCGTTTTCAAAATAAAAGGTCATGGTCCCCAATTTCAAGGTCAAGGTCACCCCACACAGGCACCCCGATAAAGTCAAAATGATCGATGGGTCAATATACCTGCACATATGAAATTTTAGCCCGATCGGCCCAGCCGTTTTCGAAAATGTTACTCGCAGGGACGAATTACTCTCGTGTACAAAATTTGAGATCGATCGGTCGAGAAACGGAGGAGTTCACCCGGGACAAAGATAGATAGAGAGCTAGAGATATAGATACAGACATTCGCATTTATATATTAGATATCCTGAAATACTCGGTGGGTTAAGAGTTAAACCACATCAGTGTTAGTTGGTAAGATCACTTAGTTGGTGTGTTAGGTACTCACTTGTGCATTTTGATTGACTAAAAGGTAAGATATAAGAGTCGATAGGGTCCATTTCTGATACTGCTAAAACCAACCACTTTACTTTTTCCATGACAGAAATTTTCATTTCCATGAGGATGGACGAATCATCATTGACCCCTTTATATGCTCTAGACCTATTACCTCTTAACCCGTTGAATATTTTCAAGATATTTTCATCACATCTCATCTTGGCTGCTGTGAGGCAGCCAGGACTAGATTTGATGAAAAATTCATCTAAATTCATCTAAATTTAATTTTAGAAACTTGTGGTGAAAAAATTCATTCAGTTTACAAGAGGAAAATCTGGTTAAAAATACCCAAATGATACTTATTTCAATGGCTAGAGAAATCCTGTCCTTGGCAGGAATATCTGCCAGCAGCATCCAAGGAGTTAAAACCCCAATAGATTCTCACTTCTGATGCTTTTTATAACAAATATTTCTACCATTTTCTCTAATGACGTACAGTGTTGTGACATGTGTACTCAAAACTTACAATACAGTCACCTTAGACTGGTCATAATCCATCCGCGGGTAGTGATGTCCACACAAGCATTTACCAGGTAATAAAAATCATCTGCAGCAAAATTTTAATTAATGAAGCACCGGGTTGTACCTGGGTTGTACCCGGTGCTTCATTAATTAAATTTTTGATGATTATTCCTATAATTAGTGCTTGGAATCTAATATTATTGCATCCATGGCAATATTGCCCATTTGTAGAAAGTGACCAGTCCATGGCGGTCATACTATATTAGACTGGTCATAATCCAAATGTGTGCAGTAATGTCCACACAAGCATTTACCAGGTAATAAAAATCATCTGCAGCAAAATTTTAATTAATGAAGCCTGATTGTTCCTATAATTAGTGTCTGGAATCTAATATTATTGCATCCATGGCAATATTGCCCACCTGTGGAAAGTGACCAGTCCACGGCAGTCAAAATGTATTTCTCAAAAATATACATAAACAGACAGAATACACTAATGTACTAAAAAACAAAGATCTGGTAGGCCTGTAGTTTGAAAATCACATGAGGGTGGTTAACCCTTTAGCAACGAATCGGCCGCATCTGCCCGTGTAATATCCAAATTCAGCAGTTGAAAAAATATTATTTTTCACAAAATTTCAGCAAAACCATATCATGTGACCCCTCGTTGGAATAAGCTCGTCGAGCTCATTCCAACAAGGGGTCACATGATATGGTTTTGTTGAAAGTTTTTGAAAAATTAAAAGAAATTATATTTAAAATAATAAATTTTGATATTGTCTGCATTGGGTAAAGGGTTAATACCCTGCATCAACAAGGTTAAAGCTCTCGACACTCCTGTCTAATTCTGTTTGGAATTCAGCGCAGTTGTGAGCTGTTTGTTTACCCACTTTTTGCAGAAATTTGCATTCCAACCATTGATGTAATAAGATGTACCTTTGCTTACAAAAATATACAGGTATTTCTTCTGCGCCTGTTGTAGATATTCTAATCAACAAGTATTTAATCCCACATGAAAACATCAAGATATTAACATAATTTGTGAAACTACCAGGCATAATCCTAACACTAAGGCTGTGGTGAGTCTTCATTTCCAATTGTCATGTCATCAAAACATCAATCACATTCAAGACGCGACTGAGCCATATTTCTAGCTTCGATTTATACAAAATGAATTATTACGACATTTTTCAGATTCAATCGTTCGGAATATATCAGTTGGTAAGGAAAGCGAACCATAGGTTCTCTTTTCTGACCAATGAAAATATTCCAGATGAAACAGGCTATTAATTGAAAATAAAATATGTTTTCATTTTTGGAATTATCTATAAACAAACTCAATGAAGGTTCTTAACCCTTTACCCAATGAAGCGGCCGCATCCGCCAACACAATATGCAAATTCAGCAGTTGAAAAAAAAAAAAATTTTCAAAAAATTTCAACAAAACTATATCATGTGACCCCTCATTGGAACGAGCTCGTCATGCTTCTTCCAACGAGGGGTCACATATGGTTTTGTTGAAATTTTTAAAAAAATTGGAAAAAATGATATTTAAAATAATAAATTTTGATATCGTCTGCGTTGGGTAAAGGGTTAAGCTGAGTTTGAATAGTACTGACTGGTTTTGACCATTACATTGGATAAAGAGTTGATATAGATGACATTTACACTAAGGCTGTACAGTGTACAGGGTTAGTTATTCAGTTAGAAATGAATTTCTTTATAACCAGAAAGAGTAACTAACCCTGTGCAGTGCACAGGGTTAGTCACACTTTCTGGTTATAAAAAACTTGGTAACTGCCATATCACATGCTACATGAAAATATATAATGACTAAGGCTGTAAAAATGCTTTGGGTAAGTTAGTTACATGTTGTTACACAGGGTTCTGGATTCAAGGAACTATTGGAAATACTTATACTGGATTGTGGAAATTTTTTAAAGTGAATTCCAAAAATGAAAACATATTCTATTTTCAATTAATAGTGTCCTATGAGTGAATCTAAACCTAGGCGAAGACCTATTTGAGAGCTAGACAGGTTCCAGTCATAAAAGAATAAGACTCTGGTTTGAGAGTCTGTGGGCAATTGTCCCTTATAATCCAGCAATCATTTCAATATGACTGGACACCCTGCAGAGCTGTTAACTTTCATAGGCCTCTATCCAATGCTGACAAATTTTGGGGTACTAAAACAGGTACCTTAACACAAAAGCAGTTCTGGAGACAGAAGATGAATTACCTTGGCAGTGGTTTGTAGTCATGTCTTCTCGACTTGGCTGCCTCTAGAAATCACTGCTAGGGTGTGGTTTAGTTGTGGGAAACAATCCAGGCTTGTTGTGTTCCTTTTAGATTTTCTATTCACAAATTTCAAATTGAGAATCTGTTGTTTTTATCAAGAATTTTTTGGAGGTGGGCATAAACCACTTTCCTAATTTTCAAATGAAGTAGGTGGTGGGAATGGAGGGTGGGGGTGGGGGTGGGGGTGAGGGTGGGGGTGGTTGGGGGGTGTTATGGGGACACACAATACCCCCCCCCCCCCCCCCCGACCATGTCTCTTGAAAATGTTTGTTGTCTGTTGGTCACTTGTACACCACCAGTTTCTCTGAAAGTCGCGAATTAGAATAAACAAGACAATCAGAAAAATTGACGGATGCTCCCTGACAGTTTATTTAGTTAACAAGCAGATTCGTAAAATTGTAGTCCACTGCTATGGGAAGTAATTTGGCAATTTTGCAAGGATCATAAAAATATGAAAAGATGTGAAAAATATGCAGACAGCTTTTTTATAACATGTGCAAAAACCAAATTTCATTGATTTCCATCCACTCACTGTTGAGATATTGCTGAAGATGAAAAAAAAATTATAAAATATTTTACAAAGTGAGAACAATTACTCTGGTGAAAATGTGAGGGCAACTTTTTTAAAACATGTGCAGGAGCAGCTTGTCACAAAGATCTCTCATTATAACAACAGTATTACAACAATCATTCATAACCATTACAACAAAATCTATAACTTGATCAATCTCTTATTATACAGCATCCCACTTAACCCATTACCTAACGTAATGGCCAAAAATGGTCAGACCTATTCTCAAAAATCGCCAATTAAGTTTGATTATTTTTTCATTTTTTGTCACAAAAACATAGGTTATGACCCCTCGTTGGAACGAGCTCATTGAGCTCGTTCCAACGAGGGGTCATAACCTATGTTTTTGAGACAAAAAATGAAAAAAATTAGTTATTCAAGAATTTTTTTTGCAAGTGTCGTCTGCTTTTCATGTTAGGTAAAGGGTTAACTGAAAAAGCTCCAGCAGAACAACCCTTTTAATTTAAATAACTTTAACCCTTTACCTAACAAATGGATGACATCTGTCAGCGTAATTTACAAACTGATCAATTGAAAAAAAAAATTATTTTTCAAACAATTTCAACCAAGCCTGGAAATAAGGAGACTGTTATCTGAGGATTGAGGTTCCCAGCAGGGTAGCATCTCTAAATTTACCACCTGTGAGCCTCAATCTGAATCAAGGTCTCAGGCATAAACAGATAGAGGAACCTAGAGGATACACTGACCCACTGTACGGGATAGCATGAGCAAATTCACCTTCTGGGGACCTCCATCTGCAAATGACAGATTGCTTATTTTAGGGCTTGACTGGATGTAGTGAGTATATCTTAAGTTATGACAAAACAAATTAATGGATGGATGGAGGGTCCAATGGACATATGAGTGGACAGATGCCATAATATGATATGTCTGCTAACACAGGCATATAAAAATATCAAAATTTATATAATCCAGAATGCAACAAGCTCAATCAAATATTTATTTATTTATTTATTTATTTATTTATTTATTTATTGGTGTTTAAGGTCACATATTTTTGCACAATGGTTAATCATGATCACAACATGAGTATCAACTCAAGACCAGGGGCGAGCGTTAATAAGCCATGCTGCCCATTTTAGAGAGGGTTTGCACCTCCCAACCATTGGTGACTGGGTCCTATTTTACCAGTAAAACAGAATCTGTTTACCACAGTGTTTACAGCACTTCCGAGGTTCCCACGGGGAAATCACATATTTAAAAAAATCTAATTAGGAATATATATTTATATATTTATTGGTGTGTGAGGTCACTTTCAGCACCTAAGGTTATATCATGACTGCAACATAGGTATGAATTAAGTGAAGTCTAGCCAATCAGTGACACCTAGTCTGCCTACTTGAGAGAACTTCCACTGTAGGCATTGGCATGCAGGTCCTATTTTATCAGTGAAGCTAAAATTTTTACCATAAACAAGCACTGCTACACTTCCAAAGGTTCCCATGGAGGCTAATGAGAAATAAACAACAGAAAAGTGCTAAAAAAAACTTAATTGCTTTGTTTGTGGTTGGTTCCTCAGGCCTGGCATTTTCAGGAGAGCAATTTATTCGCTCGCCTACTGCTCGCCTTAAAAAAATTAAGGAGGGCGAAAACTAGTCCGCCTGGCCTTAGAAAATAATAATCCACATCTTTTCAGATCTCTGCTATGTTAGTGCTTTTTGTAAGACGGCCACACTGCCCCTCCCACACCTCCGGGCCTTACAGAGGCCCGGAGGTGTGGGAGGGGCAGTGTAGCCATCACAGAGAGACTACCTTGTTAGCAGCACCAAATAAAATATACAAAGCCCACAAGGCAGAAGTCATTAATAGTAAAACTTCATTTTGCCACTTTTAGCTTTTGTAAACTTAAGGAGAGCCAATCGCTCCCCAAGGCCATGCAAGGGGAGCGATTTTTAGCCCTCCTGCATTTTTAAGAATGCCAGGCCTGGTTCATCTATATAACTGATGTATAAAAAATGAGATCAAATGGATAAAAATCGTGACATCGACGCCGTAGCTGCGACGGGTGGTGCAATCTCACAAAATTCCAAGTTCATCAAGGGCCATAACTCCAAGAAAAATATTTGGAACAACACATGCATTGAACAGTGGCTAGACATCAATAAGATACACTTACATGCCAAATATAAAGTCATTCCATCAAGTATTTCAAAAGTTATTGAGTTTTGAAACTCGTTGGTCACAGACAGACTGACAGACCGACAGACAGACCAACATTGCCACTTATTCAGCAGCTAGTCACAGCTAAAAATCAATCCTGGAAGAGTTTGCAGAGGCTGATTTGGTATTTGGGAACCCAGTGAATGACAAGCTAACTTGTTAGTCACATAAATCTTGCTAGGTCAAGAAGTTAATTTGCAGATCATGGAAACCCGGATTGTCTCTCTGGTGATCCATGAATTTCAGATTAGCTTTCTGAGTCTTGATGTTTCAACTGACTAGTCAGGGAAAGTTCTTTGTCAGCATCAATTATGAGGTTGATGAAGATGTAAAATGGCTGTCCTGTGAGAGACACACACTGTGCAGGCTAAAGATCCCTTCACAGTATTCAAGAAGAGCGAGGCTCAAAGTTTCTGCTGTGAAGGTAGTCCCATACATCTGCACCAATTGGGCTAAGGAGAGGTGTTAATATAAGTTGCATGAATTGTTCACCAATCCTTGTAAAACAAATAAGATTAAAAAAAAACATTTTTAATAGTTGGAGTCATTCTGTAAGGATGGTTTTATGGGTGGAGAACTCGGTCCATCCACTGGGAGGCTGAATACTAAATCATTCTCTGCATACTGTTCATATATGGTTAATTAGTATTAGTGTATTACCTTCTGTATAGAGATACCTCCATTTTGCTAATGTTAGCATGTAAATATAAGTAATAATTAGTAATTAGTAAGTAGACATCTAATGAAATTAATATAAGTAATTATAAATCAGGCCTTAAAATTTGTTCTGTTTTTTTCGGGAGGACTGGTATTTGATTTTCCTACTGTGAGAATCAATTTTCTGTGACTAAATAATTTAGAATTTAACCCTTTACCCAACGAATCGGCCGCATCCGTCGCGTAATATGCAAATTCAGCAGTTGAGAAAATATTATTTTTTGAAAAATTTCAACAAAACCATATAATGTGACCCCCTCGTTGGAACGAGCTCATCGAGCTCGTTCCAACGAGGGGTCACATGATATGGTTTTGTTGAAATTTTTTGAAAAATTTCAAAAAATGATATTTAAAATAATAAATTTTGATATCGTCTGCATTGGGTAAAGGGTTAAGTGTACTGTTACATCCTTGTAAGTGCAACCAGTACATATTCCGAGGAAAAAAAATAAACTTCAGATCTATATAGTTATAACAGTTTAGGCATTAACCCTTTACCCACCGGCCAAAAGCAGCCATTTCTATTCACAAAAATCACCATTCAATTTTCATTATTTTTTTTAAATTTTTTGTCTCAAAAACATAGCTTATGACCCTCATTGGAACAAGCCCCCTGAGATGTTCCAATGAGGGTATAATAAGCTGTCTTTGATGCAAAAAATGAAAAAAATTTAGTTATTCAAGAAATTTGTTTGCAAGTGTCAGCTGCCTTTCACATTAGGTAAAGGGTTAACCGGTATAGTGCAAAATTATTTTTGGTCTTCAAAATTTGTTCACATCCTCGGCTTGTTACAATTTATGAGGAATGACCATAGGCACTATACAATGAATTGTAACAAGGAAAATTCACAAAGACGAAATAAGTTCACTTCAGAGATGATATGAAGCACATCTGCAGAATATGAAGCTATCAACTTACACTATCTTTATTCAGAATAAAGTCCACATATGGTTTTCCAGCATTCAACCAGTTAAGGTGCGACTTCCTACTTTGGTGAGATTCTTGTCTTTCATTCATTTTCATGTAGAACACGTTTCAACATACAGGCATTTGGTAGCGTTGGTAATGGAATTTATTTATTTATTTATTGGTGTTTAAGATCATATACTTATGCACAATGGCTAATCATGACCGTGACAGTTTTATAGGTGGACGAAGAGAGAACCATCGAGCAATGACAAGCAGCTGCCAGTTCCCCAACATTGTAACTCCGCACTGCAGCACAGGCAGGGTTAGATTGGTTGAAGACATGCGTACATTGATGTGCAGTACACCTTAGTACACGGAGTCATCATGCCCCCATGTGGACAATCAGGGTTAAGTGCCTTGTCCAAGGACACAATGCGGGAGTCCGAATTGATCGCTCAGAGTGTCACCCATCCGAGGATTAACCGGGCTCGACATTGCTTAACTTCGGTGATCTGATTAAAATCAATTACCACAACGCCACCGCGCCCCCGTTGGTAATGAAAGTTACAGTGCCTTGACCGTGGTGTCCAATGAAGTCTTGGCTGCCTGGACAGGCAGCCAAGTCTTCACTGGACACCACCTCTGAGGAAGGAAAAAATAAGTAGAATTATCCAGCTCACTTTCACAATCTATGACAAGAATCAAATGAACATGTTAGAATGGGTTGATTTTCATTGCAAGAACCATTTGTGAGAACTGATTTTGATTCTCGCATGAATTTTAAGACCTGTCAATTAATCATCCACCTCAAATTAGTTAATGTTAGCATGTAAATATAAGTAATTAGTAATAAGTCAATTAATGAAACAATTGAAATAAATTGCAAGTAATGATAATAGATAAGGCCACACAAAGTAGATCTTCTGTTTCTCAGACCATTATTTGTAAAATTGCAAGCGGGTGAGCGTTTTTTTTTATTATATTTTTTATTTCTGTAATTATTTCTTTACCATCAAATGTTCATGTTCTTGGTTTATGTTTTAGGCCTCATAATTTACAGAATAGCTTGCATGGGTGGTGGTGTATTTCATCCCTTGAGTGCAAGAAGGCTTTGCAATGCCAAAGCATTGCAAAGCCTTCTTGCACTCAAGGGACAAATTTTCAATTTTTTTAACTTGGGTAAAATATCAGACATGAACGAAGTTTACATTGGTTATAAAAAGAGAGCATGCAGCAGCCAAAAGGACCATGTGGGGGGGCCTGAGAAACAGATTTGTTTTTTAGGCCTAAAAAGAGGATTTCTAATGAGTCCTCAGTTTATATCAATCAAAATTTACAGAATGATGAGTTCAGCAAATTAGGACTAGACCGAGATTTAGTGAGATCCAGACCTAATTTACTTGACGAGTTTTGTAAATTTTGATATAAACCAGTGATGAGTGAAGATTCTATTTATTAAATGATCCAAAAACTCCATAAAAGAAACTTAATTGAAGCTTAAAAGATACAAGAAGCGGCTTCTATAAAGCCTGCGATTACCTTACATCTTAAGATGACATTTTTGTTCACAGTGTCTGTGTCAGGAAATAGTCCCCCAATAAAGAATAGATTGCTTTGTATTTAATGACACAAATTTAATGAAATAATTTTATAAACATCAACTACTGTCACAACACAACAAGTATTTACCATTCGTAAACCTGAATCTACGATTATTCTTGGGTGCTTGATGGGCAATGCATTACCATTTTTAATGAATGGGCTCAATAACTGGAAGAAGTGTCGGATCATATAATAAAAATATTTATCTGATAACCATAGAGTATAACAACCGTTGTATATACTTGAAGTATATACAACGGGTGTTGTATATAATTATAATTTATGCGAACGTCCTCTGACCTCTTTCAATTCCATTTTCATTCATGAAACATCGTTATATCACAGGGCAGGTTTTAATTGTACGCTTATTGCACTTTGTCAAAATCCTCTGATGGTGTCATTTCTTATTTATTTTGCTTCAATAAAGGCAACCTAAAATTTTGCTTCAAAACATTGTAGAAATTACTTGAATGTTAATAGTAATTAGTATGCGGCGACTGCGAACTATTTATAGTCACGGCCTCGATCAAAAGTACTCGCGGAACTGCGCTAATTAAAAGTTTGTCTGCTCTACCTGAAAAAAAAACACTTCGTAAAAATTGTAAACAAACGCAAAATTATTTGTTATATTGGGACTACAGCATAAAACACGGAAGAAAACTGGAACTATGTCAAAAAAAGAATAACTCTACTGAAACACAGTTTTGTTACTGTTAATAAAATAGTTGAAATTTATTTTGTTCCAGCGCAGTTACATGATGCAAGAAGTGCAATCGCACTTTATAATCGCCGTCATCGATTTTGTAATGTAAGGGACACAACTCTATGCGTCTTGTCCTATTTCTTTTGTCTCGTAGACTGGTTTTCTTTGGAGGCCCGTGGGAAGCATATATAAGTCGGGTAGACGCACGAGACGGGTGTCTGTTTGTTATCAGATAAAAACAATAAACATATAGTGTGTTTTTATATCTGTGTTATACAACTCGTTGAAATATGGTTTATTTTTTCGTTGTATAACACAGATATAAAAACACACTATATGTTTATTGTCTATTTATACCATGATTACCTATTCTACTATATATAAAAAGTCTATGACATACATTTTAGCTTCACACACCAACCGTAGTGAACATATCAGCAATGGGATTTCAACAAAAAATTTATACCTACAGTGGAACTACATCCAAATTGACCTTTGTTGACCTTGACCTAAATGCAAACTTGTCTAAATTTATCACTCGTCGCCTCACGAAGAGTGAAATGAAAGCAGCAATTATTTATTATGTATGTATATGAGTTTACCTCAGAAGATGCCAAAAATTAACAAACATGCATTGTCTCATTAATAAAGCATTCATAACTCAAAACAGTATGTTATTATGTTATTAAAATGAAAAAACGATCTGTGATTTGCACATTTTTTTTTCCATTTCGTTTCGGCGATAAAGTTGACAGTGGAAGTACCGCCCACCGGTGCTCATGTAAACAAAAACAGATTCGCATGTATGTACGTCTGCTGCTCAGTAAAATCGAGAAAAAATAATAGCAACTCTTAATAATCTGATGATCATGGTATAAATAAAATATACCCAAAGTAGCTTGGTGTACCAAATGTTCACCACCCGTGGTGAACATCTGGTACACCAAGCTACTATGGGTATATTCTATAAACACTTAATGGCCGTGGCTGCCATTTTCCGGATAACAGCGAAGGGAAAACAATGGGAGTAATCGACAGTAGTTTTTATACGAAAACTATTTCCCGTCTTTCTCATCAGGACATTGGGCAGGTATATTAATATTTTTAAGCTACTATGGGTATATTCTATATTTAAATCACCCATCCCAGTTTATCTAATGTTAGCTTCTAAATATAAGTAATTAGTAATATTAGGCCACACAAAGTAGATCTTCTGTTTCTCAGGCCATTATTTGTGAAATTGCAAGCGGGCGAGCGGTTTTTTATTTAATTTTTTATTTCAGTAGTTTCTTCTCTGCCATCAAAAGTTCATGTTCTTGGTTCAAGTTTTAGGCCTCATAATCTACAGAATAGCATGGGTGGAGGTGTATTTTATCCCTTGAGTGCAAGAAGGCTTTGCAATGCTAAAGCATTGCAAAGCCTTCTTGCACTCAAGGGACAAATTCCTCAATTTTTTTAACTTGGGTAAAATATCAGACATAAATCATTTAATTTTTATTTTTTTAAGTTTAAATTGGTTATAAAAAGAGAGCATGCGGCAGGCAAAAGGACCATGCGGGAGGGCCTGAGAAACAGATTTTTTATTTTTTTAGGCCTTAACTACTGAAATTAATATAAATAGACATAATTATAATAGATAAAGATGTTTAAATTATCAACATCAATTAAACTAATGTTAGTGTGTGAATACAATGGAACCCTGCTAAGTGAATATTATCATTATTATTATTTATTGGTGTTTAAGATCATATATTTCTGCACAATGGCTAATCATGACCATGACAGTTTTATGAGTGGAGGAAGGAGGAGTACCCGGAGAGAACCACTGAGCAACTGCAAACAACTGTCAGCTCCCCAACATCCGTAACTCCGCACTGCAGCACAGGCAGGGGTAGATTAGTTGAAGACATGTGCACCATCAACGTGCAGTACGCCTTAGTACATGGCATCATCGTGCCCCCATGTGGACAATCGGGGTTGTGCCTTATCCAAGGACACAATGCGGGAGTTCGAAATCGATCGCTCAGACGGTCACCCATAAAGGGACTAACCGGGCTTGACGTTGCTTAACTTCAGTTATCTCACAAGAACCGGTTACTGCAATTCCACCACGCCCCCACACAAGCAGGGTTAGCATTGGTTGAAGTCAAGTGAACCATCGACGTGCAGTACACCTTAGTACACAACGCCACCATGCCCCACATGGGCAATGAGGGTGAAGTGTCTTGCCCAAGGACACAACGTGGTTGCCGCAGGTGGGATTTGAACTGTGGACCTCTCGGCTTGAGCCACCATGCCTCCATTAAGCGAATAGTCACTTAGCCAGAGAAAATTAGTCAATAAACAGTAGTATTCAATTAACAGAGATTTAGTCACTTTCTCATATTCTGGAGATAAACTGAGCATTTGTTCTATTGAATCTTGTGAATCTTGTTTGAAGGTGCTCATGGAGATCTATCAAACAAAATATAATAGAATATGTTCCTGTATTGGATGAAGTGAGATCAAACAGGTCTATAGACATGGAGAATTCAGTGGTTATCAGATTAACTTATTTTTTATTGGTGTTTGAGGTTACATATTTCTGTGCAATCTCTCATCATAAATGAAAAATGGATATAAAGCAGTGTTTCTGCTAGGGATGAAATGTTGGGCCCCTTTTTATGGAGCTTTGGTATGCTGATGGTGAAGAGAACTGAAGAAGAGTGAATCTGGAGAGGTTGCCAATTGAATTTGAATAAGATGTTTGATTTTCAAGCAGTATCTGTGAAATCCGAATTCTTCCTTCTGTCCCAGTGGTATAGAGTTTGGGTGTCATAGTATAGAACTTTACTGGTGCTGTATAATGACAGCACATCCATGTCCTCTGGTGTGTTCCCACAGTGTGAAAGTATTGTTGGGAGTGGGCCACCAATGTTTGAGTTTACTATAAGTTATCCCCGCCAACATGTATGGTATATGGAAATTTAATACCAGGATGTCGGTTTTTAAACACCTAGCCACAGGCAAGGTGATTAAATTTAAATGAGACATCCGGTATTAAATCTCCATATACCATACATGTTGGCAGAGATAATGTTTTTGTCGTGTTTGAAACACAATACAAACATAGTGGAAATAAATTTGTGGACACATTTCTCAGCTCCACAATCATTTGAACCAAATTCGTGATAATAATTTTATTTTTATAATCGCAGAAGACAACAGATATAGTTACATCCCTTGGGTCATTAAGGAAACGAGCAAACAGTATTTTGTTGACGTATCATCCCCTGAGTTCCAATGTGTTCTATGTGCATACTGGCACATAGAACACATTGGGGCTCAGGGGACGAATTATTTGCTCTTATTTTATTTTTATGATTGTATTGTCGGAAATCGGATGATATTTGTGACTACTTTCAGGTTTTTTGGTTCAAGTTTTATAATGAGGTGTGCGGAAGCGAAAAGCTTTCATTGAAACCATATACCCCCAATGTTTCTCATGCACTAATACCCTGAATGTTGCATGCTCTCATATACCTTGGATGTTGGGCGCATCCTTTGCCATGGCTATTTGTCCAAGGCATTCTGACCAATCAAAAGACAGAAATTATCGGGATATAGGGACAAAATCATTTCACAGACATTATTCACATCAAGGTAATCTGATTCTGAGCTGGTGGATGGCTAGCAATCCTGGGTAGGGCTGGTCAGGGTGCAGTGCTCAGTTTTAGTCAGAGCTCTAAGGGAAAAGGTCCCTAAAAGAGATCCACTGCCCCTAGAGCTAAATTCCTGTATAAAGTCAAGTCCAGGGTTATCAGGGAAATTTCTCAACATATTATGCAATTAACAGGAGTTATTCTATAACTTATATGCAATAAACAGGTCAAATTTATACTGAAAGTAGGGAAGGTAAATGATTTGTTGTTTGGAAGTTATATTCACTTAACAGGGTTATTCAGTCAAGAGATAAACAATTAAGTGGGCTCCACTGTGTAACTAATTGGTCACAAACTGAAATCCATTAACCCTTTACCTAAAGAATCATCAGCATTCACCCATGTAATTTACAAACTGAGCAGTTAAAAAAAAAGTTAAAAAAAAAATTATTTAAAAAAAAGTTTCGACTAAACTATATCATGTGACGTCTCATTGGAATGAGCTCATCGAGATCATTCAACAGGGAGGGGGGGAGGGGGGGGGGGGGGGGGGGGGGGGGGGGGGTAACATGATCTAGATTGTTGAATTTTTTGGAAACAATTGAAAAGATAATTAAAATAACAAATTTTGATATGATGTATGTTAACCTTTACCCAATGTAAGGGCAAAAACAGGCCAGCACTATTCACAAAAATTGCTATTCAATTTTCATTATTTTTTCATTTTTTGTCTCAAAAACATAGCTTATGACCCCTCATTAGAACGAGCTCAATGAGTTAGTTATTATTAAATTCAATTATTAAATTAGTTATTGAATAATTTTGTTTGCAAGTGTCGTCTGCTTTTCATGTTGCAGAAAGTTAAGATTCCTGAATAGGTGAATATTAAAATATTTTTAACACATACCATCTTCATCATGCTTCAGTCCCATGTTATGTCCAATCATGTGGGCAAGTACTGTAGCTGATTTCTGAGGCTCCAACAAGTTGTAACTCTGAAATTAAAAATTACATGTTCAAATCAGATTACAAGTGAAATGACATTACCATTGTGGAACTTGAGCTAGTAGACTGCTCTAACTATCCGAATCTTGTTTTACTTGTTACTTTACTACCCTCAACAAAAAAATTGTACCACCAGCCACCATTTTTTTTTTTTTTTTTTTGGGGGGGGGGGGGGGGGGGGGGGAATTAAATAGAGGATGCTTAACAACAAATTGTTTTCTTGAAAGTTTTAAATTTTCTTATAACTCACAATTGCAAAACGCAATGTGAAGAATATATTTTTATGTCTTCATAAAATGAATATGTTGATGAAGGGCACACTTTCTACATCGGATTCCATGCAATTTGATATTTCTTCAAACAAACCCCTAAATCATGTAGTAGGTACTCCCACCCCATTCAGTTAATGCAGAAATATAAAAAAGGATTGTTTTTGACTCCAACCTACAAAGTTTTCTTCAAACAAGCATTTACCTGTCACATCAAATACTTGGTAGAAGACAGGAATGGATTTTATTTCGCAATGCTGTCAACAGAAATTAAAATTTAAAACATCCTTAAAACTCAAGGCCTTTCAAGGCTAAGGCACAAATTTCAAGTATCTTCAAGGCCTTGGAAACACATTTTTCAATTCAAAGACTCTCAAGACTTTCAAGGACCATAATAAACCCTGAATCAGCATTCCATATTAGGCATTAGGTTTCACAAAGTAGATCTTCTGTTTCTCAGGTCATTTTTTGTAAAATTGCATATGGGTGGGCGTTTTTTTTAATTTTATTTTTTTATTTTGTAATTATCTCTTTGCCATCAAAAGTTTATGCCGTCTGCAAGCAATTTTACAAAAAATGGCCTGAGAAACAGAAGATCTCCTTTGTGAGGCTTTATCAAGCTTGGCCAATATGATTTCAAACTTGGCTGATATGACGTCAATATGAAACAGGCCAGCGTTGTTCTCTTTGATGCACCATCACCAGACACACCCAAATTGTTTATATCGCAATCGTTGGGGCTAGGTGGCTCAGTTGGTAGAGGTGCAGGCTGCAAGCCGAGAGGTCCTCAGTTCGAATCCCACCTGCGGCAACTGCGTTGTGTCCTTGGGCAAGACCTTTCACCTCCCACTGCCCATGTGGGGGCACGGTGACGTTGTGTACTAAGGCGTACTGCACGTCGATGGTGCACCTGTCTTCAACCAATGCTATCCCTGCTTGTGTGGAGTCAGTATGTTGGGGAGCTGACAGTTGCTCGCCATCGCTCAGTGATTCTCTCCGGGTATTCCGGCTTCCTCCTCCCATAAAACTGTTGCAGTCATGATTAACCATTGTGCAGAAATATGTGACCTTAAAAAACACCGATAAATAAATAAATCGCAATCGTTAAACATCACTGGTTGAAAACAATCAGGAAAACTGGTGCTACTGGGCATAATGGGGTGGTTTGAAGCAGAGTTTATGACGAGGAATTGATGACTGCAATTAATGAGGATAGAGTGGAGGAAGAGAAGAAGAGAGCTGTAGAGACAATTGAGACGTAAGCGGAGATTTGTCAAAGTGGGAGAAGAAATAGCTCGGCTATCTGAACATCACAGCTTCTCCAGAGGGGAAGCTGTGACCTTCGGATAGCTGAACAAGGAGTAGAGAAAATTTTGGACTTCGTGAGAAGAATGAGAAACAATAACAATTTCAGAAGACTGTAAAAGATCTGAGAATATTTTGTACAGTAAAATCCTCTTAATTGAATATCCATTTTGACAGTGAAAATTATTCAATTAACAGGAGTATACAATTAACAGGGATTTGGTCAGTTTCCTGTGTTCTGGAGGTAAACTGAGCATTTATTCTATTATATCTTGTTTGACAGAGCTCATAGAGCTCTGTCAAACAAGATATACTAGTATAAATGCCTGTATTGGATGTAGGGAGGCCAAAAAGGTTGATAAGGGGAATTTGGTGCGTGTCACAGTAATTTTTTCGACATATTACAAAAATTTATATACAATTAACAGGAGTTTACTCTACAACCCATATGCAATTAACAGATCAAATTTGTACTGAAGGTATGGTAAATGGTTTTGTGTTTGAAAATTATATTCAATTAACAGGGATATACAATTAAGAGATATCCAACTAAGTGTGCTCCACTGTAATTATTTTGGTTTACTACATTGGTTATTACTTGGTTAGTTTTATATTCTACCTTCGGTCTGAGGCTGATATGTTGGCCAGTACGAAAGTAATCAAACCTGGAAATAAGCAGACGGTCATCTGCAGAATGAGGTCCCCAGAGGGTGAATTTGGTGATGCTACCCTGCACAGCAGGGTAGCATCACTAAATTTACCCTCTGTGAACCACAGTTTGAATCAAGGTCTCAAGTCTAAACCGAAAGAGGTACCCAGAGGATATAATGGCCCACTGTATGGGATAGTACCAGGAAATTCACCCCCTGAGGACTTCATTCTGCATATGGCAGATTGTTCATTTGCAGGCTTGAAAGTAATCAAGTAATAATCTCTAAATATACTTACCTTACTTACACCTGCTGCTCTTGATGTACAAATGGAATCTGGAATGGACATTCCTATACTATTATTGTCCAAAACTTCTCCACTGTGAAATAAAATAAAAGAAAAACCATTCAGAACAGAAGTGAATTCAAAATCATATTTCAACCCTCTAAACCCTTAATCCAGCATCATCTTCTGCCCTCTTTGAGATAAGGTCCAGGGCTAGTGCCATTGGGAAAATTTGCATCATGAGGGCTCCAACTGGGAATTTGTTTTGGAGGGGAAAAACATACAAAGACTAAGAAATGTTACATTCAAATTGGACAGAGAACATTAAGACCGATACCTAAGCAACTGCATATATACTATAATTTATTTATTTGTTTAATGGTGTTTAAAGTCACATATTTCTGCACAATGGCTAATCATGACCATAGCAGTTTTACAGGTGGAGAAAGCTGGAGTACCCAGAGAGAACCACCGAGCAACAACGAGCAACTATCAGCTCCCCAAAATACCAACTCCATGCAAGCAGGGTTAGCATTGGTTGAAGACAGGTGCACTATTGACGTGCAGTATGTCTTAGTACACAACGTCACCGTGCCCCCACATGGGCAATGGGGGTGAAGTGTCTTCCCCAAGGACACAATGCAGCTGACGCAGGTGGGATTCGAACTGAGGACCTGTCGGCTTGCAGCCTACACCTCTCCCTACTGAGCCAAGCCATATATACTAAGTAGTAAGTTTTATAACACAAATTCACATGGAATCATGTTCACATTCTCTATTAAACGTATATTTGTGTCCTGAACTGGGAGTCATAAGGCCTCAGAAAACCATTTTTTTCTGAGGCCCTATGACTACCCAGTTCAGGGCACCAAATGTGCAAAAATGTTTTGTTTGAGTAGGACCTGAGATTGGGAGATTTGGGGTTGGGAATCTGGATAAATCATGCCCAAATGTAATTGGGAAAGGATCTCATAAACGAAACCAGGAATTTGTGACTTTACATGTTTATATTTCCTATTTTTCGTGGCACAACCAACAGTGATATTTGAAAGATACCAATAAAATGAACTAATGTGCACTAAAAAATCAATGCATCAGTCTTTGAGAATTAAAAGTAGAAATTTTTTTTTTTTTTTGGTCTTTAAAAACACACACAAAGTAAATATGGATTGTATATTGGACTTACGTGACTAGCTGTACAATGTTGAAATCTACATCTGATATTTTTGATGATTTATAATGCAAGAAATTATGAAGGGTTTCTCTTGAGTGTGAAGTTACGTGTATTTGGTTCTTCAAATTCCAAAACTCAATGTAAGTCAAGGAAATTCCGAACTTCAACTGTCTGTAATACTGAAAAAAAATATAAAAATATTAGTTTCAAACAATGCTTAACTATCTTCATGACAAGAGTTTATTTCATTGTGCTGATGATGTGCAAACTGAGGGAGGAGGTGGGGGGGAGGGTTCATCCCCATCAGCTCACCAATACATGCCATGCAATAAACCAAGGCTTATTACAAATCAAGAACATCAGGTTTACACTCACCTAAAGTAGTCAGTATCCCATCCATCAAACTTTCAAAATGTACAAATCTTTTTTATTCAGTTAATGGGTTAATGTGTATTTTTACCAGGGTGAATAACCTCCACAGTTCATCACCATGAAATCATTCAACAGGATACTTGTATTTGTCAACCTGAACTTACCTTGAGAAACAGGCACAGCATACTCATGCAAAACAGGTCAGAAATATTTCTAAGTCAACATTTACAAAAAGTCAAACATCGAATTAAAAATGTCTAAAATCTGCAAAAAAATGTCCAGTCAAGGGTTAATGTGGTCTTATATTGAAGCATGTATAAAGGATATGGAATGAGTGTTTTTCTCATATAATATTTATGAAACGAGTCTAGAAATTTTCCATTTTGGTGAGCCCAAATGGAAAATTCGGAAGAGTTTCATAAATATTATATGAGAAAAACACTCATTTCATATTCTATTTATCATATGACACACACACACACAAATTAGCCACTTAATATGACTTTTTAACCCATCACCTAACTTGAGTTGCAGACGGCACTTGGAAAAACATCCTTGTATAACTAAAAAGTTTCATTTTTTGCCTCCAAAACATCGAGCTCGTTCCAATGAGGGGTCATAACCTATGTTTTGGAAGCAAAAAGAGAAAATATAAAAAAAAATGAATGGCATTTTTCTTGTAGGTAAAAGATTAATACAATATAACCCACCCTAAATGGGACAGATAACGTAAATTCTCCCTACTGAAATTATGCAAATGTGACCCAGTTGTATTTTCTTTAGCCAATCAAAATTGTCCAGTTTTGAAATTGACCAATGAAAGCTCCCAACTCTAATTATGCAAATTATGAAAATGTGGCCCAGTTGTATTTTGTTCAGTCAATCAAATTGTCTAGTTTTGAAAATGACCAATGAAATTGACGGAAGGCTTTATTTATCACTGATTAATATGAAAACAAAATATCAAATGTTTTAAAGTGAACAAAACAGACGAGTCATATGATAAAATGCATATATGGAATATAAAAGCCACAGTATACAAGTGGTAGCCTCCATTCGAGGACATGTATACAAAACAGGAGAGAAATTACTAACAAAAATGTCTAACATGGCATTAAAACATTATGAAGCATATAAAACATTATGAAGCATATAGTACCAGGTGGGAAAGTCAAAGTGGACTCTTATAATAACAGTAACACAAGTGTTGATGCCGCCATGCCTCGGGCTATGACATAAGCTCACACAACTTCATTGTTGAGCTAACAAACAAGTTATCAATTGAAAATAGAATGTATTTTCATTTTGGGAATTCAGTAAAAATCCTTTCCAGAATCCATTCTAATGAGACCATAAGCTGAGTTTAAATGCTTTAGAATATTAGACATAACAAATAAAAAATCTGTTTCTCAGGCCCTCCGCATGGTCCTTTTGGCTGCCACATGCTCTCTTTTTACAACCAATGTAAACTTTAAAAAAATAAAAATTAAATGGTTTATGTCTGATATTTTACCCAAGTTAAAAAAATTGAAAAACTTATTCCTTGAGTGAAAAAAGGCTGTGCAATGCTTTAGCATTGCAAAGCCTTCTTGCTCTCAAGGGACGAAATACATCACCATCCATGCTATTCTGTAGATTATGAGGCCTAAAACATAAACCAAGCACATGAACTTTTGACGGTAAAGAAATAATTACAGAAATAAAAAATGCATGCAGTTTTACAAATAATAGCCTGAGAAACAGATGATCTACTTTGTGGGGCCTTACAGGCCATTTTATTAATTTCCATAAGCTGAGTTTGAATGCATTTTAAGAATAGTACTGGCAAAGTTTTGGGCATTACACTGGTTAGTTACTCTGTTATAACCAGTGCAGAGGGTCCGTCACACTTTCTGGTTAAAAAAAATTGGTAACTTCCATATCACACACTACATGAAAATGTATACTCAGTAAGGATGTGCAATGTACAGGGTTAGCCACATAATAAAGATAATCTGATTTATAACCAGAAAGAAAAGAATAACTAACCCGGAGTATTGCACTCATTACATAACTAGACGCACTGTCACAGTGCCGAAGCTGTGACAATTCATGCAAGGCCAAAAATGTGCAATTTGTGACAGAAAAACTCATTGGTGACAGAAAAACTTGTTGGTGACAAGTCCATAAATGTGACAGAAATTATCTGAATGACGTGCACTATTGAGAGGGTTGCATACCAAGTATGGTGTCATTCCATCAAGTATTTTAGGAGTTATGGTGTTTTTTAAACTCGTTGGTGACAGACTGACCGACAGACAGACTGACATTGTCACATGTAGAGCTGCTCGTTGCAGCTAAAAATGTATACTCAGTATGGCATGTATAGGGTTTAGTCTATAATAGAGATGATTTTATTTATAACCAGAAAGAAGAGTGACTAACCCTGAGCATTGCACACAGTTTGAGCCAACACACAATATTTATTTACTGGTGTTTAAGGTCACATACTTACGCACAATGGCTAATCGTGACCGTGACAGTTTTACAGGTGGAGGAAGCCAGAGTACCCAGAGAGAACCACCAAGCATTGATGAGCAACTGTCAGCTCCTCAACATTCTAACTCTGTTCAAGCTCTGCCCAAGCAGGGTTACAGCGGTTGAAGACATGTGCACCATCGACGTGCAGAATGCCTTAGTACACGGTGTCATCATGCCCCAATGTTGGCAACTGGGATAAAGTGCATTGCCCAAGGACACAATGCGGGTCGTCCAGGACAGGGATCGAACTCGGGACCTCTCGCCTAGAAGTCCAACAGTCTACCACTGAGCCACCACGCTCCCAGATGATGTAATAGAATACAGTGGTGCCCTCATGTAGGCAACTGGGATAAAGTGCCTTGCCCAAGGACAGAACATGGGACATCCAGGACAGGTATCGAAGTCGGGACCTCTAGCATAGAAGTCCAACAGTCTACCACTGAGCCACCACGCACCCACACACACACACTAACCCTATTCTGTTTTGAAAGTTTTTCAAGGTGCTATGGATAGGAAAAATGAAGGATTTTTTTATTTTTCAACTCGTGCCGACAAAATGTTGTGGAAAACACTTGATCTCATGTCTCTGTCTGTTAGAGCCCTACAAACTGGAATTGTGACTTTGAATTGATTCTCGAATCCAATCAGGCAACAGATTCGGGAATCAAATTTTTTTTTAATCGAACTGGCTGAATACAAGTAATATCATTTGTGACTTCCCATTTTCACCATCCTTCATTTTTACTTTGTCCTTTTTTCAAAGCCTTTGTCTTTTTTCAAAAACAGTCCATCTCCAGTCCAGGTTGTGAAAACAAAAGTGACAGAGTGTAGTTGGAATGGGTGCTTCCTGTACAGATGAAGTCATCACTTCAACAGGGTACCAGGCGCCTACTTTTTAAAGCATGTCTGCATATTTTTTTATTTTTTGTGAACAGCAGACATTTTCATATTATTGTTTTGATTGTTTGAAACTTGTGGGATACTCCGTGTTTATGTAATTCTAAATATACTGCAAAGATACTGAAGTCATGACTACAGCGCGAATTCTGCAAACAAAATATTAAATGTTTTAAAGTGAACAAAACGGACGAGTCATATGATAAAATGCATATATGAAATATAAAAGCCACAGTATACCAGTGGTAGCCTCCACTTATGTACATGTATAGCAAAACAGGTCAGAAATTACTAACAAAAAAGTCTAACATGGCATTAAAACAGTATGAAGCGCATAGAACCAGGTGGGAAATTCAAAGTGGACTCTTACAATAACAGTAAGACAAGTGTTGATGCCGCCATGCCTCGGGCTATAACATAAGCTCACACAGCTTCATTGCTGAGCTAACAAATAAGTTATCAATTGAAAATAGAATGTATTTTCTAAAACTGGGCAAGGAGATGAACCATTGTGTGATTATCATCATGTCATGTTGGTATTAATGCATCATGGCAAGCCAGAAAATAAGCAGACTGTCATCTGCAAAATGAGGTCCCAGAGGGTGAATTTAGTGATGCTACCCTGCACAGCAGGGTAGCATCACTAAATTTACCCTCTGTGAACCTCAATCTGAATCAAGGTCTCAAAACTAAACAGAAAGAGGTATCCAGAGGATAAATTGGCCCACTGTATGGGATAGCATCATCAAATTCACCCTCTGGGGACCTCATTCTACAAAAGGTCAGACTGTTTATTTTCAGGCCTGCATCACGGTAGCTGAAAATGTGCCTTAAAACCTAAGTGTGTGTCTGGTGTGGGGCGGGGGGGGGGGGGGGGGGGGGGGGGGGGGGGGGGGGGGGGGGGAGGGGACCCTTTTATATATGAGTAGTAGTAGGGTTAGCTTAGGACACACAAAGTAGATCTTCTGTTTCTCAGGCCATTTTTTGTAAAATTGTATGCGGGCAGGCATTTTTTTATTTTATATTTTATTTTTGTAATTATTTCTTTTCCATCAAAAGTTCATGATCTTAGTTTGTTTTAGGACTCATAAGCTACAAAATTGCATGGGGCTGGTGTATTTCATCCCTTGAGAGCAAGAAGGCTTTGCAATGCTAAAGTATTGCAAAGCCTCCTTGCACTCAAGGGACAAATTTATCAATTTTATTAGCCCTTTACCCAACGCAGACGATTTCAAAATTTATTATTTTAAATATCATTTTTTTTTTTTTTTAATTTTTCAAAAAATTTCAACAAAACCATATCATGTGACCCCTCATTGGAATGAACTCAATGAGCTTTTTCCAATGAGGGGGTCACATGATATGGTTTTGCTGAAATATTTTGAAAAATTTAATTTTTTCAACTGCTCAATTTGCACATTACGTGGGCGGAAGTGGCCGATTCGTTAGGTAAAGGGTTAAGGAGGGTAAAGTATCAGACGTTAATCATTTAATTTTGATTTTTTTAAGTTGTATTGGTTATAAAACGAGAGCATGCACCAGCCAAAAGGACCAGGAGGGAAACAGATTTTGAACTTTTTAAGCCTTATGCAGTGCGTTAAATTTTGCCTCTTGTTTTGACGACAACTTGTCAAACAGAAAGAAACCTGACATACTTACCATGAAGGTTGTTCATCATGGCTTATTTTGTTTAAACAATTTTTTTTTTAATTTTATTTAACAGTAACATTATTATATTTTGATATGTGACTTACCAAATCAACTATATTTGCAATTCCAACTGCGTAGTTTGTTCTGTCGGCATGAGTAAAATTCAGTTCCCTGAACTAGAAAAGAAACAAAAACTGAGTTAAACAGGTGTATTCATGAAAAGCTCTATAAAAAATGAAAAAAAATAAGAAAGTTAAAAAATTTATAGTAATTTATATATTTTTTCTACTTACCAATGACCCAGACTTAGCTGGTGCTAACTCTAACAAAACCAGGGCCAAACACAAATTTTGCCCCCCAATCCCCAAAATTTGCATCCAAAACCAAAAGAAATCATGTCCTATAGGACCTCCATACTACGCCCCCACTGCGCATGCGCAGTGTCAAGGACGTCCCGAAATTGGCGCCAATTATCATTCTTACTGGCAGTGCCTGGTCAGCGCTATGTACTCAGCGGGGAGGCAAGAGTTCCCAACTCCTGGGAGGGCCATCCCCGTCTGGGTCATTGGTAAGTATAAAAAATATATAAATTACTATAAATTTTTTAACATTTTTAAACTGTACCAATGACCCAGACTTAGCTGAATAGTAAAAAGGCTGGAGGGCCTAGGACATAGAGGAAAATCCAATAAGCTCAACTATATAATAAAGAGGTAACCCCTTAAGGAGAAAAGGAGTATTAGGCTTTACATGTATCTTTCTTATTTAATATTAAGTTAGAAAGATACAATACCCTTAATAATTGAGCACAATAATATTCATGTTCTCTATTAACATCCAGTATAACCCTTATACTAATTTTTTTAAAGTAAGCCAATAAATAAAGTAGTACAGAGAATTGAAACTCTTTATAATCTTTTAAAAGTGTCCGAGTATTGTATATTAAAGCCCGTTTGACACTTGACATATACAAATGCTTCACACCGAGCTACACTTTAAAAATAAGACATGAATGAATTTTAACATTAATATTACACTTTAAAACCATCCCGGAAGCGACTCAGAAATACTGACTTTGGAGGAGGCATTCCCTTGCTTTTCACTATAAAGCAGGTGACCTAAGGGAACCCCCCCCCCCACTTCCCCTTGCCCTGGGTCAAATAGCCCAGAGCGAAGAGGGCAGCCGGACGGAGTCACTGCCGGAACAGAAAGCCTACATAACTATAGTTGCAACTGTTTAGTGGACGACATTCTGAGCAACAGATAATGGACCTAAACAATGCAGGTCTCCAGAAATGGACTCAATATTTCTGAGATAAAAATTCGTGAATGTGGATGGCTGAGACCAATAAGCAGCCTTCATTAAATCTGTAATAGCAACACTATTAGCATAAGCCCAAGAAGTAGCAAGAGCTCTTACTTCATGAGCGGAAATCTTAAGCACAGACTGCTGAGAAGAAGATAAACTCTCATAAGCAGTACGGATAGTTAATTGAATCCATCTAGCAATAGAATGGACCGAAATGTCCCTTCTATTAGGCATCAAAGACAGAAAGAAACGTTTCCATCCCTTTCTGATAAACTGAGATCTCTGTTTATAGATACGTAACGCTCTAACAGGACAGAGTAAAGGCCTACGCCCGTCTGAAGACGGAAGAGCCTTAATAACAATAGGTTCCGGATATTTATTAGGAGCCTGATTCTTAGCTAAAAAACCCACATTAGTAGTGAAGGTGATAGTGTTCCCGACACTACGATAGTGAGAATCATCCACCGACAGTGCATGAAGCTCACTGACTCTTCTAGCAGAAGAGAAAGCTAAGAGAAAAGCTGACTTATAAGATAAGAATTTGAAATCTACTGTCCCAAGAGGTTCAAATGGCTTTTCCTTCAATTTAAGAAGAACCCAAGCTAAATTCCATTTAGGAATTAATCGAAGAGTTCTGGGTCTATTTATCGAGAAGTTTCTAACCAACTTAGATAAAGAGACATTAGATCCAATTTGTAAACTATCATGATGTGCATAGGTATCAGATAACATAGACCTATAACCCTTAATAGTAACAGGCTGCAGTTTGATTTCGTCAAACAAGTATACTAGAAAGTTTGCAATGTCTGGTATAGAGGGATCAAAAATATCTACAGAATGATCCCTACACCAACGACGAAAAACCTTCCACTTAGCCGCATAGTTTAGCGAAGAGGAGGTCCTCCTACAGTTAGAAATCGCGTCCACTGCTCGTCCTGTAAAGTGCTTGCCATGCAAGAAGGACCGCACAACGGAAAAACGTGAAGGTTGAGACCTTGCGGGTTGTGATGGAGTTGACGCGATTTCCCCTGCGAAAGAAGATCCTCCCGTGGAGGAAGCTTTCGCAGTAGGTCCCACAACAGACACCTGAGTAGATTTATCCACGGTCTCTGTGGCGATAGAGATGCTACCAACAGAATCTTGCATTGAGATTGTTTTATCTTTAGCAATACTTGTTGAATTAACGGCGCTGGAGGATACGCATATCCTATCATTCCGTCCCAAGGGATCGACAGAGCGTCTACTGCAAATGCTCTTGGATCTGGACACGGAGACACATACGTCTGCAACTGATTGTTGAGATGTGTCGCAAATAAGTCTATCATTGGCCGTTCCCATTGGTAGCAAATCTGATTGAATACTTGTTTGCTGAGAGTCCACTCCGACGGCAACAAGCGACCCTTTCGTTCAGACGACCCGGTATGTGATGGACCGAAAGAAGAACCTGATGTTCTAGTGCAAACAGAAGGATTCTTTCCGTTAGATTGAACAACGGAACTGAATGAGTGCCTCCCTGATTCCGTATATACGCCACTACTGTCGTATTGTCGGATAGGATTTGGACATGAGCATTGTGAATAATGTCCATCCAATGACGTAACGCAAGCCAAATTGACATCATTTCCTTGATGTTTATGTGCTTGCACAGGAATTGCGGATCCCAAAGACCCTGGCATCTCGAATCCGTTGGGATCAATGATGCACCCCAACCTGTTTGACTGGCATCCGTCATAATGGTAAAACTCGGATCCGGCAACTGCAGCAGAACTCCCTGAGTTAACCACTGAATGTTTGCCCAAGTCTGAATCTCTTGTTTCACTTGATCTGACAAGAGAACGTCTACGTCAAGCGAATGAATTTTCACACTCCAATTCTGAGTCAAGAAAATTTGGAGAGGACGCGTGCGTAACCGCCCCATCGGAATGAGATCCGCAGCGGCTCCGCACAGACCTATCATCTCATAAATTCTCTCGCTGTGACTTTGTCTGCGTGCAGACAATAGCGAGCGTAACAACTGACTAATTTCGCTCTGGTTAACGGCAGACGAACGAGATTGTTGTGCATCTCAAAGCTCATTCCCAGATGAGTGAATGACTTGGACGGCACCAGATCCGACTTCTCCTCGTTTACTATAAAACCGAGATGTCGGAGCAATAGAAGTAGATTCTGAACATCGTTCTGAAGCGTTAACTCGTTGCCGTACCTTTGAAGAATGTCGTCCAGGTAGGCCGACGTTACCACAGACGAATGAGCTTGGAAATAGATCATTACCGAGTTCATTACCCGAGTGAAAGCCCAGGGTGCTAGATTCAGTCCGAAGCACATCGCCCGGAATTGATACACCACTCCTAGGACTGCGAAGCGTAGATACTTTCTGAATGTCGGATGTACCATGACGTGAAAGTACGCATCTTTGAGATCTATGCTTGTTGCATAATCGTTCACCCGAATACTCGCTCTGACCGACCGAATCGTCTCCATATAAAATTTCGGAGCGACGATCAGCTTGTTTATCCAGTTCAAATCTATGACTGGACGGAACGAGCCGTCTAGTTTCGGAACCAGAAACAGATGGCTGTAGAATCCCGGAGTCTCCTGGTTTTCTACGACCTCTACCGCGTTCTTCATTAAAAGAGACTGCACCTCTGATAACAGAGCGTCTCTTTTCTGCGGATTTGACGGAAGTTGAGTCCACTTTGGACTTCGAGTTAATGGAGGCTTTCGTTTGAAGGATATCTTTAGGCCTTCCGAAGTCACTCCTCTCACCCAAGGGTCGTCCGTAATCGACGCCCATTCTTGTGAAAAGCTCGACAACCTTCCGCCAACCGGTACGCAATAGAGGTTTAAGCCATCACCTCCTGGACCTGCGAGGCCTGCGGTAGGAAAAACCACGTCCTCCACGACCCGCACCTCGTCCCGTCGACCTCGGGGCGTCTGACCGGTTGTCCCGGCCCGAAGGACGTCCCGAACGAGAGTCGCTACCCTGACGGTCTCTCGAATAAGACCAAGAGGACGCACCGGAACCTCTATAGGAACCTCTCTTGGGCGCATTAGACCCAGAAGTGCCTGTCTTATTCTTGTCTGCTGTATCCGACTTCTTAGAAGCAGATTTGAACAACAGAGAATCCGAAGCTTTCTTTGTAATTTTATCATAAATAGCAGAAAGCTTGCCGTCAAAGAGAAGTTCTCCGGAGACCGAAGCAACTCTAAGAGAGTTCTTCACCTTAGTATCCACGAGTGTGGATGTAGCTAGGGCTGCGTCACGTCTAACCAACTCCAGGTTTGCCACAGAAAGGGCGGAGTTACACGTGGAATAAGCTACTGCCCTTGAAAGAAGTCTTAAAGAGGATTGTATATCCTGAAATTCTTTCCCTTGAAGGCGCAGTGATAACGCCTTAGTAAGGTGATCTGCGTAAGATAAGGCATCTAAATTGGCTCTGTTAGACGAAATAGCTGTTTCCAACACCGCGGTTGGAATAGAAGCCGACGACGGTAATGATAGCTCTAAGTCTTCCGCCGCGTCGTCCATACGCAGAGGAACTCTCGGAATACCCTGTCCTGCCGTGTCGAATTTATTCCTTGCATTAATGAAAGGCAGGTTGAGAGTATTGGCGGACAAGAAACCTGCTTTCCCCATCTTGGAAGCAAGTTTAAATATAGCGTCGTTCAATAATTCAAATGTTCTTGCAACATTATTGGACTGCGACGGAAACTCGGGAGCGATGTCCCTGAACCGCTCAAAAAATTCAGAGTCCAATGACGCTATAATCCTCTTGTCCGGAACCGCAGCAGTCTGGCCCGACGGAACGACTTGAGGGAGAAAGTGCCGGATGAAGTCCACGGCAGCTTTATGTTGTTCCGAAAGGGATAGCTCCAAATCATCCGTATCCCTTTCACCATCCGGTCGGACCTCATGATGCTCCCGGTCGTCCGCCCCCAATGCTTCGGCGGAGCGTACCGACCCAGCGCCGTCGGATAATTCTCGATCCGACACCGTTTCTATCGGCTGCTGGGATGCTGCGATAAGCTGTGCTATCTGCACAAGAATGTCCGGCGTCAAGACCTGCGGAGGCGCAGTCTTTCGCTGCTTCGCCGAGGGCAGCTCCGCATCAGATGGCTCCCGCATACTTTTTCTATGCGAACGTCCAGAGTCCATCGGCCTCGTGTCCCTGGCTGCCGGATGGTGTGACCTGGTCGCCGAAGAATCCTTGATCGGCGAAGCTGGTAAGATATCGGCGGTCACGCAGCCAAGGTGCGGTCGTGTGCGCTGACGAGAAGAAGAAGCCTTAGCAGTCTCCGCGGACTGCCTATACAACGGAGCGTCCCGAGCGATGGACATATGCTCCGCTTGTGACACATTCTGTACCACAACATCTGGTCCCAGATGTTGTTGTACGAGAGAGGGGCCTCTCTCGCTCGCGGCCCGGCTGGACCTGGACGAGCTAGGAACCGGACTCAAAGGCTTCCTCCGATCTCACTTACTATCCGCCGTCACTGGGTGTGCACATTGAATGTTTATAGTGCTCGCATCACCCAACATTTCCTCCTGGACCGCATCGGACGAACCCGGCTGCCGAACCATTCGGTGAATGGACGCTACACCGGGCGAGCTAGCGGACGACATTTGTCTAATCTCCATGAGCACTTTTGCCGTTAGCTCTGAATTCATTTGTGACGACGGAAGCGCACTTGCAGAAGATAACATGGAAACATCACCCTGTTCTTGTTCCTCTGAAATAGAAACTGAGAGAGTAGAGTGACCTTGCGGAGAAAGAGCCGGCATAGCCCTTTCTCCAGTAACAACATACTGTGACACACGTTTCCAATGTTTGTCATCCCAATATTGACATATAGAACAGGGATTAGTGCAAGAACACTGACTACAATTAATACAATGATCATGAAAGTCAGAGGAAGATTTCTTCCCATTACAATTTGAACAATATCCTTTCATTATGAAAAGTCAACAACAAGTCCTAGTTACTCGCACAAACCCCTGACACAAAGATACATAATAACATGATCCATTAATAAATGAAAAAACAATTGCAAATCAAAATAATTTTGAAAAAATATTTTTTCAGCGAAGCCCAAGTTTCTGAAAAGTAACGTTGAGCCCCGATGGATCCGATGGCAAAGTGTGGTCAAAAATTTTAAAATTTATATTAACTAATTAATGAGACACTTACGTATAATATAAATGTATCTTATAGTGAGATAAACTACATGAAAGGCAAACAGCCCCCCTCAAAAAAGGCTGTTGCCAATGTAAACAAACAGTGTAAAACACCAGAAAACATGACTCCAGGCACTGAAAAAACTGGCCCGAAATCAGTCATCAAAATTACACTCTATCTGATGCAAGACAGAGACTCCCAGGGGAGAATCTGCAGAACATCAGATGGAAGATGCAGAACACAACGTTTATACACCCATGGGTGAAAACGTAACTATGGGGAAAATAACAGAAAACATTCTGTATCCAAGCAACTCTCCCAAGAAAATTTTAGAAATGAACTTTCTCAAAAATATGCCAAAAGCATGGGAGAATTACAAGGGGGGACTTAGAAGGCTAGGGGAGAGGAAACACTGAATAAGCAGTGCAACATTTAGCAAGAATGACAACAAGAGGCCCATGCCTCGAAAATAGGCAACTTAACATAATTTCATAAAAAATTTTAAGTACAGCCCTGATTATTTTTTGTCACTTCTTTTTCCTCTCCTCCTTCTATATCCTCCTTAGAATCACCATTTCTCCAAAAATTACGTGCCTGGCATCCTTTAAACTGAGATTTACAAGCACAAAGATCAGTGAGATGTTGACTGATGAAGGGCCAAACAGAGAATGATAATTGGCGCCAATTTCGGGACGTCCTTGACACTGCGCATGCGCAGTGGGGGCGTAGTATGGAGGTCCTTTTGGACATGATTTCTTTTGGTTTTGGATGCAAATTTTGGGGATTGGGGGGCAAAATTTGTGTTTGGCCCTGGTTTTGTTAGAGTTAGCACCAGCTAAGTCTGGGTCATTGGTACAGTATAAAAATATAAAACTTGTTACAACTCCAGACATTTGAAAAAATTTTTTTCAAAAACAAGAAGCCTCAAGGGGACCTTAATTGCTCACCTGATAAAATTGTTTAACCCTTTACCTAACGAATCGCCCGCATCCCCCCGCATTACATGCAAATTCAGTAGTTGAAAAAATATTTTTCAAAAAATTTCAACAAAGCCATATCATGTGACCCCCTCGTTGGAACGAGCTACTCGAGCTCGTTCCAACGAGGGGTCACATGATATGGGTTTGTAGAAATATTTTGAAAAATTTGAATAAATGATATTTAAAATAATAAATTTTGATATCGTCTGCGTTGGGTAAAGGGTTGAAGAAGGAGTTAAGATCACTTCAGAATGAAGCCATTAACCCTTTACCCAACGCAGACCATATCAAAATTTATTATCTTAAATATCATTTTTTAAAATGTTTCAAAATTTTTTTTAAAAAACATATCATGTGACCTCTCATTGGTCGAGCTCAATGAGCTTGTTCCAAAGAAGGGTCACATGATACGGTTTTGGTGAAATTTTTAGAAAATAATATTTTTTTCAGCTGCTGAATTTGCATAATATGCGCAGGTGGATGTGGCCGATTCGTTGGGTAAAGGGTTAAGTTCCAGAAGCTGCACTTAAGAGTGAAACCCAGTTACGGGCATCCAGCACTCAACTCAAACAGTTAGGCCTAAAAAAAATTAAAAACTGTTTCTCAGGCCCTCCTGCATGGTCCATTTGACTGCCGCATGCTCTATTTTTATAACCAATGTAAACTTAAAAAAAAAATAATAATTAAATGGTTTAGGTCTGATATTTTATCCAAGTTAAAAAAATTGATAAATTTGTGCCTTGAGTGCAAGAGGGCTTTGCAATGCTTTAGCACTGCAAAGCCTTCTTCCTCTCAAGGGACGAAATACACCACTACCCATGCTATTCTGTAGATTATGTATGAGGCCTAAAACATAAACCAAGAACATGAACTTTTGATGGCAAAGAAATAATTACAGAAATAAAAAATAAAATAAAAAACCGCACGCCCGCATGCAATTTTACAAATAATAGCCTAAGAAACAGAAGATCTTCTTTGAGTGGCCTTAACAAGATATATTTTTCAAGCAAAGTTGGTTTACATCTAACAGGGTTCTTCTGTCACTCTGATAAAAGATTTATGTCACTCAGATGGGAAACATTATTTCATAAGTCATTTCCTCATCATACTGTATCAATTATAAATCAGGAGAAATAAACATATGGTTATATTTTATTATTATCAGAAACTGATTATTACAAACACTCTAGATACTTACTGCAGAATGATCAAAGACAAGTCCTAGTTTCAATACTCTTGATTTTGCTATCTCTACACTGCCATACTGGAAATACTGTAAATCACAAGAAACTATGTACTAATAATTGAAAATAAATGAACCCATGAACGCTTAATTTTGATATTGAGCACTCTTACAAAAAGTATCATAACATCAAGTTATCAGACAGTTTTAACCCTTTACCCAATGCAGATGATATCAAAATTTATTATTTTAAATATCATTTTTTTAAATTTTTCAAAAATTTTCAATAAAACCATATCATGTGACCCCTCGTTGGAACGAGCTCGATGAGCTCGTTCCAATGAAGGGTCACATGATATGGTTTTGTTGAAATTTTTTTTAAAATAATATTTTTTCAACTGCTGAATTTGCATATTACGTGGGCGGATGTGGCCGATTCGTTGGGTAAAGGGTTAAGGGTGATGGAGTCGGATTACCCGGAGAGAACCACCAAGCAATGACGAGCAAATGTCAGACTACCCAATGTACTAACTCCACACAAGCAGGATTAGCATTGGTTGAAGACGCCTTAGTACACAGTGCTACCATGCCCCCACATAGGCAATCGAGAAGAAGTGCCTTGACAAAGACACAACGCAGTAACCCCTGGCAGGAAACAACCTTAAACCTCTCAGTTTGAAGTTCATTGCTGTAACCACTAAACCACCGCACTCCCATGAGGTATATACAATGTACATCGGCAGTAGATTAGAGTCATGTCAAGGATGTCAATGCAAGGCAGATAAGAAGACTTGGCTAAAAACCACTACAAATCTGAAGGACTAAACCTGTAGAAAGTGGTATAAATTGCCTAAACCTGTCTTGGTCTTTAACCCTTTACCTAATGCAAACAAGATCAAAATTTATCACTTTAATATTTTCTCCAATTTTTTTGAAAATTTTCAACAAAACATATCATGTAAACCTCCCCCCCCCCCCCCTCTTTGGAATGAGCATGATGAGATCATTCCAACAAGGGAGGCACATGATATGGTTCTATTGAAATTTTTTGAAAACATTGTTTTTTTTCAACTGCTCAATTTGTAAATTATACGGCTAACTGGTTAGGAAAAGGGTTAAGAATTCATCTGTAGTGCTGTTATATGTAATAACCAAGACAGAACAAGGGTGGAGTGCAGGGGACAGGAATCAAGGACCCAAGGTAAAGTTTTTCAGGTGTTTCTTTGTTGATACTACTAAAGTTGATCCAAGACAGAATTTAGAGTACTGGCTAACCACAAACATTTTGAAGAACTTTCAAAGACCCTTTGGAGTTTTGTGCCCATTTTCAAGTCAATTAATATCGATTTTTGAATTCAAGGACCTTCGTGGATGTTCAAGGTAAGATCAAGCAGAATTTAGCTAATGGACCTGCATGTTTGTATCATGAATTATCATTGGAATCAACAGTTATTGTCTAGGTAGAAATAAAGAGTTATCGTTTGACTGGACTGGTTACGTGAAATAATTCATGAGAGGTGAGGGACGTTGTACAAACACGAGTGCACGAATGCACTCAAGTGTTTTACAATATAGTCTCTCGCCTTCGAATGAATTATTTCACATAACCAATCCAGTCAAGCGATTACTCTGTTCATTACTTTTCGTTATTAACGATAATTATATTATTTAGCCCTTTACCTTACATAACAACCAGCACTATTCTCAAAAATTTCCAATTAAATTTCATTATTTTTTTTGCCTCTAAAACATAGGTTATGACCCCTCATTAAAACGAGCTCATCAAAATGAAAATAATAGCTATTCAAGAATTTCTTTTGCAAGTGTCGTCTGTTTTTCAAATTAGATAAATGGTTAAAAAAACAAAAAAACAATGAAGTCCCCATTACATCCACGGCAAAGCATCTTCATTTGAGCGCACGGATACATGACACAATTGTTGATTGCATAATTCACTTGTGAAGTTATCATTAATAATCAAACCCAGAAATCACAGTAAATCACACTTTGGAAAGTAATAAATTTATTTATTGGGGTTTAACAACACTTTTGATAGCCAGGGTAACTTTCTGCCAGACAGCTTTATGGGCAGAGGAAGCTGGAGTACCAGGAGAGAACCACTGAGCAATGGTGAGAAACTGTCAGACTCCCCAAAGTACAAACTCCACACAAGCAGAGATAACACTGGTTGAAGACAAGTGAACCATCAACGTACAGTACAACTTAGTACAAAGTGTCACCGTATCCCCATCTTGGTGAAAACTCCATGAATGTTTTTTGTGGTAATCCACTCTCTATGCACTGCAAACAAACACTCTGAATTGGTGTGTATATTAAATTCACATCTGTGATGTTGCTTTTATCTAAGTTTCATTGGAAAGTGTAATACAGTGGAGTCCACTTAATTGGATATCTCTTAATTGTATATCCCTGTTAATTGAATATAATTTTCAAACACAAAACCATTTACCATATCTTCAGTACAAATTTGATCTGTTAATTGCATATGGGTTGTAGAGTAAACTCCTGTTAATTGTATATAAATTGTTGTAATGTCGACAAAAATTACTGTAACAGTACCAAATTCCCCTTATTTATGACCCTTTTTGGCCTCACTACATCCAATACAGGCATTTATTCTATTATATCTTGTTTGACAGAGCTCTATGAGCTCTGTCAAACAAGATATAATAGAATAAATGCTCAGTTTACCTCCAGAACACAGGAAACTGACCAAATCCCTGTTAATTGTATACTCCTGTTAATTGAATAATTTTCACTGGCAAAATGGATATTCAATTAAGAGGATTCTACTGTATTTCTTTTTTAAAAAAGATGAGAACTAAATTATGATGAAGCATTTTCATTTTGATACTAAGTATGAAGCATTTTCATTTTGATACTAAGTACTTACCCTCTGTGCTTTCACCATTTTAAGTTTACTAATAAATTCGCCTTTCCGCAGCTCATGAAAAGGTAACCAATGAACATCATTATTTCCTTAAAAGCAAAAATAAAAATTTAATTCATTTACTTCACAAGCAGTAAGCAACAAACTAATATTTATTGTTATTGAGTAAGCCAGAAAATAAGCAGACTGATATCTGCGAAATGAGGTCTCCAGAGGGTTAATTTTGTGATGCTATGCTGCACAGCAGGGTAGCATCACTAAATTTACCCTCTATAAACCTCAATCTGAATCAGGATCTCAAAACTAAACAGAAAGAGGTACCCAGAGAATAAATTGGCCCACTGTATGGGATAGCATCATCAAATTCACCCTCTGGGGACCTCATTCTGCAAATGTCAGACTGCTTATTTTCAGGCCTGTTTTTGAGTCAGCACCAGACTTATCTCCAGACTGAAAAAAAATTCTGAGTCCGCATATTTGCAAAAATTAAAAAAACTTTCTCCAGAACCACTGATCAGAATGCTTTATATATGGTATACAGAATCCATAGGGTGTGTGTGTGTGTGGGGGGGGGGGGGGGGGTCATTAAAATTAAGCCACTTGGTTCATATTTGGTCTCAATATGGAAGCCCAAGTTTTAACTTTGGGAAATCTGGGAAATAATCATTAAAAATCTTCTTTTTCAGAACCACCAGTCAGAATCTTTTAATGTTTGGCATACATCATTTTTATGAGGGCCAGATTCAAGATTGTTCAAGCATTGCAAAGCCTTCATGCACTCAAGGAATGAAATACACCACCACCCAAGCTATTCTGTAGATTATGAGGCCTATAACATAAAACACACCAAGAACATAAACTCTGAATGGCACAGAAATAATTATAAATAATTATAAAAATAAAAAATAAAATAAAAAAACACTCACCTACTGAGAAACAGATCTACTCTGAGGGGCCTTTTTGGGGTTTAACACTTTCATCATCCAGGGTTACATCTGTTGGGCAGTTTTGGTGGAAAGCCAGCATATTTGGTGAGAACCACTGACATGTGGCAGGCAACTGTCAGACTCTATGTCTACACATGCAGTGTTAGCAGTGGTTGAAGGCAGGTCCACCATTGATGTGCAATACATACAAATTACTACAACAATCAATTGATCTGTGTTATTGTATTCCGTTGAATTAATGAGATAAGATCGACCAAATCAAACAAGATGCTGCTGGCGTCGAGTTTGATCTGTCCGATCTCATCTCATCAACGAGTTGAGATCGCTTGGAAATTCCAAGTTCCTCATTTACATTTGTTTACTTTGGATATTTAAACAATCAGATTCGAGACAAAAATTTACAAAATAAAAATAACATTCGGAATGCTCGTTCCTTGACAAATACTTTCCACAACTGGTCATGTAATGAAGGAGTGTGCTAAACTTATCAGGTATTTAAATACTTTTTATTGTGTTATTCTCTGCAGTTTAGTCAATATTTGAAGTCGATCATTGTGACCATGACACTGATCGGTATCTATTGGATTCCACCAATTGAATGCCATAAAAATTAAAAAGGAAATTAGGGTTGGTACCCAGCCAACTAACAGTGATGCCTCATTGGTAACGAAGAAAATGCAGCAATTATTGAGTTGAAGATTGTTTTTAGTTAAATTTTTGTGTAGCCTGGTTGTTACATGGGAGGTGTGTGATAAATACAGAACCACACATACATTTGAATGGGTTAAGAATTATTGCACTCAACTGCTTTGGCACAGGATATCACTCGAGCCTTTGGCTCTCGTGTTATCCTGCACAAAAGTAATCTTGTGCGATAATTCTCAACCCATTCAAACATATGTCCGGTTCTGTATATATATTTTGCATTGCGCAGGGTAGGTCACACTTTCTGGTTATAAAACCATCCATTATTAACTGAGCAACTAACTTTGTGCACTGTACAGCATTAGTGTAAATCTCCTTAATAACAACTCTTTACCCAACATAATGGACAGAACTGGACTGTAATATCCTCAAAAAACATTTACATTTCGCTTATAACCCTGTACTGGCTTTTTTTATTTATTTACTGGTGTTTACAGTCACATTTTTCTGCACAATGCCTAATCATGACAGCAACAGATGGAGATAAAGTCAAGTGCAGCCAATTGTTTATACCATATCCATGTTGCCCATTTTAGAAACATTCCACCACTGGCATTGGTTACCAGGTCCCATTTTATCAATAAAATAGAGCTTGTTTACTTCCGTAAACACGCACTGATTCACTTCCTGGGGTTCCGACAGGAATATATTTTTTTTAGTGAATTCCCAAAAATAAAACATATTCTATTTGCAATTAATAGTTGTAAAAACTCTCTGGGACTTTAAGAGTTAAAGATAAATGATAACACAAACACAATTAATGTTTATTAACACATGTAAACTAACCACAGGTTTCTGCCTCCGATATTGTTGCTTTATAGATAACATGAGGATGCTCCATCTAAAAAGAGAAAAAAATAATTATTCAATAATGTCAATTGCAGTATTTTTAACCCTTAACCTAATGAATCGCCCACATCCGTCCATATAATATGCAAATTGAGCAGTTGAAAAAATTAAATTTTCAAAATATTTCAACAAAACGATATCATGTGACCCCTCATTGGAACGAGCTCATTGATCTCGTTCCAATGAGGGGTCACATGAAATGGTATGTTGAAATTTTTTGAAAAATTAAAAAAAAATGATATTTCAAATAATAAATTTTGATATCGTCTGCGTTGGGTAAAGGGTTAAGGGCATGGAGATTTTTATACATTTTCGCTAAACTTTTTAAAGTCTACCTCCAGTGGCTTTGCAGATGATTCTAGTCAAGTCTTGGCTGCCTACAGAGGCAGCCAAGACTTGCCTGGAAACAACTGACAGGGTACTTAGAAAACAAGTTATGAGTTTAACAAAACAATGCATGTTTGGGCACCTACTCCTTTGGTGAATAAACAAGTAAATTTCTCTTACATTGATACCAAACTCTTCTTTACATCTGATAAAAAAAAAAAAAAACTATTTGTAAAACTTGTTAATCTGGCCTATAAAAAAATTAGTTTCTCAGGTCAATTTTACTCAATTTTATAGTGAGGAAGGGACGGGTTTTTTTTGTTGTTTATCCACAAAATAGTCCTGAATATTGTTGAAATTTAAGGCCTAAAAAGTTAAAAATCTGTGTCTCAGGCCCTCCCACATGGTCCTTTTGCTCTCTTTATAATTGATACAAACTTTAAAAAATAAAAATCTAATGGTTTATGTCTGATATGTTACCCAAGTTAATAAATTTTATAAATTTGTCCCGTGAGTGCAACTCAAGGGATGAAATACACCACCACCTATGCTTTACTGTAGATTATGAGGCCTAATACATAAAACAAACCAAGAATATGAACATTTGGTAGCAAAGAAATAATTAAAAAAAAAATAAAAAATAAAATAAAAAAACGCCCGTCCACATGCAATTTTACATTAAAAAGTTATCAAAGTCAGAATTAGGCCCTTAAGGGTTAACCCTTTACCTAATGAATCGCCAGCATCCACCAGTGTAATATGCAAATTGAGCAGTCGAAAAAATTACATTTTTCAAAATATTCCAACAAAACCATATCATGTGACCCCTCATTGGAACGAGCTCATTGAGCTCGTTCCATTGAGGGTTCACATGATATGGTTTTGTTGACATTTTTTGAAAAATTTAAAAAAATTATATTTAAAATAATAAATTTGGATATCGTCTGCGTTGAGTAAAGGGTTAAGGACATGGAGATTTTTATACATTTTCGCTAAACTTTTAAAGTCTTCCTCCAGTGGCTTTGCAGATAATACACCACCACCCGTGCTTTACTGTAGATTATGAGGCCTAATACATAAAACAAACCAAGAATATGAACATTTGGTAGCAAAGAAATAATTCAAAAAATAAAAAATAAAATAAAAAAACGCCCGTCCCCATGCAATTTTACATTAAAAAGTTATCAAAGTCGGAATTAGACACTTAAGGGTTAGAAACCGAATGTCACATTTTTATTTAAGATTAGCATTGTTTATATATAGTCAATAGGTTAATTTCCACCTTGGGACTACACACAATTAAGCATGGAAATTATTATTGATTATGTAACTTGTGTGTGTAGAACAAAGCAATAAACAGAAATACTGACATGTTTTTATTCAACATCCTTCAGGCTGAAAGGAAATTTCCTAAACCATTAGAATCCTATTCAGCAAGATGATGACTTTAACCCATCATATATTGTTTGCAACAGCCCCCAGAGATTTTTCAAACAATAAAGACATTAACCCTGGAGATTTTTAAAAATATTTCGCTACACTCTGACAGTCTACATCCTGTGGCTTTGTAGTTGATTTCAGCAGGTCATGGCTGCCTATGTAGCAGCCAAGACTTGCAAAAAAACAACGCCCCAAAAATTTAGAAATAAACTTGTGAGTTAACCCTGAAACAGCATGTTGGGGCACCTGTTCTGTTGTAGTAAAAATGATCAACGTCGGAGTTAGATCCCTAATTTTTAAACAAAATGTCTTGATTTTCAAGTACAGTGCAGCCCACTTAATTGGATATCTCTTAATTGTATATCCCTGTTAATTGAATAGAATTTTCAAACACAAAACCATTTACCATACCTTCAGTACAAATTTGATCTGTTAATTGCATATGGGTTGTAGAGTAAACTCCTGTTAATTGTATATAAATTTTTGTAATATGGTGAAAAAATTACTGCGACACACACCAAATTCTCCTTATTTATCAACCTTTTTGGCCTCACTACATCCAATACATGCATTTATTCTATTATATCTTGTTTGACAGAGCTCTATGAGCTCTGTCAAACAAGATATAATAGAATAAATGCTCAGTTTACCTCCAGAACACAGGAAACTGACCAAATCCCTGTTAATTGTATACTCCTGTTAATTGAATAATTTTCAGTGGCAAAATGGATATTCAATTAAGAGGATTCTACTGTACCTCCACTATCACTGAAAAACTGCCCGATCAGTATTTTTTTGACATAGTAATCATTTTGATACAGACTTTTGAACTTGAAGGACAAACAATTTATACAATTATATTTTGTTTGACACAGCTCACTATCTATCAAACATGATATAGCTTGTTAACCCTTGAAGGCTTAATTCTGAATTTTAATCACATTTTTCTACAACTAAACAAGTGCCCCAACATACAGTCCACAGGTAAATTTGCAAGTTTTTGTTGTGAAATCATTGCACCAAGCTATATTGTTTGGTCTTCAATCACCAATCACCATGTAATGACAGAATATAATATCAAATAGTCCATTCTTGTATTAATTTATTTTAATTAAACACGATTTTGAACAAATGGAAGAGAAAAAAAAGACTGAATTTCTGAAGCTTACTTAAATATCCGGGTCTCTGAGCAGATCTCACGGATTACCATTTGCAAACGTGATAAATTGGACACAATAAAGAAATGGTTGGTTTCGTTTTTTTTTCACTTGATAAATTCTGACAATGGGTGAGATTTATGGGTGCTACTGTGAGTGCGGGAGATCATGACCTAATCTGGGAGTCTCACAGTAAATCCGTGAGACTTAACATGTCTGCTTGCAAGTTATATTCAAAGTGCCTTGGCAGTTGTTTCTTGGCAAGTCTTGGCTGCCTATATAGGCAGCCAAGACTTGGCTAAAAACAGCTGCACGGGAACAGTATGTGGACTATCAAAGTAGGGCAAAAATGTATAAAAAGCATGAGGCCCTTATGGGTTAATTTTGCAAATGCATTATGGAAAATTTTTGCCGTTGAAAACATTATTTGTCTACATAATGTATAGTACAGACAGTTAAATTTCATATTTCAAACACTTTCGAAACAGATTTGCAGATTAACAACATGTGTGAGCTCTGTCCAAGGAGATATAATACAATAAAAACTCCATTTAGGTTATTAAAAAACAACTCTTGTTTCTCAAGAAACTCTCATCATGGAAGATATGCTTAATTTTTTTTCACCTGGAAATCTCTTTGATATGCACTTTTAAATTTGTAGAACTACAAATTTAACCAATTATTTCTTGTAGAGTAAGATTTCGTTAGTTAAATTTGCAACTGTATTATTGGAAATTTTCACTGCTGAAAACATCATTTTCCAACATAATTTAGTGCAGGAAGTCAGGCTCTCACAAAGTAGATCTTCTATTTCTCAGGCCATGTTTTATAAAATTACATGTGGGCGGGCGTTTTTTTATTATATTTTTTTAATTATTTCTTTGCTACCAAATGTTTATGTTCTTGGTTTGCTTTATTTTTTAGACCTCATAATCTACATAAAAGCATGGGTGGTGGTGTATTTCATACCTTGAGTTGCACTCAAGGGGTAAATTTATAAAATATATTAAGGCCCCACAAAGTAGATCTTCTGTTTCTTAGGCCATTATTTGTAAAATTGCATGCGGGCGAGCGGTTTGTTATTTTATTTTTTATTTCTGTAATTATTTCTTTGCCATCAAAAGTTCATATCTTGGTTTATGTTTTAGGCCCCACAATCCACAGAAGAACTTGGAAGGTGGTGTATTTCATCCCTTGAGAGCAAGAAGGCTTTGCAATGCTAAAGCATTGCAAAGCCAACTTGCACTCAAGGGACAAATTCATCAATTTTTTTAACTTTGGTAAAATATCAGACATAAACCATTTAATTTTGATTTTTTTAAAGTTTACATTGGTTATAAAAAGAGAGCATGCGGCAGCCAAATGGACCATGCAGGAGGGCCTGAGAAACAGATTTTTAATTTTTTTAGGTCTAACTTGGGTAACATATCAGACATAAACCATTAGATTTTTATTTTTTAAAGTTTGTATCAGTTATAAAGAGAGCAAAAGGACCATGTGGGAGGGCCTGAGAAACAGATTTTTAACTTTTGTAGGCCTTAAATTTCAACAATATTCAGGACGATTTTGTGGATAAACAAAAAGAAAAAAACATCCCTTCCTCACTATAAAATTAAGTAAAACTGACCTGAGAAACAATAAATTTTTTTTATAGGTCAAATTAACAAGTTTCATGAAAAGTTTGTTTTTTGGTCAGATGTCAAGAGTTTGGTATCAGTGTAAGAGAAATTACTTGTTTGTTCACCAGGGTTTAATGACACTTTCAATAGTCACTGCAGGAGTTATATTTCGATGAGAATCCAAGAATTGATTCACGCAGAGATTTGTGCAACAAAACCAGAGAGAATTCATGTAGATTCTTGCTGCACCTCTGTTAAGATTTGTGTGAAAAGAATAGAGTCAATTTAACCCTTTACCTAAAACAGTGGAAGCAAATTAACAAATACAGAAGAGGCAAACATGACCTTAAGTATCACTGTACAAATATGGCTGTCATTGGAACCGGCTCAATGAGCCGGTTAACGATATCCATATTTGTAAGGTTTTATTGAGAAATATTGTTTAGTTTTTTTAAAATTATCAAATTCGTCTTAGATTTTAAAAATTAAAAAGCTGTGATGGGTAAAAGGTTAACATGTGTTATCAGTATACAACACGGGTTCAACCATGGTGGCTGCATGGGATCCTGGGACACTCATAGCAGATATGGATTCCTTCAACCATTGTTGCAAGAATCCAAAGGAATTCTCCAAAATTTAGATGAAATATAAGCCCTGGCACGGGCACAATACAGCAGCCAGTTTATGGGTTATATTTTATGATGGAAAACAGGAAGAAACAATGCAAGCGAGTAACTTTGGTAAGACGAAATCACATAACCTCTCAATCAGAATTCAGTCATGCTAACTCGGTCAAATAAGATTTTACAAAATAAAAGCTCAATTTAGGCTATAAAAACAAATTCTTGTTTCTCAGGCACCACTCTTGGGATTGAAAACCGGCAACATAACTTTTTTACCTTAAAATCTTTTGTGGGAAAACTTTAACCAACTACATGTTGTGTTCTGTCAAACAAGATATAGTTGGTGAAATTTGCAACAGTATTATGGGAAATTTTCATTGCTGAAAACATTGGTTTCTCCCCAAAATTGTGTCGGCATCAAATGCCTTATTTCAAATATTTTCAGGACTATTTTGTGATTCAATGAAGAATAAAACAAGAGTCCCCAAGGGGCTTTATTCACTCACCTGACAAAGTGGTTCAAAAAAGGTATTTTGGGTCACATTCAGTTAGTCATGGTTCATCAACACTACAGAGGAATGAAGTCATGAAATTATTCATAACTCTAGTGTCCATGTCAGATGATTATTATCATAGGTCTTCCTGACTGCTTCCAATTCTATCAGCTCTAGACAATCACTGTCAAACTTCCAAGGGTTGTTAAGACACTGCAGTTTGAAAGGAAAAAATTTATGGAAAAACACCAAGGAATAGATTTGAACAACTTTGAACCTAACCTGCCCCCCCCCCCCCCCCCAAGTGCCCTTGAATATTTATTAATAGTCCATGTGGTAATAATAGTAATAACATGATTTTGTAGGGCGTTATGGTTCATTAACGACCCTACAGGAATGATTAAAAGCCCTTGGGCCTATTAGTGGCCCTCAACACCATCTCGGGCCACTAATAGTCCCTTGGGCTTTTAATCATTCCTGCCGGGACATTAATGAACCATAATGCCCTACAAAATCATGTTATTGTATAATTATATAAAATTTGGTTCAATTCGGCCCAGTGGTTTATGAGGAGAAGTCGATAATGTAAAGTTCCCATCCGACGGAAGACAGAAAGTAAACACTTAAGCTCCCCCTGAGTTTCAGTCAGGTGAGCTAAAAAAAAACAAGTGAAAAAAAAGCCAGCACCCCTAAATCCCTCCCACCCTCCTGCATAAACAAACTGAGAAAAAAAAAATGCCTGAGAAACAAGAATTTTTTTGTCTAGGCCTTATCAGAATATAGGAAAATGTTCAAACTCTAGTTGATAGATTACTCCTGAGAATGGCTGTTCGGTAAATGGCTACTCAATTACGAGCCTTCCCTTGTATTCCTATAAATGTTACTTACCCCTTCATCCCCTCCAATAAGTGGTTGTATAATATAGGTAACATTATGCATGTGTATTACACCCCTGGAATAGAATAAGATTAGTTATTAATCATCAGAACAAAACAACAACATTTTTAACCTCCAGAACCTTATCGTGTTGGACAATTTTAAGGCAAGTAGCCATTTGTTTGTTTGTTTGTTTGTTTTGAGATTCAATGACACTTTCAAGTTTCAACACCCACTGTCTTACCATGTCGGACAGTTTTACTGTTCCACCGAGCATTGGAAAGCAACTGCCAGACTCCCCAACATACTAACTCAACAAAAGTAGAGTTAGCAATGGTTGAAGACAGGTGCACCATCGATGTGTAGTAAGCCTTAATACACAGATCCACCATTCCCTCACGTGGACAATTGGGTTTAAGAACCTTGCCCAAGGACATAACGCCGTTACCCATGGTGGGGATCGAACCTTCGGCCTCTTGGCTTGACATTCAATACCATAACCACTGAGCCACGATGCTCCCAGCTTCATATTTTACTTTTAACTCTTTATCCAACATAACGGCAAAAACTGGCCAGCGCCATTCACAAAAATCACCGATTAAATAGAGAGTAATCGCTTGACTGGACTGGTAACGTGAAATAATTCATGAGAGGTGAGGGTCGTTGTACAAACACGAGTGTGCGAATACGCACGAGTGTTTTACAATATAGTCCCTTGCCTCGAATGAATTATTTCACATAACCAGTCCAGTCAAGTGATTACTCTGTTTATTACTTTTCATTATTAACGATAATTATATTATTTAACCCTTTAACCTAACATAACGGCCAAAAACGGCCAGTGCTATTCTCAAAACTCGCCAATTAATTTTCCTTATTTTTTAATTTTTTGTCTCTAAAACATAGGTTATGATCCCTCATTGGAACGAGCTCATTGAGCTCATTCCAATGAGGGGTCATAACCTATGTTTTTGAGACAAAAAATGAAAATAATAGTTATTCAAGAATTTTTTTTGCAAGTGTCTTCTGCTTTTCATGTTATGTAAAGGATTAAAAAACCCCCCAAAAAACCCCAATGAAGTCCCCATTACACCCACGGCAAAGCATCTTCGTTTGCGCACATGGATACATGACACAATTGTTGATTGCATAATTCACTTGTGAAGTTATCGTTTATAATCAAACCTGGAAATCCCAGTAAATCACACTTTGGAAAGTAATAATTTTCAGTATTTTTTTCATTTTTTGTTTCAAAAACATAGGTTATGACCACTCTTTGAGCTCGTTCGAAAGAGAGGTCATAACCTAAGATTTTGAGACAAAAAATGAAAAAAAATTAGTTATTCAAGAATTTTGTTTGCAAGTGTAGTCTGCTTTTCATGTTAGATAAAAGGTTAAGAGTTTCAGATACATGAGTTGAAGTGTCTTCTGTTCCAGATACAAGATTTATGGTAGGATTTGTTCCACCTTTGGTAACATGTCATATGTTGAATGTTAACTGGCTTCAGATTTCTGTGTTGTTTTCCGATATCTACTTCTTAAGGTTTCACTGTGCTGCTGAAGTAGGTGAATTTATACTCACTGTTTCTGTACAGATTTGTTCCTTCAGATAAGTGGGCTGAAGTAGCACACATATATTTTATATCTACTTTCTGTATACAGTAGAATCCTCTTAATTGAATATCCATTTTGCCAGTGAAAATTATTCAATTAACAGGAGTATACAATTAACAGGGATTTGGTCAGTTTCCTGTGTTCTTGATGTAAACTGAGCATTTATTCTATTATATCTTGTTTGACAGAGCTCATAGAGCTCTGTCAAACAAGATATAATAAAATAAATACCTGTATTGGATGTAGTGAGGCTAAAAAGGTTGATAAATAAGGGGAATTTGGTGCGTGTCACAGTAATTTTTTCGACATGTTATAAAAATTTATATACAATTAACAGGAGTTTACTCTACAACCCATATGCAATTAACAGATCAAATTTGTACTGAAGGTATGGTAAATGGTTTTGTTTTTGAAAATTATATTCAATTAACAGGGATATACAATTTATTTATTTATTTATTGGTGTTTAAGGTCACATACTTATGCACAATGGCTAATCATGACCGTGACAGTTTTACAGGTGGAGGAAGCCGGAGTACCCGGAGAGAACCACCGAGCAACGGCGAGCAACTGTCAGCTCCCCAACATACTAACTCCACACAAGCAGAGTTAGCATTGGTTGAAGACAGGTGCACCATCGACGTGCAGTACGGATGGATATACAATTAAGAGATATCCAATTAAGTGGGCTCTACTGTATTTCTACCTGCCTGGTTATGGAAGATTCCACACGTTTTGTTTGATCAATAATTCTGGTCATCGATCAGGATTCCCACTGATATTACAGAATCAAATTCAAGCACTATTTAACCCTTTACTCAGCTAACACAATATCAAAATTTATTATTTTAAAAATTCTTTTTTCAATTTTTCAAAAAGGTTCAACAAAACCATATCATGTGACCCCTTATTGCAACTTTTATTAATGCCTCTCCTTGGCCCAATGGCACAGGTGTGTGGGAGTGCCTTCACAGTGGCTATTGTGTGGGCTCACTCTTCTCAGATGCTAGAAAGGGATCTTTAGCCTGCAGAGAGTGTGTCTCTCTCCATGCAGAGGACAGCTATTTTCATTCAGAATTTTTACATCTGTGTCCAGGGGTTAAACCTTTGCCCAATGCAGATGATATCACAATTTACTATTTAAAAAAATAATTCTTCAAATTTTTCAAAAGATTTCAATAAAGCCATATCATGTGACCCCTCACTGGAATGAGCTCGGTGAGCTCATTCCAATGAGGAGCAGGGTCATATAATATGGTTATGTTAAATTTTTTTGAAAAAATAATTCTTTTTCAACTTCTCAATTTTCAAATTACACAGACGGATGCCATCAATTTGTTAGGTAAAGGATTAAAGATGCGACACTGACCTGATTCCATGACATGTGCTGACAGCTACACTTGACCACTTATCTCTGCGTACATGACCATGGTAATGGCAGTGTTCAACAGTCTGAAAAATACAACAACAGAAAATACATTCCCTAACTGTGATAGCTGGTCCACTGTTTTCAACATTGCTATAATCAAATGTACTTGACTGATTGGCCGAAACCGTAAAAAGTAGGGCCCTGCAAAACAGACTTTTGCCATTTGAATCAAATACAAATCGAATCATGTGTTTAAAATTTGATTTCAAACTGAATATGAATCAAATTGGATATTTACAGTACGTGGAGAGTGGATTGGAGTGGAGTTATCACCTAAAGTGTCAATTATGTACATATTGACATAAAATACAAGCAATGTTTCAGCCAATGGACCTCCGGGTCTAACCCGGAGGTCCATTGGCTGGAACTTTGCTTGTAATGGTTATGCTTTGCAAAAAAATTGCAATTATTGCTCGGGGGGAATCTCCACTCTGCAGGTGATTTAATGATAATACACTCTCCAAGTACTGTAGTTGATATACGTGGTCATATTTTCGTTCGCAGTTTTAATGATTTGAAATAATCATATTGCACATATGCAAGACAGAATTTGTTTTTACAAAATGAGATTTTGTCTTGCAGTTTGCAAATTTTGCAAATGGCAGCATGAACCCTGATTGGCAGGTTTTGGGTTGCCCTCACTGGAACTCTCCTAGTTGTTTTACAAGTTTGTTATTCCACATTATTACCACTTTATAGGGCATTCCCTAGTACATTAACAATGTTTAACAGGGCATTACAAGAACGTAATGCCCAGCTTAAAAAGGTCACGTGATGTGTCAGGCCGTTAATGAGTTGAACATCTTAACAGCCTGACACATCAAGTGACTTTTGTTCCTTGTTGTCGTACACTCAAAAATGTAAATAGTTTCCAGAAATGGTTTCAATTAGTAAACAATACAATTTTTATTTGAATTATTAAATATTTAAAATGTCCAGCAAAGTTAGTTCCATAAGAACAAGCAGCTGTATATAATAAGTAAGTCTGCAGACATTTTAAGCCTTTATTCCTGACTTAAAAGTGGTAAATATCAGGTTTGTTTTTAAGTTTTCTAACTTCGTTGCATTTGAAGGCGTACCGGTGCCGATCACGTGGTAATCATGTCACGCCAGTTTGTTTGAGAACAGACGATAATATCATCTGCTAAAATTGAAAACATTAACCCCTTACCCAATGTAACGGCTAAAACCGGCCAGCACTATTCTCTAAAACTGTCAATTAATTTTCATTATTTTGTTCATTTTTTGTCTCAAAAACATAGGTTATGCCCCCTCATTGGAACAAGCTCGTTCCAATGAGGGGTCATAACCTATGTTTTTGAGACAAAAAATTAAAGAAATTAGTTATTCAAGAATTTTTTTTGCAAGTGTCGTCTGCTTTTCATGTTAGGTAAAGGGTTAAAGATGTCTCAATCAAGCGAACTGAATGAAGACCAATTGACTGTTTGTTGCTACCTTGTAAGGTACAGGGTCAAAACTTTCTCAGAATCGCAGTGGTAATAATAGAAATAACATGACTTTGTCGGGCCTTGTGGTTTATTAATGGCCTAACAGGTGTGAATAACAGCCCTTCAGCTTATTAATGGACCCTTTTATAAGCTGTCGGGATGTTATTCACACCTTTTGGGCCGTTAATAAACCACAATGACATCCAAGGTCATGTTACTGTTATATTATTATCAATTCTTTGTGCGTTACCAACACATTAACAGTAATTTACACAGACGGTAAGAAAGCCGAACAGACTTATAAACAGATGTGCTGGTCGATAATGGCTATTTATAGCCATTATCGACCAGGGACTGGAGTCAAATATGACGTCATGATCTACTTACGGAAGCGTTGTTTATGTTTACAGTTTGCAGACGACAAACGTCAATATAAGTAATAATAAGTAATAAGTAATAAAAGTCATGTCACAATTGTGAATATTTAACGGGTAACCCCAGCAATCCTACTGATACTACTGTGTCTGAATGCAAAGTACCGCAGAGCGGTATTGATAATAATAATAATAATAACAAGATTTTCTTGGGCGTTTTGGCTCCATTATCGGACCGCTATCAGTGATTAGCAGCCCAGCGGTCATTAGCGGCTAGTGACCACTGAGCTGCTAATCACTGATAACGGTCCGATAATGGAGCCCAACGCCCTCGGAAATCTTGTTATTGTATAATTCACAACTGGTGCATAATATGATGCTTTCAAATTAATTCAATTCAGTATTTCTGCAAACTTAATAAATGACTGCTGGTTTCCTGTATTTGGTCTTTATTTTGAAGTGCTGGTACCATAACTTAAAGGTTTCATATTCTGTTTCATATTCTGTGTTAAGTTCTTCATATTATCTTTAACCCTTTACCCAACATAACGGCCATAACCGGCCAGCGCTATTCTAAAAAATCTCCAATTAATTATCATTATTTTTTCATTTTTTGTCTCAAAAACATAGGTTATGACCCCTCATTGGAACGAGCTCACCGAGCTCGTTCCAATGAGGGGTCATACCCTATGTTTTGGGGACAAAAAATGAAAAAAATTAGTTATTCAAGAATTTTTTTTACAAGTGTCATCTGCTGTTTGTTTGTTGGTGGTTAACGTCACATATTTATGCACCATGGCTAATCGTGAAACAAAATGGAGATGAAGTCAAGTTTAGTCAATCGTTGATCAACATGTTGCCCATTTTGGAGGACTTTCACCCCAAGCATTGGTGACTGGGTCCTATTTTACTAGTAAAGCGGAACTGGTTTACCACAGTAAACAAGTGCTGCTTACTTCCCGGGGTTCCCACGGGGAAGTGTCATCTGCTTTTCATGTTAGGTAAAGGGTTAAAGTGAAATTATTCCATCTGTGTGGATTTGCCTTGAACAATTTATGTGAGAGTACATAACACACTCCCTTCAATTGTGACAAGGCAAAGATGACCAAAAGTAATTTAACCCTTTACCCAATGCAGACGATATAAAAATTAAATTTTTTTAAATATCAATTTTTAAAAATTTTTCAAAACATTTCAACAAAGCCATATCATGTGACCACTCACTGGGACGACCTCGTTCCAAAGAGGGGTCACATTATATGGTTTTGTTGAAATTTTTTGAAAAATATTTTTTCAGCTGCTGAATTTGCATATTATGCAGGCGGATGTGGCCGCTTCGTTGGGTAAAGGGTTAACACTCTGAAAATGAAATAGAAGAAATATAAAATAACCGAGCACACATTCTGTGTAAAATGGTACTTTTGATTCTAACAGTAGATTTCTTGTTGGGGGAAAGTATTCTCTTAAGAAATGATTTGCAAATCAAATGAGTAACAAAATAATCCGAGTACTCATCGACATGAATAAAGCTAGATGCTCCAGGTGCTCCCAGCAGAACATCTTTGCATATTAATGATACTTCTAGCGAATGCATGATTAGATTCTCTAGTTTTTGATGCACACAAATCAATTTGAAAAGAATTTGGTCACAGATGAAAAATGGTTTGTTTGACTAGCTCAATAGTTATTGACGCTTTTAGTTGCATGGACAAGAATATGGTGGCTCATTCTCAGAACTGTTTCAACAGTTTAGATGCCATGATATTTATTTATTTATTTATTTATTTATTTATTTATTTATTTATTTATTTATTTATTTATTTATTTATTAGACTATTATGGCACCTTCAAGAGCCAGGGTCAACTCATGCCGGACATTCTTACAGGTGTATGAAGCAGGAGTACCTGGAGACAACCACCAGACAGCAGCAAATAGCTCTCAGACACCCTACAGTGCAAACTCTACAAAAGCATTACTCAGCATTGGTTGGAGGCAAGTGCACCATCAACGTGCAGTATGTTTTTGTACACAGCACCACCATGCCCCCACATGGACTACTGGAATGAAGTGCTTTGCCCAAGGACATAATATAGTTACCTCTGTCCAGGACTGCATCATGTACTTTTTGGCTTGCCAATACTCTACCTCCAAAGCAATCATACCCCCCCTTTAACCCTTTACCCACGCAGAAGATATCAAAATTTATTACTGTATTTACTCTATGTATTGGGACACTCTATGTATTGGGACACTCTATGATTTGGGACACTCTATGATTTGGGACACACATTTTTTCCAGAAAACTATATTTTTTTTTAAGCTCCAAAGTTTGGGACATTCAGGAGATTTGTTTCCAGTTGGCCTGTCACTAGTAGCAAAAAAATTCTTGAGTAACTAAAAATTTTCATTTTTTACTTCCAAAACATAGCTTATGATCCCTCATTGAAACGGGCGCAATGCGCTCGTTCCAGTGAGGGATCATAAGCTATGTTTTCGAAGCAAAAAATGAAAATATAAAAAAAAAATTGGACGGCGATTTTCGTATATAGTGATGGAAAACGAATCAAACACAACTTTATTCAGCATCAAATCAAGACCAGGCTGTGTTCTTTCCCCATTTTCTAAGAATTGGGACACCTGTGACAATAATTATTTTTAGCTGTCCCAATACATAGAGTAAATATGGTATATTAAATACCATTTTTAAATATTTTTTTTAAAAACTTCAACAAAACCATATCATGTGACCCCTCATTGGAACGAGCTCATCGAGCTCGTTCCAAAGAGGGGTCACATGATATGGTTTTGTTGAAATTTTTCGAAAAATATTTTTTCAGCTGCTGAATTTGCATATCGTGCGGGCAGATGTGGGCGATTCGTTGGGTAAAGGGTTAGGGTCACTTTCAGCATCTATGGTCATATCTAGGGCCCTGTGAATCACATACTTTTGATTTGAATTGAATCCCAAATCAAATCAAGTCTATTATTTGAAATCGAATTGAACCTCGAAATGAATAGACGTCTTGAAGTCCTGACTGATAAAATATTCCAACTACATCATCAAGGCCTGCCTTTGTCAAGTCTCACTCGTCACTACCACAGCTGAAAGTAAATTTAAAGTTTTCAGACAACATCAATGAGGAGCTGTTGCTAGTGGCTAGCCCTGTGTAGTGCCTGGTACCAACAATTCTCGCACCCATGTCTGTTTTTGAACTATAATCCTTACTTGGAAATTTTCCAGCTTCATCACCAAGGCATGCCTTGATGATGGTGTTGAAATATTTTATCAGTTGGAGCTTGAGTTGAGCCATCATAGTTGGATCAAATCAGGTTTACAGCCAACCTTGAAAAATAAGCAGTCTGTCATTTGCAAAAATTAGGTCCCCAGTGGGTGAATTTGCTGAGGCTATCACATACAGTGGGCCAATTTATCCTCTGGGTACTTTCTGTTTAGGTTTGATACCTTGATTCAGATTGAGGTTCACAGAGGGTAAATTTAGTGATGCTACCCTGCTTTGCTGGGTAGCATCACCAAATTCACCCTCAGAGGACCTCATTTCACAGATGACAGTCTGCTTATTTTCTCACTTGTTTACATCACCTCCTTACCCAGTCGGTCATCTTAAAGATACCCCTGATTCAATTTGAGGTTTGATTTAATTTTGAATAATAGAACCGATTTTATTCAAGATTTGATTCAAATTGAAAATGTGTGATTTGCAGGGCCCTATTTTAACATTCCTCTTGTTTACTCTTAGCCGACAGTGTCAGTAGTAATGATAGCAGAGATATGGTCCAAGGTAAGCACATATGTATATACAGGCCAGGAACTAACCCAATAATAATCATTTAGGTATGTGGTGGTTACATTCAAGCCAGAAAATAAGCAGACTGTCATCTGTAAAATGAGGTCCTCAGAGGGTGAATTTAGTGATGCTACCCTGCACAGCAGGGTAGCATCACTAAATTTACCCTCTGTGAACCTCAATCTGAATCAGGGTCTCAAAATTGAACAGAAAGAGGTACCCAGAGAATAAATTGGACCATTGTATGGGATAGCATCATCAAATTCACCCTCTGGGGACCTCATTCTGCAAATGTCAGACTGCTTATTTTCAGTCCTGGTTACATTGATGATAAAATATGTGAATGAACTATGGATTATGACAAAATACAGAATAAATTAAATTCCTCATCCAGCATGTTCTGCCAGCCAGATTTGATAATCTTTCAGAACTAACTCAACACAAAGGTTACTCATTATTTATTTATTTATTTATTTATTGGGGTTTAAGGTCACATACTTATGCACAATGGCTAATCATGACTGTGACAGTTTTACGGGTGGAGGAAGCTGGAGTACCCGGAGAGAACCACCAAGCAACGACTCGCAGCTACCAGCTCCCCGACATCGTAACTCTGCACTGCCGCTCAAGCAGGGTTAGATCAGTTGCAGACATGCATACCATCGACATGCTGGATACCTTAGTACATGGCATCATCGTGCCCAAATGTGGACAATCGGGGTTAAGTGCCTTGCCCATGGACACAACGCGGGAGTCCGAATTGATCGCTCAGATGGTCACGCATCCGATGATTAACCGGGCTTGACGTTGCTTAACTTCGGTGATCTGACGAGAACCGGTTACCGCAATGCCACCGCGCCCCCCAGGTTACTCATTATATCCATATATAGATATTTATAACTAAACATATGATTTCTGATAATGACTTTGTGGAATGAGAAATGAAAATTTCATGTTAAGCATACAAAACATAAATTAATTATCTACCTTCGATATAACTTGATCAGCCTTTTTAGAATACTTCACTGATATACCATTGGACAGCAAAATTCTGAAAAGATAAGTTTGTAGTAAAATTTGTATTATTGTTATAAAACTTAACTGTTTTCACTTTACTTACACGCAGAGAGGACGAAGTGATTTGATACAAATTCATGAATATTTATAGGTTATTACATGGTTAGTTTCATATCGGCAGAGATATCAGCCCAAGGTAACATCATATCAGCCTAAGACCGAAGGTTGAAGGCTGATGTGAAGTTACCGAAGGGTGATACATCAGCCGATTCAAGAAACTAATAGAAATACTTATACTGGATTGTGGAGATTATTTGAAGTGAATTCTAAAAATGAAAACAGGTTCTATTTTCAATTAACCCTTTACCCAACGCAGACGATATCAAAATTTATTATTTTAAATATCATTTATTCAATTTTTTCGAAAAATTTCAACAAAACCATATCATGTGACCCCTCTTTGTAACGAGCTCGAAGAGCTCGTTCCAAAGAGGGTTCACGTGATATGGTTTTGTTGAAATTTTTCGAAAAATAATATTTTTTCAGCTGCTGAATTTGCATATTACGCAGGCGGGTGCGGACGAATATCAAAATATATTATTTTAATTACTATTTTTTAAAATATTTAAAAAAATTGCAACAAAACCATATCATGTGACCCCTCACTGGAACGAGCTCATTGAGCTCGTTTCAATGAGGGGGTCACATGATATGTTTGGTTTTGTTTAGCAATATTTTTTAACAAAAATATTTTTTCAACTGCCCAATATGCAAATTACATGGGTGGATACTGGCGATTTGTTAGGTAAAGGGTTAATAGCTTACTTCCAAAGAATAGTAAGAAAACAATCATTGATGAGCAGAGTCAGACTTCAAAAAAGAATCATTCAATTCCCCAGGTAAGAGGGAATGTTCTGCGCCCCCTCCCACCTTGTTAAGAAAATGGATCTGATGAATCTGCAAACAATTTATTTAATCTTATTTGTTTTACAACGATTAGTGAACAAGTTCTACAACTTATATTAATGCCTCTCCTTGACTCAATGGTGTAGGTGTGTGGGATGACCTTCATAGAGGCAACTTCATGGCCTCGCTCTTCTTGAATACTACGAAGGGATCTTTAGCCTGCTCGGAGTGTGTCTCTCTCTGCACAGAGGACAGGACAGTATGCTGTGACAGCATTAGCCCCACAATTGATGCTGACAGAGAGTGTTCAGACACCTCGAGACCTTTCCCCAACCGGAGATCGATCCCGGGACCTCTGGCATGAGAGACCAGTGCACTTATCCCCTCGGCCATCACTTTCAAACAATTAATACTGAATAATAACTTTTTCCCATAATTGATATTAACCCTTCACCGAACATTTTATTTGTTTTTTTTTACATGTTTCAAAAAAATTTCAACAAAGCCATATCATGTGACCCCTCATTGGAAAGACCTCGATGAGCTTGTTCCAATGAGGGTTACATGACATGGTTTTTGTTAAACTTTTTGTAAAATATCTTTTTTTTTAACTGCTAAATTTGAAAATGATGCAGGCAGATGTGCCGATTTGTTAGGCAAAGGGTTAATGCTATGTTATTTCACATCATTACAGCTTTAACAGGCATTCTCTAGTATTTTTATGGAGTTTAGCGGGGCGGTAAAACTCCGTAATTCAAGATGTCATGCAAACAGAAGTGAGCATCAGAGGGTTAATGAAAACAAAATTCATTAAAAGCCTGCCACCCGCTTCCGGTCATGGTAATAATAGTAACAGCATGATTTTGTCGGGCGTCCCAATTTATTAACGGCCCTTGAGGACTAAATAAATTTAATAAACCCTCAGGCTGTTATTCATTCCTCTCAAGCAGTTAATAAACTGTAACACCCTCCAAACTCATGTCATTGTTATATTAATTTGTTTTAAAATTTCACATGACGGAGAGGAGTTGGAGGAATGGTTGATTTGAAAAAAAAGTGTTCCCCTCCCTCAATTTGATACAACACTTTGATAGCCCCAGAGAACTGAATTATAGGTTGAAAACATTACAGTAAAACCTGTCTTGAGAGACCACTGTCTTGAGAGACCACATCTACCAGGCACCGATTGGTTTTACTCTATAATGGACCTGCTATGGGAGACCACCTGTCTTGAGAGACCACCTGTCTTGAGAGACCACTGTGACCTGGTACCAACTTGTATTTTTATGCCATAATGGACCTGTCTTGAGAGACCGACCCTTTGAAGACTGAAACCACAACAAAAACTTTTTACCTGTTCTGGAATTGGAAAATCCATTGTGGTTGTACTAACATAATTAAAAGTATTAAAAGCTCTTAATTGGGTTTCAATTGCTAACTCATTACAGATTGAGATGTTAGATAAGACCCATGTGAAAAGATTAGGATTATTGCTGAATAAACAATTTCATACATACAATAAATATGTGTTGAAAATCTTTTTGTAACAAATTGAAACGGACTGTTATAAAAATTATAAAAATAAATTAGTGTTGAAAATCTTCAATGAAGATTTTCAACACTAATTTATTTTTATAACAGTCCATTTCAATTTGTTAACAAAAACTTCATAAAAAAGAACAACTACAAAGTAATTACAAAAATCCATTCTTCTCCATTTCTGAATTTTGTGGTTGGTTATTCACTGACTTGAGAAAACCTGAAACCTGTTATGAGAGACCACCTTTTCTTGAGAGACCACTTTTGTGTGGCCCAAACGGCGGTCTCTCAAGACAGGTTTTACTGTAATGTTAATTATTCATATCATAAGGGTTAATTTTTCATAATTAACAGAAACTTGGATTATCAAATATCACCAACATTAAAATATTAACGGCCGTCAATTTTGATATCCAATGAACAAGATTTCTCTTCATCCTTTATTTTCAAAACAAAATTATTTGTTCAAGTGCAGCAATTGAAGGGTGAACTAATTACTTCATTTAACGCCAATCATTCTCAATCATTAAACCCCATGCACACATGTGTGCATGACACCCAATACACACAACAAAATATAAATGAGACAGCTTGCAACATGTCAACACATCAAAGACTGTCAGCAGACGGCAAACAGTGTGAAAAAATCATTAGTGCACATATATAAATAAAAAAAAGAAGTGGTGCTTAAAGAAAATGATCACTTTGACAATTTAATCAGTAGATTTTCATCTTATCTTCAAGGAGTTGGTTTGTTATTAGTGCCAGAAGAGCCTCCTAAACACTATTATAAATCTGACAGTTATTAACAGGTGTGGAATAAAAGAGTACATAGACTGTAGGAAATACAGTTATGTACTATAAGATTTTCAACAATCCAAGCTTCAGGACCATTTTCTGCATAAAGCCAAACTTGCTGTCTGTTAGCTGTTCATCCGAGTTGGGTGGTGTTGATATTTCAAGTTCGGTATCGGTATTAGTATTTTAATAATGATTTACCTCGGCATCGGGATGGTATTCATTGTCAATAATATACATGTACTCATACCAATACCCATACTGAATTGTAGTTTTTGTATTTATTTATTTATTGGTGTTTAAGGTCACATACTTATGCACCATGTCTAATCTTGACCATGACAGTTTTACGGGTGGAGGAAGCTGGAGTTCCCAGAGAGAAGCAACGACGAGCAACTGTCAGCTCCTCAACATTCCAACTCTGTTCAAGCTCCGCTCAAGCAGGGTTACAGCGGTTGAGGACACGTGCACCATCAACATGCAGTTCACCTTAGTACACATGCCCCCAAGGACACAATGCGGGTCATCCCGGATGGGGATCGAACTCGGGATCTCTAGCATAGAAGTCCAACAGTCTATCACTGAGTCACCGCGCTTCCATAGTTTTGGTACACTGCTCAGATGTATATAGTTTACCGTTTTACAGCAGCCAAAGCTGCTGAATTGTCAAAATGTTGGAAGCAGCATGGACAATCGCCATCAAACATTTGATGTGACAGAAAAGCTGAGAGAAAATACTCCCTGGGTATTTTTTCTCAGCTTGTTTGTAACATCAAATTACCATTGGTGACTGCCTTTAAAATAAATACATAGTCCATGGTCTTTTCTTGTCATGAAGTTTGCCTAATCTACTACTGTATGTTATTTTATTTTTTAACTAAAGTCATAAATATTTTTCAACACTGAAATTTCGGTATTTTGATATTCTCTCAGTACAGCAAATCAGTACTGGCTCTCTACTGATACCGAACGGTATTTACGATACATCGCCCATCTCTACTGCTCATGACCAGAATTAAGAGAGAACCGTAACTTATTAGGAAAGCACTATCAAACTGGTGTGCATATTTTTATTTATTATGTACAATACCAAATTTTATAACACCAACATTATTAAGCCATACAAAAAATACATTTGGTACATGGGCAATTAATTTTTCAAATCAACGATGGAGAAAAGTTTTTTTATTTTTTTGTTGTTGTTTGTTTGTGACATTTATGCACCGCTTTTTTAATATAAATACTGTTTCCCTAATATTTGAGTTATTCTGTGCAGGACAGATCAAACTGGATATTTACAAAACAAGTACAGTGGAGCCCACTTAATTGGATATCTCTTTACTGAATAACCCTGTTAATTAAATATAATTTTCCAACACAAAACCATTTACCATACCTCCAGTACAAATTTGACCTGTTAATTGAATATAGGTTATAGAGTAAACTCCTGTTAATTGAATACAAAATCTTGTAACCTGTTGAGAAATTATCCTGGCTCTCCCCAGTTTTTCTTTGTTTATAGACCTAATTGGCCTCAGTACATCCAATACAGGCATTTAATCTATTACATCTTGTTTGACAGAGCTCATGGAGCTCTGTCAAACAAGATATAATAGAATAAATGTTAAGTTTATCTCTAGATTACAGGAAAGTGACATCCATGTGGACAAACGGAGTTGAGTGCCTTGCCCAAGGACACAACGCAGGAGTCTGAATCGATCGCTCAGATGGTCACCCATCCGAGGACTAACCGGGCTCGATGTTGCTTAACTTCGGTGATCTGATGAGAACCAGTTACCGCAACGCCACCGCGCCACCGCGCCCCCGCAACATGAATATAATTTCAAGTCCAACCAATAGTTTATACACGTGTTGCCAATTTTTAAGAATACTTCCACCACGGGCATTGCTGACCAGGTCCTATAGGACCTGGTCAGCAATGCACGGGGAAGAAGTACTTCACTTCCCAGGGTTCCCACGAATAGTTTTTGGCAACTATTTTCAAATATATTGGGCCTTACTGGCTGAAAAGTATGTGTGGGGGCAGAGAGGATAAGGGGGGCTAAAGCCATCCCCAGGTTTCATACAGATTTCACATTATGAATTTCAAGGCCTATTTAGGGCTTTCTTCGGGCCAGACATATAAAATTTAGGGCCATTCAATAATTATTTAAATCCACCTGAATTTTCTAATTAATTCTTCCCCAAAACATTATGTGTGCAAAAATTACAATGGTTCTTGATTGTTGTATTTTATTTGTTTTAATCCAACCCTCAAGTGAAATAAGGTACCATCTGCAATGCTTTAGCACTGCAGATGGTACCTTGTTGCACACAAAGGATGAATTATTTGGGGAAACATAAAAACAAATATGACAGTTATATATAGTTTCATTAATTACTACTACAGGAGCAAAATAACTTTCTACTACAGCAGTTTTTGGCTGAATACATTGCAAGTCTATTGGTGTTAGTGTATTGTTAGCAGGGGTAGAAACTTTTAGAGAACAGCAATATGTGTTGATCTGAACAAATTTAATTTGCGGAATCAGTGGAAATTACTTTGAAACTTACAAAAAGTGCTGCTTAATATTCACTTTATTGACAGGCTCAACGAATAAAACAGTTACACTGCCCATATAACAGGTTCCCACAGATAGAATAAAATTTAAGGACTTTTCAAGGTAGTTTGCCAATTTTCAAGGGTTTTTCAAGACAATTACATGTTTTAGGGATTTTTAGGGCCTTGGTTGACAATTCAAGGACTTTTCAAGCCTGTATGAACCCTGAATTCCCTCCCCATGCCTCCCACACCCCATGGCTCTGCTGCCCCCTGATGACAGGCTGTTTATTTGCATGATTGGTGATTAAGGGTGTTTGTACGGCATTCATGGGTTTCAATATCACTGTTATTCACTGTTTAGTTAAAACATTCCACTATTTATTATGACTGGAGTACTCAATGATGTTACAGTACTTTACTGACATCCATTAAAGTATCAGTACTCTGTCTTCTTCTAATATAATTGACCAAGTAGAGATGTAATTTATGGGTGTTTTGTTATTGATCAGTTTCCCAACAGAACAGAAGTTAATGTTATTATTTATGCAAACATTGCCCTGTATCTTACTGACTGTACAACACATGGGATAGATCAAGTTTACATGTGGTTATGTCAAGTAATGGAGTTAATATTAACTGGTAGAGTGCTAAATTATTTCTGGTCATCCAAATTTGTCCATGTCTCTTTGCCTTGTTACAATTTATGGGAGAGTGCCTAGTGGCCTAGTGGCACTCTCCCATAAACTGTAACAAGGCAGATCCTCACAGACTAAATAATTTCAATTAAAAAATTATATGACACACATCCATAGAATATGAAGCCATTAAGTTGCAGCACCTGCACTTCAGAATAAAGCCCAAATATGGGCTTCCAACACTCTACCAGTTAACATCTTCAATGCGGAATTACATTTATTAATCGACCTAATACAGTGAAATCCTGTTAATTGAATAGCCACTTTGCCAATGAAAATTATTCAATTAAAAGGAGTATTCAATTAACAGGGATAGTGTCACTTTCCTGTAATCTAGAGATAAACTTAACATTTATTCTATTATATCTTGTTTGACAGAGCTCAATGAGCTCTGTCAAACAAGATGTAATCGATTAAATGCCTGTATTGGATGTACTGACGCCAATTAGTTCTATAAACAAAGAAAAACTGGGGAGAGCCAGGATAATTTCTCGACAGGTTACAAGTTTTTTTATTCAATTAACAGGAGTTTGCTCAATAACCAATATTTAATTAGCAGGTCAAATTTGTACTGGAGGTATGGTAAATGGTTTTGTGTTGGGAAATTATATTCAATTAACAGGGTTATTCAGTTAAAAGATATCCAATTAAGTGGGCTCCACTGTATTAGGTACTGGGATGAAAAGACAAGAGAAGACTGAATAGACTGAAAACTGACTATGCAGTCATTTAATGATTTTGATAGTATCCTATGCAACGGCAAAACCGAAAATAACAAAAATAAATTTTATTTATTTATTGCCATTTAACCCTTTACCTAACACAAAAGACAGACAACACTTGCAAACACAATTCTTGAATAAGTCATTTTTGTGTTAAAAACATTGCTTATGACCCCTCATTGGAATCAGTCTTTCGATTTTGAGGTGCGCTATCGCTCTTGCGCGCCATGGCGCCCGCAATGTTAACTTCTTGCGAGTCAACAACAGCGCGCCTCGGTTCTGCTAAGAGAGTGATCAAAATCTGGTAATTCATTCCAGTTGCGATATCATTTCTGTGTGAACAGCCAATTATTTTTTATTAGATAACAAGGGACGAATATTTGGCAGTGGGTTTTAGTAACAGTGTGAATGTATTCAGCATAAATTCTATTTATTTCTACTCTTTGGAAAAACCTGGTGTTCTCTGAGAGCTCTGCATAAATTACAGCCGCAGTGTGCTCTTTTCTTTTGTTACTTGGAGCATAATACATCGTCATGACCCAAAAGTTGGGATTCATTTAACCCTTTACCTAACGTAACGGCCAAAACCAGACAGCGCTATACATGAAAATCGCCATTTAATTTTTTTTTAATATTTTCATTTTTTGCTTCCAAAACATAGGTTGTGACCCCTCATTGGAACGAGCGCATTGCGCTCGTTCCAATGAGGAGGCACAACCTATGTTTTGGAAGCAAAAAATGAAAATTTTTAGTTATATGAAAATTTTTTTACGAGTGTCTTCTGCTACTAGCGTTAGGTAAAGGGTTAATGAAAACCATGAAAGCACCAAATCGCCCAGCTTCCATGCTGCCGTTCAATATGGATGTGCCCAAATACCGTACTGAATGCACAGTGCTGTCAATTACTGGATGCATTCTTCATTGCAATTTGCATGTTAATTGTTTTTGCCAACAACACGGCCATCACTCGACGGGGCTGGATACAGGATAGCGCGCCTCACTTCAAATAGTAGCGAGCGATGTATAACGCACCTACGATTTTCAAAATCGAAAGACTGTGGAATGAGCTCAACTAGTTCATTCCAATGAGTGGACATAAGCTATGTTTTTGAGACAAAAAAATGGAAAAATAATGAAAACTGAATGATGATTTGTGAACAGTGCTTGTCTGTTTTGGTCTTTACGTTGGGTAAACAGTTAAGGAAGGGACCTGCGAATTGCCAATTTTGATCGAATCGAATATCAAATCGAATTGGTGAAAACGAATTGAATTTCAAATCAAATTTCAAATCGAACTTCGACTCGAATCACAGTAATCGATATGCTGTCAAAAGACTTTTTTTTTTAAAATAATACCCCCAATTATTAAACCACACACAGTTGTGTAGAGTGCATTTTTCGCCTCACCACTTCCCATGCTTTATCTCACAATCGGGACGTTTTTGCACTGTTACGCAACTAAAGTTTAATGTATCTGGGCCCTTGTTCCGAATCCGTATCAAGGACCCCTGATACAAGCGCGTGATTCTGCTGTTGCCAAAACAACAGCATTAATATCATTTTTCGATCGCTTCTTGTTTTTCCCTTCAGAGAAAACAATATTAGGTGAGGCGAAGCTGAACCTAATATTGTTTTCTCTGAGCCGTATATGACACTGTATCTGCCAACTAAATGCCCTGTAACGTATTTATTATGCAAGACATGCTAAAATGTCACTGGGGAAGTTAACTCAACGGATAGTTCAATGATGCGCACTTTTCGGTATCTTGGGCTGGTTTGTAGCCTATTATTGGGAATTTCCTGAACGCTCGAGTCCAGGCTTCTCTCTAGAAGTTAAAGGATTAGCTTTCACTATGAAATGTTCAAAACTCCACCTCAATAAACGATGAACGGCATATTTAAATATAATAAACCTTTACACCAAGAGGGATATTTAATTCACCAGTAATTATTGCAAAAGTAACAACCAAATTCAAGTTGACGAAACACACAGTCGCTCCACTTCGCAAGACAGTATTCAGTAAAGTGAATCTCAGTGACGTAATTTTCTCTGAAGTGTAACGTCATCTCTGACTTCAATATGGAGATCAATGAACGCTATTCTATTTTTCAATTTGCGTCTTTCCATCGATAAGGCAAATGAAAAAGTTCGTCTTAAAATAGTTTTATAACACATTTTGTGGTCAGTATTGTGAGATAAATTTATCATCACCACAGTGTGTGTCTCCGGAAATTCTGATCAAGTCTAGTTGTAAGCAGAGAATCGCATTTCGACTCTCCCTCACGGGCTCGTCGAAATACTGTTCTGTTCCTACAACTCGACTTGATCTGAATTCCCGGAGACACACACTGTGGTGATAATCTGTGTATAAACTGAGATATAAACCAATATGATAGCTATTGATTCAAACTATTCCAATTGTTGACTTTGAAACTGCAGCAATAGATATTTTTAAACGAACCTAGCTGATAGGGTTTATACTTCACTTTTATCACGTTTTCTCGGGAAAAAAAACACGTTTTAAATCGGATCGACTCCATTTCAGTGGGGAAGTCATTTGTTTTAAATAAAAATGCGTAATTTTTAAAACAAAACGATAATTCAATGCCTGATGGAGTCAATCCGCTTGTAAATTAAAGCCTGTTCCACTTCTGTTTATACAATAATTTCAGGGGTATTCTTTTAGAAAACAGTTGCTTTTGACGATGTATCAAGTAACTGTGATCGAACAGAACAATACTCAATATAAATTAATGTGATCATATTGTGGAACAAATCATTTATTGCAGTTGAACAGAATGACTTTTCAAAGTTCAAAACTTTTTATAAATGGTTACTGGTCATAATGCACAAGAAGTAGAAATGAACAGTTGTAGCAGTAACAGTGTTTGTAGCGATGTAGCTCCAGCTGTTGTACAGTGTAGCTACATTGCTACAAACACTGTTACCACTACAAGTCAGTTACGTTTCTACTCAGTACTGTCACAAACTTATGGCCGAAGTATATTCAAAAATATTTGAATTTCCGATTTCGAATCAAATCAAATCGAATATTGACTTTCGAATCGAATTGCATCTCGAATTTTGAATTTTCACAGGAGCCTAAGTTAAGGTCACATATTTCTGCATAATGGCCATTTGTGACCGCAACATGGATATAAAGTCAAATCCAGCCAATCTTTTATACCCATCTTGAAGATTATCATGGACTTTTGCTTTGGGTATCGGTGACCAGGTCCTATTTTATCAATAAAGCAGAGCTTATTTACCACACTAAACAATCACTGCTTCACTTCCCAGGGTTCCATAGGACAGTTTGCATAGAAAGGACCAAAGCAAGAACATGATGAGGTAGGGTGGGGAAAGTTTCCTCCAAGAGTACTAAAATCACAATGTGACACAATTTATGTGACACAATTAAGGTTTGTGACATACTTTATTTTCAGGGAGATGGGGTACTTATACCTTCACATTCCACGCCTCCATATTAACACTTAAAGTCACCACATAGTCACAAAGTACCACTTTTATATTGCATTAACCCCCTGCAAACTGATCTCAAAATATCCAGATTTTAAGTAGACATTTTTCTCATAATGCAACTGGGACATTAACCAATTCAATCTTGTTTGACAGAGCTCAATGAGCTTTGTCAAACAAGATTTAATTGGTTAAATTCCTAGTTGCGTTATGGGAAATATTTGCACCCAGAACTTTAGATATTTCAACATCAGTGTGCAGGGGGTTACAAAAATGGTCCCAAAGTGTATTCATCATTGGGAACTCAACCATTAGGCTATATTTAATCTGGCAGAGTTTTTACATCATTGTCGGCTGCCTTAATAGTGATGTAGAAACACTGTTAGGTAATCAGGAATGGCATACATGAAAATAAGGTAACAATTATCGTAAAAATTTATCTGTGTCTTTAACTCTTAACCTGCTGAGTATTTTCTAGATATTTTTCATTAAATCTTGTCATGGCTGCTGCAAAGCAGCCATGACTAGATTTGATGAATAATTAATCTAAATATAACACAAGAAAGCATTGGTGAAAAAATCCATTCAATTTACATGGTGCAAGTATGATTGATTGATTGATTGATTGATTGATTGATTGATTGATTGATTGATTGATTTATTTATTTATTTATTTATTTATTTATTTATTTATTTATTTATTTATTTATTTATTGGGGTTGAAGGTCACATATTTCTGCACAATGGCTAACCATGACCGTGACAGTTTTACCGGTGGAGGAAGCCGTAGTACCCGGAGAGAACCACCGAGCAATGGCGAGCAACTGTCAGCTCCCCAACATACTAACTCCACACAAGCAGGGTTAGCATTGGTTGAAGACAAGTGCACCATCGACATGCAGTACGCCTTAGTACACGACGTCACCGTGCCCCCACATGGGCAATGGAGGTGAAGTGTCTTGCCCAAGGACACAACACGGTTGCCGCAGGTGGGATTCGAACCGAGGAACTCTCGGCTTGCAGCCTACACCTCTACCAACTGAGCCACCGCGCCCCCTCAAGCGTACTAACATCACAATGTGACACAACTAAGGTTTGTGACATCCTTTATTTTTAGGGAGATAGGGTACTTATACCTTCACAATCCATGCCCCCAGATTAACATTTAAAGTCACCATGTGGCCACAAGCTTACACTTTTATATTGCATTAAAAAAGTGATCCCAAAGTGTATTCATCATTGGGAACTCAACCATTAGGCTATATTCAATCTGGCAAAGTTTTTACATCATTGTTGGCTGCCTTAATAGTTATGTAGAAACACTGTTAGGTAATCAGGAACGGCATACATGAAAATAAGGTAACAATTATTGTAAAAATTTATCCGAGTCAACTAACTCTTAACCTGCTAAGTATTTTCTAGATATTTTTCATCAAATCTTGTCATGGCTGCTGTAAAGCAGCCATGACTAGATTTGATGAATTATTAATCTAAATGTAACACAAGAAATCATTGGTGAGAAAATCCATTCAATTTACATGGTGCAAGTATGATTAAATGGGTCCGACTTATACTTATTTCAGTGACAAGACAAACCCTGTGCTGGGCAGGAATACCCGCCAGCAGCATGCAAAGAGTTAAGGGTTAAACATAGGGATGCTGGAAGCAGGGGGGCAGAGGGCGCAGCTGCTCTTCCTGTGGGACTGGGAAGACCCCTCTTTTCAATGCTCAAACTCCCAAAGACAGCTGATGCCCCCTGTGCTTGCAGCAGATGCTTTGAACTGTCATACAGTAGGGTCATCGCAGACAGGTTAAAATCCATGGATTGTAATTTTTTCCACGCATATAATTTAGAGATGATCCGCTATGACATCTAGCACAAATTCCACCAATGAAGCACTGTGATTACCCCCGGTGTTTCATTGGTGGAAATTTCGTCATACTGGATCATCTCAAAATTATATGCATGGAAAAATGCCCACCCATAGAGTTTGACCCGTCCATGACCGCTGTTCTATAATCTGTCCTCTTTATTATATCTACATGAATGGTAAAAAGGTTATCTCAAAATTCAAGATTTATTCTCAACCTTGATCTTCATCTATCCAACTCACCCCTGACTGTTTCCAGTGTTGCAGCATCACTCAACCCTGTTACCCACTGGCCTGCACCATTCTGCAGAGTTTCTAAGACCGCCCCTCCCCCACCCCCCACATGACTGTTTCCAGTATTGCAGCATCACTCAACCCCATCCCGTTACCCACTGGCCTGCAACATTCTGCAGAATTTCTAAGACTGCCCCCCACCCCCGTGCAGAAATGTTCTATAGGATCCAATATGATTCCTATAGGAAAATATAGGAATCATACAGGATTCTATAGGAATGATGAGTGTAAGGCAAGAAAATTTTGGGAGTCCTTTTTTACTATAGGAATCCTCACTGTTTTACTAAAGGATTTTTCATTTAATTGTTGAAATATTGGGAGATGAAGTATTCCTATACGAACTCTGCTCACCTTTAACAGTTCAGTCTCTTCGGATTTAACTAAATGTTTAATAGTTCTATAGGATTATTATAGGAATTCATGGCAATTATAGGAAAGCATTTTTTTATTTGTAAATTATAGATGAATTTAAGTAAAAGTCTATTTCCTTTAATAAGCAGATTTTTTTTTTCAATATCAGTCAAATGAAAACAATTTCATATACATGCAGCCCTGTCGATTAGAAGAGTTTGCCTCAGCAAACTCTTCTAATCTACAGGGCTACATGTATATTCCTATTTATTTATTTATTGGTGCTTAAAGTCACATACTTATGCACTATGGTTAATCGTGACCGTGACAATTTTACGGGTGGAGGAAGCCGGAGTACCCGGAGAGAACCACTGCGCATTGACGAGCAGCTGTCAGCTCCTCAACATTCTAACTCTGTTCAAGCTCTGCTCAAGCAGGGTTACAGCGGTTGAAGACATGTGCACCATCGACGTGCAGTACACCTTAGTATTTTTTTCAGGTTTAACGACACATTAACAGCCATATCATGTCGGTGACAGTTTTACGGGTGGAGGAAGCCGGAGTACCCAGAGAGAACCACCAAGCAATGACGAGCAGCTGTCAGCTCTCCAACATATTAACTCTGAACTCTGCATTGCAGGACAGGCAGGGTTAGATTGGTTGAAGACATGTGCACCTTCGACGTGCAGTACGTCTAAGCACACAGCATCATCATGCCCCCATTTAGGCAAACTGGATAAAGTGCCTCGCCCAAGAACACAATGCAGGATTCTCCTAATTTCTCCCGATTCCTTTCGGAGTGTTTCATATAGGTCTTTACAATCTTTTGATTGAGGGAAATCACTTCTGTACCATATGTTACACTTGATACACACCAGTAATGATTTTTCCTACGAAAACCTTATTGAAGCAGTTTTTCCCTATACATGTACGCTTCACTTGATCAAGAATTTGCTTCCCCTGAACATTTAGTTCTTACATGTAGTTTGGTAGATGCCCCCACCCTTTTATGTTTATATTTTCCCTGAAATACGCACAGCCACCTGTCTCTCCTGCACAAGAAGTTTGCTGTTATCATCTTATTTTAACTAATGTATTTCATGCATTTTGCTTTTAACTGTACTCAACTTTCCCAAAACACCATGAAATACATCCACCCCTGCAAATGATTATTTCTCGATTTTTGTCAATAATGGTGTTTGTAATTGTACAAATGTTGAGTATGATCTATAATTGAGTTTTTCTCAAAGCAAAATATCCTGTGTACTTTAGTAACATTATAGACTTGTACAAAGAAAAGTCTGTTCCCCTCCTGTGTTTTTATTAGCAATACTATTTTGAATGCGTGTACAAACAGAAAAACAGCAAATGCATTGAAGTCTGTACATGGAACTTGAGAGGAAATAATCTTAAGATATTAACGCATGCAGTTTTTTAAGAATTTTTGTTCTCTAAAATTATCTTCTGATTGCTTTAAAATTAGCAACTATAGAGAAACCCTGCATTGAAAGTATACAGTTTACCAGAAATATATTCTAGCAACAAGAATATCCATAGAAAATTGAACCCTTCACATTCCAGAATCTGAAGTCAACAGTGCTCAAAATAACTTTTTTTCTTTGCGCAGCAAAATGCTACAAATTTCCAAAAAATGAATAGCATTTTGTAAAAATTACATAGCTATTTTTTGTATACCAGGGTTATGTTATGCTGTTTTGTATTGAATTCTTCTAAGTAGATAGAATAGTTTCCATCCATTTCTGGGCATTTCCAAATGATCTGTAACACATGAAACATTTACTATGTTTTTTTTTAACTGAACTGCCTTTAAGGGTTGCATGGACTTGGATATTTTCAATTGGCGTCTTGGTTGTTTAATAGAGTTCTCAAAATGGAAGTTGGGATTTTTAATTTGATGGGCTTAAGTTATTTTTAATGGACATTTTACGCAAAATGTTGTAAAAACAGGAAGAATTTAAACCAATAGAATTCATCCTACATATGAAATTGCTAATGATGCTTGATGGAGAGTTAATCTGAGTTATGCCTGGAATGTTACACAATCAGAAGTAAAGCATCAGTGAACTAGTTTTCAAATTTGTTTGCAAATTTTCATTTACATTTCGCGATACAAGATAATCAACTGCAGCCTAATAGGCTGCAGTTGATTATCTTGTATCGCAAAATGCTATACATAATTGAACATTGTGTAGTTTTTTGCAAGTTTTGCATAGCAAAATGCGACGCGACACTGCTTATTTTGAGCCCTGGAAGTCAACACTTCGTTATATTTTTCTGAAGATACTATCAAAAATTCATTTTTGCCATCTAGGCGCAGTTTCTGACATTTTAAAATTACACGTTGAAGTTTTTGATATATTGACCTCAGTGTGAACAGGCTTGACCCTTTAACCAACAAATCAGAGACATTCGGCCACGTAATATGTAAATACAGCAGCTGAAAAAAAAATTATTATTTTTCAAAAAAATTCAACAAAACTATATCATGTGATCCCTCTTTGGAACGAGTTCATCAAGCTCATTCCAATTAGGGGTCACATATGGTTTTGTTTAAATTTTTTGAAAAATTTTAACAAATGATATTTAAAATAATAAATTTTGATATTGTCTGCATTGGGTAAAGGGTTAAGAGAGTTGAATGCTATATTCCGATGTACCATGGACAAATGAAGAAATAATGATAAGCATTTTGACACAAGCTGACATTGGATACAATTACATATTTTTGAAGAAACAAAATTAGAATTTATAGTAATACAATATTTTTTTTTTTAAGTGTTGTCTGGTAGTTGTGGAGGCTGAAGGGTTATTTATTTATTTATTTATTTATTTATTTATTTATTTATTTATTTATTTATATTATAAGTTATCTCCACCAACATGTATGGTATATGGAGATTTAATACCTGGATGTCGGTTTTTAAACACTGAGCCGCAGACGAGTCGTTTAAATGAGACATCCAGGTATTAAATCTCCATATACCATACATGTCAGAGAAGGGAACGTTTTTGTCCCTTTTGAAACACAATAGAAACAAACTGGAAATAAATTTGCGGACTCGTTTCCCACGCTCCGCAATCAGTGGGGCCAAATTTGCGAATAACTGTTTTGTTTTTACAAATGCAGAAGACAACAGATAGAGTTACATCCCTTGGGTCATTAAGGAAACGAGTAAACAGTATTTTGTTGACATATCATCCCTTGAGTTCCAGTGTGTTCTATGTGCCTACTGGCAGCCTACTGGCACATAGAACACACTGGAACTGAGGTGACGATATTTGCTCTTATTTTATTTTTCTCAAGTTGTTTCATTTACTTACTTCACTGTTTAATTTATAATAGAAAAATATTGAAAACAGCCCTTGAAATTTGGAATATTTTACCACGGCAATCAATTGCTGTGGTAAATTCCATTTCCCACGGCATTGCCACAGCAATCACAGACACGAAAATCAATTCTGTACATTTTGTAGAGGTGATGAGTTGTAAGCCTCAGGCTTTATGTCTAATCCATGGCCTTGTTTGTATAGTTTAAGATTAGTTCACTTGGCTTCATGGAAATAAATATGGTTTGAACTAAAGAAGACCACAAATCAAGTACGAGGAGTGCATGTGGCCTTTCCTAACTCAAGCACTGAATATCAGGACTGGCAGGTAACTGCCAGTCCTGATATTCAATACTTGAGTTATATAATTAAGAGTGTTGCACAAGGGTATTTTGGGTGGGACGTTGCTCTTGATTTCTAATAAACATTATTGAAATATGATAAATCGAGCATCTGGGGGAAAATGTTACCACAGCATTGATGTGCCGTGGTAAAACTAATTTACTACAGCATTCACCACGGCAGTGCAGATTGCTGTGGCCAATTTCGAGGGCTGTGAAAATGTCGGAAATCTGATGATATTTGTGATTATTTTCAGGTTTTTGGGTTTGATTTTTATATTGAGGCAACCGAGAGCAAGAAGCTTTCATTTAAACCATATACCCCTGATGTTTCACATACCCATATACACTGGATGTTGCACACTCTCATATACCTTGGATGCTGGGTGCATCCTTTGCCATGGCTATTTGTCCAAGGCCTTCTGACCAATCAAAAGACAGAATTTATCAGGATTTAGGAACAAATTTATTTATTAGTGTTTAAAGTCACTTTCAGCAACTAAGGCTACAACAAACGTATGGAGTCTAGTTTGACTTTTCACCTAACATGAAAAGCAGACGACACTTGCAAAAAACATTCTTGAATAACTAATTTTTTTCATTTTTTGTTTCAAAAACATAGGTTATGACCCGTCATTGGAACGAGCTCGATGAGCTCGTTCCAATAAGGGGTCATAACCTATGTTTTTGAGAAAAAAAATGAAAAAATAATGAAAATTAACTGGTGATTTTTGGCTTTAGCATTGGCTAGTTTTGGCTGTTACATTGGGTAAAGGGTTAACCAATTGTTTATACCTGTGCTATCCACTTTACAGGACTTCCACCCAAGGGTTAACCCCTTGAACATGAAAGACCGCTTTTCCAGACCAGAAACGTGATATAACCTGATTTCATTAAGTAGATAGTTGCTTGGTGAATTTGTGTGGTGGACCAATCAAAATTTTCAAGGTGCAGCCCCCAAGGCTGAAAATATTGATCGGTCTTCCCCAAGTAATGAATATAGACTCTTCCAATTGATGACAACGAACTGGTGAGGAAGATACCACCAGCATTCAAAGGGTTAAATCATTATCGACTTTTATTGATTAACAGTCTTCATAGAGTAGTGAATTGTTTCCTCTCTGTAAATGTCAGGTGGACATCCAATCTGGCTATAATTTCTCCATTTCTCCCTGTGGTATACTTCATGTTCAGTTCCTTATGTAAATTCAGTATATCATCAGACCAATGTATGAATAAACACTTGAACATAGCTGAGTAAAATTATCACTGTAGAAAAAAGTTTGTAACAAAAATGTTAGACTTCAACCAGTGATCGGAACTGGCCACCACAATCGGCCAATTGTGGACAATCGTATAACAATGTCAATGGCTCCTTGTACATCGGTTCAACCGATTGTTGCCGAGCATTTTGTGATGATTCCTAAACTGCATTTTATTATCTTCTTCAATTGTTCAATTATTAATGTAAAATGATGTCAATGATACCATTCAATAAATTAAAAAAAAACACCACAATATGTATTCTTAATCTCTCCAGACACCCCTTTATGGGATATACAAGTTAAACGACACAAAAAGCTTACAATGGAGCGTATTTGCAGCAATCGCCAGTTCATACCAGAAAAGTGAAGGTTGCACTCCACTGATTCAGGTCGAAGTAAAAATTACCAGTTGCGTGCACTTGGGTGGTAAGCATGGCTCTGAGACTGACTGGTAATTTTTACTGGACCTGAGTCAACAGAGTTTAACACTGTGAAATAAGTTCAATTTAATGTAGTTCTTTCAAGTCTCAAGTTATCTGGTAGTAAACAGACTGTAAACACTGTAAAATATGTTCAATTTAATGTAGTTCTTTGCAAACCACGACTTGTCTAATAGTGCATGCATGGTATTACAATTGGAAGCGACATCGGAATCTGCCGACTGTGAGCTCAAATAACCAGTAATCGGTCGACGTCCATTTCTGGTAATCGGTTGAACACTAAAAAATGTTTCCAAGGTGACAGCATTTTGGTACAGCTTTTCGAAGAATCATTATCAGTTACTGGTGATATCAAATTCCCAATTAACCCTTTTCCTAACGATTTGGCTGCATCCACTTGCGTAATTTATAAATGTAACAGTAGAAAAAAATTATTTTTCAAAAAAATTTCAACAATACCACATCACGTGACACCTCATTGGAACACATGTTGGGGTCACATGACATGTTTTTGTTGAAATATTCTGAAAAAATTATATTTAACCCTTTGATACTTTTGTACGTCTCATGACGTACAAAATCAAACAGCGCGATACTTCTGGAGTCTTATGACGTACGAAAGCAAACAGCGCGATACTTCTGGAGTCTTATGATGTACGAAAGCAAACAGCGCGATACTTCTGGAGTCTTATGACGTACGAAAGCAAACAGCGCATTGATACTTCTGGAGTCTCATGACGTACAAAATCAAACAGCGCATTGATACTTCTGGAGTCTCATGACGTACAAAATCAAACAGCCCATTGATACTTCTGGAGTCTCATGACGTACAAAATCAAACAGCGCATTGATACTTCTGGAGTCTCATGACGTACAAAATCAAACAGCGCATTGATACTTCTGGAGTCTCATGACGTACAAAATCAAACAGCGCATTGATACTTCTGGAGTCTCATGACGTACGAAAGCAAACAGCGCATTGATACTTCTGGAGTCTCATGACGAACGAAATCAAACAGCGCATTGATACTTCTGGAGTCTCATGACGAACAAAATCAAACAGCGCATTGATACTTCTGGAGTCTCATGACGTACAAAATCAAACAGCGCATTGATACTTCTGGAGTCTCATGACGTACAAAATCAAACAGCGCATTGATACTTCTGGAGTCTCATGACGTACAAAATCAAACAGCGCATTGATACTTCTGGAGTCTCATGACGTACAAAATCAAACAGCGCATTGATACTTCTGGAGTCTCATGACGTACAAAATCAAACAGCGCATTGATACTTCTGGAGTCTCATGACGTACGAAAGCAAACAGCACATTGATACTTCTGTTGTCTCATGACGAACAAAATCAAACAGCGCATTGATACTTCTGGAGTCTCATGACGAACAAAATCAAACAGCGCATTGATACTTCTGGAGTCTTATGACGTACGAAAGCAAACAGCGCATTGATACTTCTGGAGTCTCATGACGTACAAAATCAAACAGCGCATTGATACTTCTGGAGTCTCATGACGTACGAAAGCAAACAGCGCATTGATACTTCTGGAGTCTCATGACGTACAAAATCAAACAGCGCATTGATACTTCTGGAGTCTCATGACGTACAAAATCAAACAGCACATTGATACTTCTGGAGTCTCATGACGAACAAAATCAAACAGCGCATTGATACTTCTGGAGTCTCATGACGTACAAAATCAAACAGCGCATTGATACTTCTGGAGTCTCATGACGAACAAAATCAAACAGCGCATTGATACTTCTGGAGTCTCATGACGAACAAAATCAAACAGCGCATTGATACTTCTGGAGTCTCATGACGAACAAAATCAAACAGCGCATTGATACTTCTGGAGTCTCATGACGAACAAAATCAAACAGCGCATTGATACTTCTGGAGTCTTATGACGAACGAAAGCAAACAGCGCATTGATACTTCTGGAGTCTCATGACGTACGAAAGCAAACAGCGCATTGATACTTCTGGAGTCTCATGACGTACAAAATCAAACAGCGCATTGATACTTCTGGAGTCTCATGACGAACAAAATCAAACAGCGCATTGATACTTCTGGAGTCTCATGACGAACAAAATCAAACAGCGCATTGATACTTCTGGAGTCTCATGACGTACAAAATCAAACAGCGCATTGATACTTCTGGAGTCTCATGACGAACAAAATCAAACAGCGCATTGATACTTCTGGAGTCTTATGACAAACAAAATCAAACAGCGACTTGATACATTGTGGTCATTTGTTTTGTTATTATTATTTGATTTTTTTAAAGTTTTAACCTCAATTTCTCCCAAATAGTGCTCAGTGATAACCATTGAGTCAAATGTTATCTCAGCTTAAAATACTAATATAATCCTGCTGTCAAGACTTTTCAATGGGTTGAGTGCACGAGCCACTATCAGGGCTTTCACAAAATGTGGAAACCAGAGCAAAAGCCAACACTTCCCTTGCTTATATTTCATATTCAGTCAAACACAAATAACATTTTTGTTTAAATAAATTTGTTTTATTACAAATTATTGGAGAGTTTCTATGGGCACTCTCCAATAATTTGTAATAAAACAAGTTTTGAATAACAAATTCAGACCACCAAAAATAATCTAGTCCTCAACCAGACAATCACTAATGTGAAAAATATCTTATTAATTGTACTTTCTGACGTTTGGCGCCGTATTTTGAAAAACGTTGAAGAAACTGAATTCCCAGTGACGTTTGAACGTCAGAATAATTAAAGTCTCAAAGGGTTAAAATTATAAATTTTGATATGATCTGCATTGGGTAAAGGGTTAACAAAAAGGGCTTAATGTGGACCAGAATTCCTGATGTGGCACTGACCTTAATGTAGAATCTATTTCTTCCTCATCCTCAATACCGAAAACATATGGTATTGTTGTTTATAATTGTGTTAAATTTTATGCTTGTAGACCCAATACTTTCTGTGTTTTTGTCATGACTTGTGATCTTCAACACATCACACCAAAGTAAGACCCTGACTTTCAAAATGCGCAAGCAACTGTTATAAGTGAAACACCATCTGGCTGTCCTTAACATCTGTATAAAGTTTCATAATTGTGGTTTGATGTGTTTTCTGAGGTATGGCTAAAATACAGGCCTGGCATTCTTAAAAATGCATGCAGGATAAAAATCATTCTACTCTCATAGCCAAGGGGTGCGATTAGCCCTCAAGCTTACAAAAGCTAAAAGTGGCAAAATGAAGTTTTATTATTAACGAATTCTGCCTAGTGGGCTAAATTGTACATTTTATTTGGTGCTGCAAACAAGGTAGTCTCTGTGAGATGGCTGCACTGAACCTCCGACACCTTGCATCAGCAAGGCCCGGAGGTATGGGAGGGGCAGTGTGGCCATCTTACCAAGAACACTAACATAGCAGAGATCTGAAAAGATGTGGGTTTCAGGAATGTGCTATTATGGTAATCATTTTTTTTCTAAGGCCGGGGTGGGGGGCTTGTTTTTGCCCTCCTTAATTTTTTAAGGCGAGCAGTAGGTGAGAAAATAAATCTCACTCCTGAAAATGTCAGGCCTGAACGCATGAATATCAACGGATTCCAAGTGTGACCTTGTAATTTGGCCTTGATTTAATGTTATCTGTCCAGCTATGGTGTGTGACTCCCCTCCCCACCCCCCAATATTGTTCTTTATAACGGCGAAGTTTGGTGATTGTAACCCCAATACCTTTTGACATATCGGCACACACACACACACACTCAAACACACAAAATTCAATCATTATAAGACATCAGATATATGTCTGGGAGTATAAAAAGATTTTCTTTTGGTTATCCTGCAACATGCTTCATTTATTAAGGTGTACATGCAAGCAAATTCACACCAATGCCATGGCACAAATGGAAAGGTACTAACTGACTTAGAAATGTTTAAGGTCATTTGAGGCTCTTGAGAATATTCAAATACGACCGAATCAAATACCAAATCAAATACTTACACTATTCACAAATCAACTTAAATATCAAATCAAATACATAACAATCTTTATCAGTAGCACTTCAACGAGAAAAAAATCACAAATTCAGTCTCCTTTTAAATTGGATGAATTTCACATAAAATTTTGTGAAACAACCACCTAAAAGACATTTCACTGGAAGCATTTATTGATGTTGGAGTTTAAAATTCATAAAAACTAAAAATAAAATAGAATAGTGGATAAAAATTTGAAGTTATCAGTCAAAACCAATATGTTTGTGCTTACAAGTTACAGTGAAAATAGGTGACAACCAAGAGAAGACAATGTGAGTTTGTATTCACACAATTTTTTCAGAACATCTCTTTTTTTAAACTAAGAACACTTGTAGATGACATTTTTCTAGAAAACAAACACTTTTGGGTAAAAATGTCACTTTTTATTCACATCTGAGGCAAGCCTGAATATAAACAGACAGTCATCTGCAAAATGAGGTCTCCAGATGGTGATTTTGATGATGCTACCCTGCACAGCAGGGTAGCATCACAAAATTTACTCTCTGTGAATCTCAGTCTGAATCAAGGTCTCAAGCTAAAACAGAAAGATGTACCTTGAGATAAATTGACCCACTGTATGGGATAGCACCAGAAAATTCACCTCATTTTGCAAATGACAAGTTGCTTTTTTTCAGACTTGATCTGAAGTGTCAAAAACAAAAATTTGTTGACAATACAGGGTGTTCCTAAACACTAGAATTTACATGAATTACTTACATGAAAACAGGGTGATCTATACTTTACAAAAATTATACAGCTACCAAATCAGCGGCAGGCCAAAGTATTATTACTACCAGTAGCTACAGAAATTTTTTGCAGAATATTTTTTCTAAATTTTCACATAAAAATTTGTTTTTTCTTTTTTCTCTCTCAGCTTCAGTGAGCAATCTATATTATGGACCAATCACACAAAAGCCCATTCACGATTCTCCTTCTGCTCACTTCTCTGTTTTCATTTGACGTCTTCCTAACGTATGTAGAGGGAGAAGCAACTTTTTTTCTCAGATTATCCTCTAGGCTGGTCACAGAGTAAGAGTGAATTGATATCTAATCTATGGTCAATTTATTTATTGAGTGGGGGTTTAACGACACTTTTGACAGCCAGGGTAATCTCATGTCGGACATTTTTACATGTAGAGGAAGCTGGAGTACCCAGAGAGAACCATTGAGCAAAGGCAAGCAACTGCCAAACTCTCCAAAGTATTAACGCTTCAGGGTTAACATTGGTTGAAGACAAGTGCACCACTCACGTGCAGTATGCCTTAGTACACAGTGCCACTGTGGGCAATCAGGGATTAAGTGCCTTGCCAAAGGTCACACTGCAGTCTTCGCTACAGTCAAAATGTATTTGATTTTGAATGCAACAACATCACTTCATCCCCTAAGTTGTAGTACTCAAACGATTAGTCGATTAGTCGATGTCGACTCTGGGCAAACTAGTAGTCGACTCTCAATTGTGCAGTCGACTAGTCGGAGGAGTTCAAGCTTTCATATAAATAGTATCTCTTCTGTGCCACTGTCAGACAGTTTGAACAGCAATATTGGGCAATCAATGTATACATCTATTGCCATCTAATAGTAGTGACAGTAGTTTGTTTTAACTGGTACTAGTAGAGTGCTGAATTATTTTGGGCTATCAGGATATGTTATTAATTTGCAACAAGGCAAATTAAATAAGACTATATAATTTCACTCTTAGCATAATTAGAAGCACATTAACAGAATAATGTTCCAGTAAGTTGCTGTATATGAATGCCCAAGTGAAGCCAAATTTGGACCTTCAGCACTCTACCGGAACACCAACACTGTTATAAGGAGACAAGTTATCACTAATGACTAGTCAAAGTCGACTTGACTTTTGGGTATTGACTAGTCGACTTTGGAATTCACTAGTTGTTTGAGCACTACTAAGTTCCAATGTGTTCTATGTGCCAGTAGGCACATAGAACACATTGGAACTCTAGGGATGACTTGTGCACTTGGGAAGTTTGTTGTTCTCACCATTTTTTAACGAAAACATCACTAGGTCGTTGTATGCATGTATCTGTTCAAATTTCTTCAGATGGTTCAGTAATTCTTGAAAAACATCACGATACAAAAAAAACTGAACTTCATAATAGAGTTGGCTATTTTGGGAAGAGAAAAATTGTATACCTGCATGGGTAATTAGATTTTCAAAACCCAATTAACCTGGCAATGCTACCTAGGAAAATCTGTGATAAATATGAAATGTTCTTGGCACATGCTAATTCTCTGATAAAATAAATAAACTTTGCACAACTCTCTTATCTCCTCAAACTTGTGCAGTTACGTTCTTATCTTTTAAACCTGTGTGCGCACAGATGGTTTTCTACAACCGAACTGCTTAACCTCAGAATACACTGCCAAATACAAGATAAAGTCATTAGCAACTTTATTTTGTTTTGGATGTGTGAATGTCAGATGAAAAAAAATCAAAGAAAAAATATTCTCACCTGAATGTTTTTGTACCATAATTTATTTGAAAGTTGTTATCATATCTTAATTATTGTTGGTTAAATGGCATTATGATTTATGCTGTTGAAAGCTACTTTAGTAAGTGAGTTAACTGTTTTCATGCCACGGCCTTTTCTGGTGCAGTGGGGCCCACTTAATTGGATATCTCTTAACTGAATAACCCTGCTAATTGAATATAATTTCCCAACACAAAACCATTTACCATACCTCCAGTGCAAATTTGACCTGTTAATTGAATATAGAAAAAAGAGTAAAGTCCTATTAACCCTTTAACCAACACATACGATATCAAAATTTATTATTTTAAATATCATTTTTTCAAAGTTTTCAAAAAATTTCAACAAAACTATATCATGTGACCCCTCGTTGGAACGAGCTCGACGAGCTCGTTCCAATGAGGGGTCACATGACATGGTTTTGTTGAAATTTTTTGAAAAATGAATATTTTTTCAACTGCTGAATTTGCATATTACGTGGGCGGATGCGGGTGATTCGTTGGGTTGAGCTCTGTCAAACAAGATATACTAGAATAAATGCTAAGTTTATCTTTAGAATACAGGAAAGTGACACAATCCCTGTTAATTGAATACTCCTGTAAATTGAATAATTTCCATTGGCAAAGTGGCTATTCAATTAACTGGGTTCCACTCTATGAGGATTCCTTAGGCATTTAGATCAAATAAAAAAAAAATACATTTGGTTCTTGAGAAATTTATTTTTCAAATTAATGATGGAAGAAGGCTTATATTTTTTTGTTTGTTTGATAAGTGGTAGAGTGGTAAAGGATTTTTGGTCAGAAAAAGTTGTTCCTATCTTCTTGCCATGTTAAAATTTGTGGGAGAGTGCCTATAGCCCCTCTCCCATAAATTATACCAAGGCAAATCCCAACAGGATATATACAGTACGTGGAGAGGGGATTTAACAAAATCACCCATGGAGTGGAGTTATCATCTAAAGTATCACTTTCAAATTCTGATATGAGCAAAAAACACAAGCAATGTTTCAGCCAATGAACCTCCGGATTTAACCCGGAGTTCCATTGGCAGAAACTTTGCTTGTTCTTGTTATGCTTTGCAACAAATTTGTAATTATTGTTTGGATGGAGTCTCCACTCCAAGGGTGATTTAGTGATAATACACCCTGCACGTACTGTATTTTCACTTTATTATTTATGGTGTTTAAGGTCACATATTTTTGCACAATGGCTAATCATGACCACAACATGAGTATCAACTCAAGACCAGGGGTGAGCGTTAATAAGCCATGTTGCCCATTTTAGAGAGGGTTTGCACCTCCCAAGCACTGGTGACTGGGTCTTATTTTACCAGAAAAACAGAGCGTGTTTACCACAGTGAACAGGCACTGCTTCACTTCCAAGGGTTCCCATGGGGATATTGGCATTTAAGGTCACATACTTATGCACAATGGCTAATCATGACCGTGACAGTTTTAAGGCGGAGTATCCGGAGAGAACCACCAAGCACCGACGAGCAACTGTCAGCTCCTCAACATTCTAACTCTGTTCCAGCTCTGCTCAAGCAGGGTTACAGCGGTTGAAGACATGTGCACCATCAACATACAGTACACCTTAGTACACGGTGTCATCATGCTCCCTTGTAGGCAACCAGGATAAAGTGCCTTGCCCTTGGACACAATGCGGGTCGTCCAGGATGGGGATCAAACTCAGGACCTCCAGCACAGAAGTCCAACAGTCTATCACTGAGCCACCGTGGCCCCCCACCCCACCCCCACCCCCAGACCATGCTACCATCAATTCATCACTATAATGTATATATTCCAACAAGATCCTACCCAAAGCCAAAAACCACCATCGTGAGATGAGCAAGTTTTGTCAATTCATCACAATAACTTAAAATGCTGCAAACAGAATGCTTTGTGTCTTGTACCAAACTGTACATAGATGTGTATGTTGAGTTTTTTTTATGCATTAAACAGTATTTTTGAACAGAATTTTTTCGGGATGGTATATAATTTATTTTTTCACCTCTCTCTCACCACTCCATGCTCCAAATGTCTTTACAAGTGACTACAAAGTCATTGTGCAGCGATTGTGAGATAATCACATCAATATGATGTTATTATGGTAATTCCATCACTCTGAGGTTTGAGTACACTTGCAGACTTGCATGCATTATTAAACAGTATATTGCAGTCTGGAATTCAACACGTCTCACCAAACCCAACGGAAAAATGTGAGCTTTGAACCTTACTTTCCAAGTTCTCATCTATCTCAGGCCTGCACAAATTATAACTTAACCCTTTACCTAACGTAACGGCCAAAACCGGCCAGTGCTATTCTAAAAAATCGCCTATTAATTTTCATTATTTTTTTCATTTTTTGTCTCAAAAACATAGGTTATGACCCCTCGTTGGAACGAGCTCGTCGAGCTCGTTCCAACGAGGGGTCATAACCTATGTTTTTGAGACAAAAAATGAAAAAAAATAGTTATTCAAGAATTATTTTTGCAAGTGTCGTCTGCTTTTCATGTTAGGTAAAGGGTTAAGACAATATGAAAAGGGGGCTTTCTTAATTTTATTACAGCAAACCCATTTAAGGTAACAACCCCCATTTTGATTTTTTAGTAAGAGAAAGACAAAGTGTATACAAGCCTGCAAATAATAATTTATTTGGTGCCTGTCATTGTGACAAGTACCAACAGTTTTGTGCCAGTCATCGAAGACTTTGTACCTGTCATAATGTTTAAACACAGTCGGCACTTGATAACTCGAACTCGGATAACTCAAATGTATGAGATAACCCTAAGTTGGCTATCAGTCCCAGCAATTTGGGCCTTGCAACCCTCCTTCAACCCTCCCCGGAAATATTGACTATCCTTGACAATGTCAGTGACGGCCTATATTTTCTGGGATGTGTGCAGGTGTTTTACCTTGTCCAATTTCCAAGTTTCTGTGTTCTTGTGTTCAAGGCTTTCAAATACCTCAAATACTTCCAAAGTGCATAACTCGAAGACTGAGATAAGTTGAAGTTATTGGTTGGTCCGATAAACATTGAGTTTATGAGTTTCGACTGTATATGTGGTTCTTGACATTTTGTTACAAAATTTCAGGGGTTAGCATGTTATTAGTTCAAAGTATCATGGCAGTGTGTGTTGTATATGCAGATCTGACAATAATCTTGGCTTATTATCATTTATTGGAAAGCTCTCTTTCAGAGAGCTTTCCAATAAATGATAATAAGTCAAGAATTTGGTTCTGTTAAATTCTACACAAATTGAAACTGACTTCTACTCAGTTCTAATAAATTGTACTGGTCATTATGACAGGCACAATTGAATTGGTGCCTGTCAAACATGCAAATTGTGCCTGTCAGTGACCATGACAGGCTGCTTATTTGCTGGCTTGAGTGTATATGTATATACAATGGAACTGTAGTGTAAATCTTTTTAATGAATAACCATGTTAACCCTTTACCCAACATAGTTATTCAAGAATTTGTTTTGCAAGTGTCGTCTGCTTTTCATGTTAGGAAAAGGGTTAAATTACAAAGATGATACTCACTTGTTCTTTTCGAGTTTAATTTTATGTTTCTTATTGTCAATTATAAGCTGGAAAGTCACATGTTGCATATGTTCATGGATACCCTGAAATGATAAAATTCAACATAAGGTCACATCAAGTAGATTTTCTGTTTCTCAGACCATTTTTCTATGAACATGATTGCAGGTGAACATTTTTTTTAAATTTTTTATTTTTTAAATTATTATTTATTTACCTTCAGAGGTTTAAATGTTTGGTTTATTTCATGTTTAATACCTCATAATCTACAACTTGGGCAGCGATGTATTCAAGATCGAAAATAAGCAGACTGTCACCTGCAAAATGAGGTCCCCAGAGGGTGAATTTAGTGATGCTACCCCGCATAGCAGGGTAGCATCACTAAATTTACCCTCTGTGAACCTCAGTCTGAATCAGGGTCACAAAACTAAACAGAAAGAGGTAACCAAAGGATAATTTGGCCCACTGTATGGGATGGGATGGCATCATCAAATTCACCCTCTGGGGACCTCATTCTGCAAATGTCAGACAGCTTATTTTCAAGCCTGGATGTATTTTATCCATTTATAAAACAATGAATAGTTTTTTTATTTTCAGTTTAAATTGATCATATAAAGAGACTTATGCAGCAGCCAAAATGACCATGCAGGCGGGACATGAGAAACAGATTTTTATCTTTTTAGGCCTAAGTTACATATGTTCATGTAACATTCCTCCTCCATGATGGATGTAATAGCATGTACGAAGGCCATCATCAGTAGTTTTGATTAATTGTGGGTTCATAATAGTCATACCTGTCATTAATGTTCAACCGATGATCAGAACCGGACAACACAATCAGCCGATTGTGAGCAATCGGATGACAATGGCAACGGCTCCTGGAACATCGGTTCAACCGATTGTTGACAAGCATTTTGTGATGATTCATAAGCCACATTTTATTATCTTTCGTAATTAATCAATTGTTAATGTAAAATGATGTCGATGATACCATTCAATAAAGTTAAAAACCCACCACAATGTGTATTCTTAATCTCTCTGGACGCCCTTTTATGGGATATACAAGTTAACAGACATGTAAAGCTTACAAGTGAGCATACTTGCAGCAATCGCCAGTTCATACTGAAAAAGGGAAGGTTGCACTCCAATGACTCAGGTCGAAGTAAAAATTACCAGTTGTGCACACTTGGGAGGTAAACGTGGCTCTGATAGCCACGTTTACCACCCAAGTGTGCACGACTGGTAATTTTACTGGACCTGAGTCAATGGAGTTTAACACTATGAAATATGTTCAATGTAATGTAGTTTTTTTTAGTCTTGACTTATCTAGTAGTGAAGGGACTGTAAACACTGTAAAATATGTTCAATTTAACGTAGTTCTTTGCAAGCCTCAACTTGACTTGTAGTGCACGGTATTACAATCGGAATCGGCATCAGAACCAGATGATTCTGAGCTCAAATGACCAGTAATCGGTCAGCAGCCATTTTTGGTAATCGGTTGAACACTACCTGTTATATACGAGAAGAAACAGGTCAAATATGCATAAAATGCAGTATTTTCTTTTGAATACTGCAAGAGTCCATAACATCCAGCTTTGACCATTATAGGGTAGGCTATTACAAAGTAGACTGTCTGTTTTTGAGGCCATTTTTTGTAAATTGCATGTGGGTGACCATTTTATTATTTCATTTTTTATTTTTGTAATTATTTCTTTGCCATCAAAAGTTCATGTTCTTGGTTTTGTTTTATGTTTTAGGCCTCATAATCTATAGAACAGCATGGGTGGTGTGTTTCGTACCTTGTGTGCAAGAAGGCTTTGTAATGCTAATGCATTGCAAGGCCTTGTTGCACTCAAGGGATAAATTTATCAATTGTATTAACTTTGGTAAAATATCAATTTTCATTTTTTTTCTAAGTTTGCATTGGTTATGAAAAGAGAGCATGCGGCAGCCAAAAGGACAATTTTAACTTTTTTAGGCCTAAATAGTGATCAATAATGTTTACATAATCTAATCACATATTGTATAATCAGAGATTGTTCATTTTATAGGAAATGACTATTGACTAACTGTCAATTAATAGTGGTGGTGGTGGTTAGTCAACTAGAAAAATTGATAGTCCTTTATTTTAGAAATTATATCATTTAGGAATGATACTGATTAACCCTATACTCAGACCTGGCATTCTTAATGAAAGTGTCAATGACACTGTAGCTTAACTTGTGTGTTGTGTTTGATGAAAAGGATAATGTTCAATGTTTATGAAAGGATTATGAAATAAGACAAGAATTGTGATAATTGGGAATATGTTCATTTCTGTTCCCTGTGTGCTATGTTTATGATAAAAATAATATGAGGTGTACACTGTACTAAAGAGCTGAGGGGTGGGTTAATATGACCTCACAGTTAATGTATGTGGCCCTCACAGTTAACGTATATCAAGAAAAGTTACCAAGTTACAGTGAAATTATTCCAAAACGAGTCATCCTATCAAGTTACATTAAAATCCCCTCATAAATATGGCCTGTAGACTGTGCTAAAGGTTTTCAGTTTCCCAATTGCGTCCAAAGGGGACGTTCTCATCTAGACATTATATGAAGTCAATCTACCAAGTTACAATGAAATCTCTTAATAAATATGACCTGTAGACTGTGCTAAAGGTTTTGGGGCTTTGGGCTCTGGTAGCCATCATGGTTGAATGATTGCAACCAAAAGGGGATATTCTCATCTGGACACTATTTGGAGTCATCCTACCAAGCTACAATGAAATCCCTTCATAATTATGACCTGTAGACTGTTCTAAAGGTTTTCGGGCTTTGGGCCCCTGAAGCCGTCACAGTTGCCCAATTGTGTCCAAAAGGGGACGTTCTCATCTAGACATTATATGAAGTCAGCCTACCAAGTTACAATGAAATCCCTTCATAAATATGACCTGTAGACTGTGCTAAAGGTTTTCGGGTTTTGGGCTCGGGCAGCCATCATGGTTGTTATGACCGCAACCAAAGGGGACAATCTCATCTGGGCATCATCTGGAGTGATCCTACGAAGTTACAATGAAATCCCTTCATAAATATGACCTGTAGACTGTACTCAAGGTTTTTGGGCTTCGGGCACTTGTAGCCATCACAGCTGACCAATCACGACCAAAAGGGGATGTCATCATCTAGGCATTATATGGAGTCAACCTAATAGGTAACAATGAAATCCTTCCATAAATATGACCTTTTACCTATACTAAAGGTTTTTGGGCTCAGGCACCCATCAAGGCTGAATGATCGTGATCAAAATGGGACGTTCTCATCTAGACATTATTTAGAGTCATCCTACCAAGTTACAATGAAATCCCCTCATAAATATGACCTGTAGACTGTGCTAAAGGTTTTCGAGCTTTGGGCACCTTTAGCCGTTACAGTAGCCCAATCATGTCCAAAAGGGGACGTTCTCATCTAGACATTATATGAAGTTAACCTACCAAGTTACAATGAAATCCCTTCATAAATATGACCTGTAGACTGTGCTAAAGGTTTTCGGGCTTTGGGCTCGGGCAGCCATCATGGTTGAATGATCACAACCAAAGGGGACAATCTCATCTGGGCATCATCTGGAGTGATCCTGCAAAGTTACAATGAAATCCCTTCATAAATATGACCTGTAGACTGTGCTCAAGGTTTTCGGGCTTCGGGCACCTGCAGCCATCACATTTGACCAATCACGACCAAAAGGGGATGTCATCATCTAGGCATTATATGGAGTCAACCTAACAGGTTACAATGAAATCCTTCTATAAATATAACCTTTTGCCTATGCTAAAGGTTTTTGGCCTCGGGCACCCATCAAGGCTGAATGATCATGGCCAAAATGGGACGTTCTCATCTAGACATTATTTGGAGTCATCCTACCAAGTTACAATGAAATCCCTTCATAAATATGACCTGTAGACAGTGCAAAAGGTTTTCGGGCTTCGGGCACCTTTAGCCATCAAAGTTGCCCAATCATGTCCAAAAGGGGACGTTCTCATCTAGACATTATATGAAGTCAACCTACCAAGTTACAATGAAATCCCTTCATAAATATGACCTGTAGACTGTGCTTAAGGTTTTCGGGCTTCGGGATCGGGCAGCCATCATGGTTGAATGATTGCAACCAAAGGGGTCAATCTCATCTGGGCATCATCTGGAGTGATCCTGCGAAGTTACAATGAAATCCCTTTATAAATATGACCTGTAGACTGTGCTCAAGGTTTTTGGGCTTCGGGCACCTGTAGCCATCACAGTTGACCAATCACGGCCAAAAGGGGATGTCATCATCTAGGCATTATATGGAGTCAACCTTACAGGTTACAATGAAATCCTTCTATAAATATAACCTTTTGCCTATGCTAAAGGTTTTTGGGCCCGGGCACCCATCAAGGCTGAATGATCATGGCCAAAATGGGATGTTCTCATCTAGACATTATTTGGAGACATCCTACCAAGCTACAATGAAATCTCCTCATAAATATGACCTGTAGACTGTGCTAAAGGTTTTTGGGCTTGGGGCACCTTTAGCCGTCACAGTAGCCCAATCATGTCCAAAAGGAGACGTTCTCATCTAGACATTGTATGAAGTCAACCAACCAAGTTACAATGAAATTCCTCAATAAATATGACCTGTAGACTGTGCTAAAGGTTTTCGGGTTTTGGGCTCGGGCAGTCGTCACAGTTGGCAGATCATGCCCAAATGGGGAAATTCTCATCTAGACATCATAAGGAGTCATCCTACCAAGTTACAATGAAATCCCTCCAAATTAAACATGACCTGCAGACTGTGCTAAAAGTTTTTGGGTTTCAGGCTTGGGCAGCCATTACAGTTGATAGATCATGCCCAAAAGGGGACGTTCTCATCTAGGCATTATACAGAGGCATACTACCAAGTTACAATGAAATCCCTTCACAAATACGACCTGTAGACTGTGCTAATGGTTTTCGGGCTTTGGGCTCGGGCAGTCATACTGGTTGCCCGATCGCGACCAAAAGGGGACGTTCTCATCTAGACATGGCCCCAAACCTGCATATGAAATTTCATGACGATCAGACAAGAACTGCGGGGTGTAGCCCGTGCTTAAGAAAAATGTGAAGAGACATCACAGACTCACAGACTAACAGACTTCCGCATGCGTGATGGCAATAGCTCATCTTGACTGTGTCAAGTTAAGCTAAAAATGCAGGAGGGCTAAAAATCACTGTCCTCACATGGCCTAGGGGAGCGATTAGCTCTCCTCAAGCTTACAAAAGCTAAAAGTGGCAAAATGAAGTTGTACTATTAATGAATTCTACCAAGTGGGCTTAGTACATTTTATTTGGTGCTGCTAACAAGGTAGTCTCTGTGAGATGGATACACTGTCCCTCTCATACCTCCGGGCCTTGGTAAGGCCTGGAGGTGTGGGAGGGGTAGTGTGGCCATATTGCAGAGACCACAAACATAGCAGAGATCTGAAAACCTATGGGTTTTAGGAATAGACTGTTGTGGTAATCATTAATATCTAGGCTGGGAGGGCTATTTTTCGCCCTCCTCAATTTCTTTAAGGCGAGCAGTAGGCGAGAGAAAAAATCACTCTCCTGAAAATGCCAGGCCTGTATACTCAATGCACACAATATCCAACATTTTTTGTTGTTGTAATTTTACAGTTTTTACAGTATTTACAGTAAATTTTGGTCTCTTCGTTGAAAGGAGCTAGACAAGTGAAAACCTAATAATTCCTTATGGTTACCCTACCACTGTTAAGATTTTGAGACACTATGTGCAACAGCACTCAGGGAGAATTATGAAATGAACAAGCCTGGGTATAATTTTTGGGGTTTTGGGGTGCAGGGCAAAATGACAGGCACAAACTGACTCCTGTCGGACATTTAGAGACCCTGCCAGACAGGGGTAAAATCTTACTGGCAAAGAATAGGTGCCATCCACTGAAATTAGCTCCGGATTTGACATTCTAATTATAATTTAGAAAATATAACACATACCTTGAAGGGTTTATACTGCAGCATCGATAAGTCAGTGTGACAATAGTACTTCAATTGAAAACACTACATTCGGGTTGCTTTTGACGATTGTGAATACGGAAATTCAAATCAAGGGGAAGCACTGCATGTTTGATACGTTGCACGAGTAATTCCCTGAGAAAGTGTCCATCTACAAAATCCTTATTTTATGTTTTTGTTCTGCATTGTTATACGGAATTCGTAAATGATTGTCGTGTATTATGATGACGGGAAATAAACTGTTATGAACTGCAGGGACATGGCATCTTTGAAAGCCTTTCCCATAAACAATCTTGATTCCAAATTTTATTGAAATCCTATGACCCAAACCTGAAATATCAAGGGAACAGACAAAAAAAGTCTATTTTACGAGGCAAACAGTGAATTTTCAATGTTAAACAGGGAGATAAGTCTAAAAAGTGAAAAGTAAGAAATATTATTAGAGACTCATTTGAAAGCCTTTCCTATAAACAATTTTCATTCCAAATTTCATTGAGATCCAATAACCCAAACCTGAGATAAGAGGCGAACAGACAAAAAATAGCATATTTTAATATATTCAAAGGGCCATAACTCACAGAAAAAAATATTCCAACAGCAAAACGGCTGAAACTTCTTAAAAATCTCATGATAATGAACATCAGTATCAAATTTCATCGAAATCTGACCAGTAATGTTGAAGTTATAATGCAAACAGATATCTGAGTCCGGATGGACAGATGTACGCATGGATGGACTCATGGGTGCACGGACAGTCGCAATCCAGTATACCCCACTTTTTGAAAAAAAAAGTGGGAGTATAATAAATAAAAGACATTCTAGGTCATTATCCTCCAATACAGCACAAAAAGGTACCATTTCCAGGTACCATTTCCAGGATTCTTTTGAGAGTGTACAGGGGCCAAATATGAGACCCTTTCACAATGGCATTTGGGCATACCTTTTTTCCATTTCCAAACCAAGAGATCCCAATCTTAATCCCCCTCCCCCCACAACAAAAACCTGATTCACATTGAGTATTTATTAATATATTTATTGGTGTATAAGGTCACATATATCTGCACAATGGCTAATCATGACCACAAAAGTTTTACAAGTGGAGGAAGCTGGAGCATCTGGAGAGAACCACCGAGCAATGGCGAGCAACTGTTAGCTTCACAACATACTAACTCCACACAAGCAGGGTTAGCATTGGTTGAAGACAGGTGCACCATCGGCGTGCAGTATGCCTTAGTACACAATGCCACTGTGCCCCCACGTGGGCAATGGTGATGAAGTGTCTTGCCCAAGGACACAACGCGGTGTTCGTGCAAATATACAGACGGAATATATACAGTATCTTACAGTCCACAACATCACTTACAGGCTTTTTGAAACAGGTATGTTTTGAGATCTTTCTTGAAAAGGTTGACATTTGACAGTCTTTTTAGGTGTTCCGGTAAATTATTCCACAAGTGAGTGTCAGCAAATGAGAATGACCTATCTCCAAATGTCTTACACCTATGTTTTGGAACATGTAGCAGCATTTTACCATCGGACCTCAGGTTGTATGACAGAACCATGTCAGCTGTTTGTAGACAAGTCTTGGTTGCCTATACATTGTATATGCAGCCAAGACTTGTCTAGACTAGTGCTCAAACGACTAGTGAATTCCAAAGTCAACTAGTCAATACCCAAAAGTCAAGTCGACTTCGACTAGTCATTGGTGATAACCTGTCTCCTTAGAACAGTGTTGATGTTCTGGTAGAGCGCTGAAGGTCCAAATTTGGCTTCACTTGGGCATTCATATACAGCAACTTACTGGAACATTATTCTGTTAATGTGCTTCAAATTATGCTAAGATTGAAATTATATAGTCTTATTTAATTTGCCTTGTTGCGATTTATGGGAGAGTGCCTATAGGCACTCTCCCATAAATTGCAACAAGGCAAATTAATAACATATCCTGATAGCCCAAAATAATTCAGCACTCTACTAGTACCAGTTAAAACAAACTACTGTCACTACTATTAGATGGCAATAGATGTATACATTGATTGCCCAATATTGCTGTTCAAACTGTCTGACAGTGGCACAGAAGGGATACTATTTACCTAAAAGCTTGAACTCCTCCGACTTGTCGACTGCACAATTGAGAGTCGACTACTGGTTTGCCCAGAGTCGACATCGACTAGTCGACTAATCGTTTGAGTACTAGCCTAGACACAACTGCAAAGTCACAGAATGTTGTCTGACAAAGTGTAGTAAAAATAAAACAAGTTTATTAAAGATTACAGAGATTAGAGATGACATATTGATATTGGATTGATATTGATTTTATGTGACAATTTGTTATAAATCTTACTACATGTAGCGGATACATAGTCGATTCTGTATTAATGTTCTCAGTTCAATTTGAAGGTAATATTTCTTATTCTTTGCATGTTTCTCTTTTCCTCCACAACAAATTCCCAATTGACGCCTTCATGATGCAAATTTTCTCAATGACATGGGTCCGAATCCATTCCCAGAGCAAACACAAGAATCTGTGCATTTTGACCTTTTGGGCTGTATTGGTTGATGGAGATATGCATCAACCCTTTGTGAAGTCCAGAATGTGATTCATTCACTCCTATATAACAGGATCTGTGCCACTATGCCTTAAAACTCCTTTAATTTAGGCACACCAGGCCTTTAGATTCCTTTAACTTAGGTAAACCAGGCCTTTATATTCATTTAATTCAGGGAAACCAGGCCTTTAGATTCATTTAATTCAGGCAAACCAGACCTTAAGAATCCTTTAATTTACGCACACTGGTCCTTAACTGGTTGAGCGCTAGATTATTTTTGGAAGATAGAATTTGTTCATTAAAATTTGCTTTATTATAAATTATTGGAGAGTGCCTACAGGCACTCTTCAATAATTTATAATAAAGCAAATTTTAATGAACAAAACTGTATTAACAGGTGACAGAATATGAAACCGGAGAAAAGAATATGAAGACTTTAAAATGGTACCCTCACATTTCTTTAAAGCCATGATAGTGGCTTCCAGCACTGAACCAGTTAAGAATCCTTTAATTTACACACACTGGGCCTTATGAATCCTTTCATTTAGGTACACTCGGCCTTAAGAATCCTTAAATTAGGTACACCAGGCCTTAAGAATCCTTTAATTTAGGCACACCAGGCCTTAAGAATCCTTTAATTTAGGTACACCAGGCCCTTAGATTCCTTTGGATTTCTTTAATTTACGCACACCAGGCCTTAAGAATCTTTTAATTTTGGCACACAAGACCCTTAAAATTCCTTTAATTCAGGTACCCTAGGCCTTTAGATTATTTTACTTTTGGCACACAAGGAAGAGTACCAACTAATAACCCTAATAACCAGTCTTTAGATTTTGAGGTGAGTTGTCACTCTTGCACATCATCGCACCTGCAATTTTTACCATTTTGCAAGTCAACAACAGCGCACCTTGGTTCCACCTAGTGAGTGATTAACCCTTAACCTTACAAACTGACAGCATCATGTGTGTAAAATACAGATTGTACAGAAGAAAAAATTACCATATCATGTGAGCCCCCTCACTGGAATGAGCTTGTCAAAGTTGTTCCAACAAGGGAGGCACTCGATATGGTTTTGTTGAGTTTTTTTAAGACTTGGGGGGGAAAAAATTAAAATAACAACAATTTTGATATCATGTGTTTTCTGTAAAGGTTTAAAATCTATTTGTGGGAAATGGGACAAAGAATACAATGCGTTTGTGAAAATGTGGAACAACAGGGATGTAGCCAGTAATTTTTTTCAGGGGGGTCGCCCACAATGCAACTCGAGGATGAGAATGTCGGGCAACTAAAAAGACTGAAATCTTGGTCAGGGGCCAAGCCATGGCCAAAGGTCAAGTTGGAGGAGATTATGGGAGGGGATGACCCCCTCCCATAATCTCCTCCAACTTGACCTTTGGCCATCGGTGGTGGTCAGGGGCTACACCGGAATAAATCTACAATATTTGATATCAGCAGTGATCAAAGATTTCACGTTGATTGGATGGAAGTGAATCAAATTAATGTAGGCATGTATTAGATTGATGTGGTGAATATTGGCTGCGGACCTTTGGGATTCATATGACCCTTCCTGGTTACACCCTTGAACAATACACCATGAATTATAAGCTGCAGCATTCCAAGACTTCAAACTAATTAACCTTCACTTTCCGAGAATTGGTACGTCAACAACATAATTCAACAAACTTCAAAGGTCAGTAATATGACTCACTATCTTTTTGCTCATGTACTCCATGGAGAATCATCTGACTGACTTATGATTGCTCCACTGAAGTTGCATTTCATGTTTTAAACCAAACTCAAATAAATCTTATTACTCTTGTGAAAAGCTTATTAATTGATGTTTTTCTTGAAAACTATTCCCGATAACGGGTCTCAACAATGGCGCACGTCACTTCAAATGGTAGTGAGTAGTATATCTCGAATTTTCAAAATCGAAAGACAGCAAATAATGCACTGGAAATAAGTGGAATAGTTGATTCCTGATAGTGATGTATTGCTCTTGTCAGTGTTCACAATGACCCAAATTTTGGGTGCCAAGCAGAATTTTTGTTCGGCACAAAATGATTTTTTTTTTGGTGCCGAATGAAAGATTTTAGTTCCAAATTGAATCCGATCGTGAATGAGAACAAAGTAACCATGTATCATTAAACAACACTTCATTCAGAACACCGTCTGCTGCACGTGTGGAAAATCCAGAAAAATGAAGCGACATGCTACTCACTCCATTGACGAAGCAATTACAAAACGGGCAGCCTCCTTTCAAATATTTCGCTTTGTGACGTCAAGACAGTAACATTTGCTACTGGAGCCATAAACATAAAAGAAACTATGTTAGCTCTCATCCAGTCAGAGAGCAAGGATTTTACTCTTATTGGAACATAATAATTCCTTCAGGCCTGGATATAAAGTGCTTACATCATGATCTGTCAGACGGTTATGCTATATAACATGGTGGCAACCTATCAGAAAAATGTGTTGTAATGCTTTTCCGCTTTCTCTGTTTTTACTTAGTGTTCAACCAATGATCAGAATCGGCTACCCCAAACGGCCGATTGTGGCCAACTAGATGACAACAACAACGGCTCCTGGAACATGAATCATCACAAAATGCTTGTCAACAATCGGTTGAACCGATGCTCCAGGAGCTGTTGCCGTTGTCATCCAATCGCACACAATCGGACGATTGTGGTCGTCAGTTTCGATCATCGGTTGAACACTAAAGCTGTTACTCTGTAGCATAACAGCTTTAACCCTTTACCTAACATGAAAAGCTGACGACACATGCAAAAAAATTCTTGAATAACTATTATTTTTTTCTCAGAAACATAGGTTATGACCCCTCATTAGAACAAGCTCGTTCCAATGAGGGGTGATAACCTATGTTTTTGAGACAAAAAATTTAAAAAAATAATGAAATGAACTGGCGATTTTTGAGAATAGCACTGGTCGGTTTTGACCGTTATGTTGAGCAAAGGGTTAACATCATCAAATGCCATGGCATTTACCTTACATGAAAACTAACAACACAATATCAAGTTTCCTATCTCACCACTTGTTTTTTTGTCAATAATTACCAAAATATATTGTACTAACGGATGAATACCCGTTGTTGCCCGGGAGAAGTTGGTTATATCAGCCAATTTCAAGGTCAAGATCACCCTGCACGGGCGCCCCGATAAAGTCAAAATGATCGATGGGTCAATATACCTGCACATATGAAATTTTAGCCCGATTGGCCCAGCCGTTTGCGAAATAAAAGGCCAAGGTCATCAACTCCAAGGTCAAGGTCACCCAGCATGTGCACGGCAACCATCCCATGCTACTCACAGGAACGAATTACCCTGTGTACAAAATTTGAGGTCGATCGGTCAAGAAACGTAGGAGTTCACCCGGAACAAAGATAGAGAGAGATAGAGAGATAAATAGATAGATACAGACATTCGCATTTATATATATTTATAGATTTAACTTACATGGTGCATGTTCTTGCGCTCCTTGGTTGAGATTCCCAACAGCTCATGGTGTTTAATCTGTTTGGGAAACACAATCTCAAATGGTCTGGGTATGTTATTCCAAAGTACTCTGTTCAACTCATGTTTCTGAAGAAGCGACTCAACATCTCTCTCTGAAATATAAAGAATACATGTATAAAAATTCAAGTACATCTACACGTGTATAAAACTAAATCTGGATGGTCAATACAGGTCTTGCAAATACCAGAAAATAAGTGGTCAGACAAGGACAATGTCAGGTACAAAAAGGTCAATGTCAGACTGAGGTTTAAAATCATCAGTCAAAATGTCTGATGCCAAAATTATCAATGAAGTTCAGTGATCAGAACATCATGCATGCTGGAAATCATGTACATAACTAGCAAGCCTAAAATTAATGATTATTGTGATTTCTGGTCCTGGCAAGTTGGCAAGTGTGGACTGTACAGCTCATCAGTATTAACAGCATGCGAAGGTATACGATTTGATATAGCCATACATGTATCTAAATTATGTCTGAAGGGTAATTGAGTTCCAGTTCAGAATGAATACAATTTGATATAGCCAAACATGTATCTAAATTATGTCTGAAGGGTAATTCAGTTCCAGTTCAGAAGGAATACGATCTGATATAGCCATACATGTATCTAAATTATGTCTGAAGGGTAATTCAGTTCCAGTTCAGAAGAAATATGATTTGATATAGCCATACATGTATCTAAATTATGTCTGAATGGTAATTCAGTTCCAATTCAGAAGAAATATGATTTGATATAGCCATACATGTATCTAAATTATGTCTGAAGGGTAATTCAGTTCCAGTTCAGAAGGAATACGATTTGATACGGCCATACATGTATCTAAATTATGTCTGATGAGTAATTCAGTTCCAATTCAGAAGAAATACGATTTGATATAGCCATACATATATCTAAATTATGTCTGAAGGGTAATTCAGTTCCAATTCAGAATGAAATCAATCATACCTTGTTTGGCAGGGCTCATTGCGCCCTGCCAAACAAGGTATGGTTGGATGAATTCTGGGCAGTTTTAAGATGAAGGTACATGTACACCCAAAACAAATTATTTCAAATACTCAAACTCCATTTTGTAATATTTCAGATATCATTCTTAAACGACAGACATGATTCATTTGGTGTCTGACATTATTTTCAGGCTTGGTCTTGCATCAGCAACATGGCAAAGCGAGCCCAGTTCTCATTAGATTAATGAAGTTAAGCAACATCGAGCTCGGTTAATCCTTGGATGGGCGACCATTCGGTGATTGATTCAGGTGCTTCCCGTAGTAGTGGCTGGTGTGCGATCGGCGAAGATTGAATGTGTGATTCTGTGACGTTGCATCACATGCCAGCTGTGGATGTTAGGAATGTTCACCAGTATTACGCAATCCCCACCGTACATAATTAGGTTTAAAATAGGGACCTGTTGTGATGTTTGCTTTGTGTGCCTGTCTGTGGAGCACCAGCAGTATGCTCCGCTGCATTGAGCTGAGAATGTCATAGAATGAACAAAGGGTGTGAAGTTACTATGAACACCTGTGAAACGGGGTAATAATGTAAGTCAGAGAGCACTGCAGTGGATTCTAGATGTTAACATTGCATTATTTTATTATTTTGATGATGCAGATACATGTAGGTTGAAAATTTTAAAATGAATATCAAATAATTTTAACAAAGCCAAATGACTCAACGGCAATTATTTATTTATTTATTTATTTATTTATTTATTTATTTATTTATTCTTAGTGCCACACCAACAACCAAGGCTATATCATGGCAATAAAAAGGTATGTACGTGTGTAAATTAAAAAAGGATTCTCTCACAAAGTAAAATATATGAGAAAAAAAATGAAAAATGTACATGATCATGACATCGAAATAGTGAGGAAAGTGGTGAATAATGACACCGAAAGCTGAATGAATACCTTGCAGGTCTGGAAATAACCTGTGAACGACCATTTAGGTTACGACAATTGTAAAATACGCGAAGGAACTACAGGTTATGACGAAGTAACACAACATAACTTTTATTAAATTACTGATCTTGTGTATTGTACTGGAAAGATTTGACAGTCTTTCTGAACTGTCTTGACTCTCGAACTATCATAACAATTGTAGAGATGAGTGAGAAGAAAGGGATGGTTATATTAGGGAGCTCACATTGAGACACAGCACAAGTCAAAATAAGTTGTAGGATAACCACTACAGTTAAAACTAGAAGTCCTGTTATGAAATGTGCACAAATTGCACGTCGATCTGCGCGTTAATCTATGCGCTATGACCATAGTAAGGCTATCACATTCTGTACATATGACCTGTGCACAAGCAATGTTTCAGCCAATGGACCTCCGGGTACCCGGAGGTCCATTGGCAGAAACATTGCCTGTGTTTGCTCTGAGTAACCAGGAGAACCTGCCATGCTTTTGATGCCATTCAATATGGCAATTGCGCGCAATTCTTACGCGCAATTAAGCCCAGATAAGCGCACAGTTCGTGACAGGACTTCTAGTTTTAACTGTATAAATTATGTATCTTTCTCTTCCTACACTGATAAGACCAGAAGCTGACATCATTTTCTGGAAAGCTCTCACTGAGAACTTTCCAGAAAATGATGTCAGAGTAAGATCTTATCAGCCCAGGAGCAGCGGTATACTTAGTTTATTGCAATTATGCTACAACTTATTTTGACTTGTACTGTAACAAACTTAAAACTACTGAAGACTTCCATCTGAGAACCATCCAACCCTTGGTGATGATGGGGATTTTACCATAAAACCTAAAAGTAATTGAATGTAATTGAAAAGTAATTAAATTAGCCACACCTTTTCAAAAGTGATTAATTACTTTCAATTACACTGTAATTTAAAATTTGCTCAATTACAAATTACAGTCAATTACATGAGAATATGTAATTAATTACAATCAATTACAATTACCCCAACCCTGACTCACAGGGGTATAACAGTACAGTGGAGCCCACTCAATCAGATATCTCTTAACTGAATAACCCTCTTATTTATTTATTTATTGGTGTTTAAGGTCACATACTTATGAACAATGGCTAATCATGACCATGACAGTTTTACAGGTGGAGGAAGCCGGAGTACCTGGAGAGAACCACCGAGCATCGACGAGCAACTGTCAGCTCCTCAACATTCTAACTCTGTTCAAGTTCCGTTTAAGCAGGGTTACAGTGGTAGAAGACATGTGTACCATTGACATGCAGTATGCCTTAGTACACAGCATCATTGTGCCCCCTTGTAGGCTACCGGGATAAAGTGCCTTGCCCAAGGACACAATTATAATAGAATAAATGCTAAGTTTATCTCTAGAATACAGGAAAGTGACAAAATCCTGTTAATTGAATACTCCTGTTAATTGAATAATTTTCATTGGCAAAGTGGCTATTCAATTAACAGGGTTCCATTGTACTCTCAAACTCAAAATATTAAAGAACTGAAAACTGATTCTTGCAACAGGAGCTCACAAGAATCGGAACTGAATCTCGTGAATCAAGACAAATTTTAACCCCAGGGATTATTCTGCCGTCTTTGAGAAAGGGTCTGAGGCCAATGGTATTGGGAAAATCTGCATCATGATGGCTCCAATTGGGAATTTGTTTGGGGAGGGAAAAACATACAAAGACTAAGAAATTTTACCATCAAAATGGAACAGAGAACACTTAAGACCGATACCTGAGCAACTGTATGTATACTATTTATTATTTATTTATTTATTGGTGTTTAAGGTCACATACTTATGCACAATGGCTAATCGCGACCGTGACAGTTTTATGGGTGGAGGAAGCCGGAGTACCCGGAGAGAACCACCGAGCAACGACGAGCAGCTGTCAGCTCTCCAACATCGAAACTCTGAACTCTGCACCGCAGCACAGGCAGGGTTAGATTGGTTGAAGACATGCGCACCATCGACGTGCAGTACGCCTCAGTACACAGCGTCATCGTGCCCCCATGTAGGCAATCGGGGTGAAGTGTCTTGCCCAAGGACACAACGCGGTTGCCGCAGGTGGGATTCGAACCGAGGACCTCTCGGCTTGCAGCCTGCACCTCTACCAACTGAGCCACCGCGCCCCCTGTATGTATACTACAAGTATGTTTTGTAACAAACAGTCACATGTAATCATGTTCACAAGTCTCTGTAGTTTGTTATTAAATTATTTTTAAACTACTAAAGGTCTTGTCATTTGCCATTGAATTTAGGGACTTTGTTAGGCAAGCAATTAAAATTTAATGTATAATTGATGTCCTGAACTTGGTAGTTATAAGGCCTCAGAAAACCAACGGTTTTCTGAGGCCTCATAACTACCCAGTTCAGGGCAACAGTTGTGCATTGAATATTTGTTTGAGTGAGATTGGGAAATTCAGGGTTAAGAATTGGGGAAAAATCATGCCCAAATGTCATAGGGAAAGGGTCCCATAAACAGCCCCTGTAGATACCCAAAATTATCCCTGAACCCTCTGCAGTCTGATGTCAAAATGGGAAAGTTTTCAGCAGCAAATATTTCCCATAATGCAGTTGGATATTTAATCAAATATGCCTTGTTTGACAGAGCTCAGTGATATAACAGATTAATTTCATAGTTGAACAAGAGAAAAACAGAGAGATTGGAGAAAATTCTATTGTGCTACCAGTATGATGGCGGTTAAGGTCTGCACACCCTCACACATACACTAACTGTACAATGTAACAACAGTCTGTGTTCATTGTAGTGATATACATATACTAATCAGCAATAGATAATTAGGTTTTCTAATCTTCCTAAAATATAACTAGAACTATCACTGAAGGTGATTAATACCCCCGCTTTGGGTTTTTAGAGGAATGCACTTCTGATCATGTAGGCGAAGGCCATAAGGAAATGTATACATAAAGATCATTTTTTGTTGTTGAAATTTGTATTTGCATGTGGCCTTCCACAGAACAGCACTGAATACTTAAAGAGCCCACACATATATGGTTTACATTTGGAAAAACACATTTACAATGTGCAACATGTATTCAAAATCGGTTCATTAATGTAGGAGGAGTTGCACACACAAGAATCCCATTTGAAAACCCATAATAAATCCAAGTTAAAGGGAGATAACCTGGTTAAAATTGTCGCAGATCAAAAATTTGGGAATATGCGTATGTTCACTTAGTTGTGATAATGTTTGAAAGGTTTCGTCAAAATTGATTGATAAATGTAGGAGGAGTTGCACGCACAAGAATTTCATGTAAAAACCCATAATAAATCTAAGTTAAAGGGAGATAACCTAGTTAAAATTGCGACAGCTCAAAAATTTTGGAATATGCGCATGTTTACTTAGTAGTGATGATGTCTGTAAACTTTTGTCCAAATTGACTGATAAATGTAGGAGGAGTTGCGCACACAAGAATTTCATGCAGAAACCCATATTAAATCAAAGTTCAAGAGAGATAACCTGGTTAAAATTGTCGCAGATCAAAAAGTTTGGAATATGCACATGTTCACTTAGTAGAGATGATGTTTGAAAGGTTTCATCAAAATCGGTTCATTAATGTAGGAGGAGTTGCGCACACAAGAATTTGTTCGAACGGAAAGACATAATAAATCTAAGTCAAAGGGAGATAACCTGGTTAAAATTGTCGCAGATCAAAAATCTTGGAATATGCGCATGTTCACTTAGTAGTGATGATGTCTGAAAAGTTTTGTCCAAATTGATTGATAAATGTAGGAGGAGTTGCGCACACAAGAATTTCATGTAGAAACCCATATTAAATCAAAGTTCAAGAGAGATAACCTGGTTAAAATTGTCGCAGATTAAAAAGTTTGGAATATGCACATGTTCACTTAGTAGTGATGATGTCTGTAAACTTTCGTCCAAATTGATTGATAAATGTAGGAGGAGTTGCGCACACAAGAATTTCATGCCGAAACCCATATTAAATCAAAGTTCAAGAGAGATAACCTGGTTAAAATTGTCGCAGATCAAAAAGTTTGGAATATGCACATGTTCACTTAGTAGAGATGATGTTTGAAAGGTTTCATCAAAATCGGTTCATTAATGTAGGAGGAGTTGCGCACACAAGAATTTGTTCGAACGGAAAGACATAATAAATCTAAGTCAAAGGGAGATAACCTGGTTAAAATTGTCACAGATCAAAAATCTTGGAATATGCGCATGTTCACTTAGTAGTAATGATGTCTGAAAAGTTTTGTCCAAATTGATTGATAAATGTAGGAGGAGTTGCGCACACAAGAATTTCATGTAGAAACCCATATTAAATCAAAGTTCAAGAGAGATAACCTGGTTAAAATTGTCGCAGATTAAAAAGTTTTGAATATGCACATGTTCACTTTGTAGAGATGATGTTTGAAAGGTTTCATCAAAATCGGTTCATTAATGTAGGAGGAGTTGCGCACACAAGAATTTGTTCGGATGGAAAGACACAATAAATCTAAGTCAAAGGGAGAAAACCTGGTTAAAATTGTCGCAGATCAAAAATCTTGGAATATGCGCATGTTCACTTAGTAGTGATGATGTCTGAAAAGTTTTGTCCAAATTGATTGATAAATGTAGGAGGAGTTGCGCACACAAGAATTTCATGTCCGGAAAGACGTACGGACGGACGTACGGACGGACGGACGGACGGACGTACGGACGTACGGACGTACAGGGCGATTCCTATATAGCCCCCACTTCTTCGAAGCGGGGGTATAATTATCTACAAGAGGATTTAGTTTATCTCAGAGAAAGTAGCCTTAAGCAATATTACATGTGCCTGAACATGTACCTGACAGATATGTCAATCAAACTTGTCATAAATATATACTCCATACAAAAATACCCCAGAGGTGAAAGCCATTAACCTCTGACGACGATCCATCCAAACCTTTCTCGGTTTCTCCTCTGGCTTCTTCGGACCAAAGCCTTGTTCAGGATGTAGACACCACAGAATCCATAGAGGCATTCCTTGGAGAGGAAGTTGAAGATAAAGCCCTGTTATCCCAACTTCAGGCACTACACAAGATCTACCAGACAGCCTTGTTACCTGACGGCACAACAAGAAAATTCCTACTACGGAGAATAGCAGAACATGCAACATCAGTAACCTCGTCAGCATCGACTTAGCCATACCAACATAGCAAGTCCTCCTACACTTCACCATCAATGCCACCTAAAGAAATGTCATCATCTCAGTAACCTCCTCCTAAAAACAACAGACGGAAACACAGGCACCGCTAACCAAGTACCTTAACTCGTTCCTCCTTTGCCCCACCCAGACATGCAAGAAAACTTTAAATACAGTCAATGTTAAGGTCAAAAGGGGCTTGTCCCACACCATCCCTACGTGCCTTCGGCGTGCTAAAACCATTCGATTCTCAAGCCATTAACCATTCTGCAGTAACAATTTAAAGGTCATAAAATTTTGCGGTTATTTTTTCTTAATTCACAGATAATATTACTTGTACACGTTATTTATTTATTGAGCTTTTAAAAACATTTTCGATAGTCAGGGTCGCCTCCAAGTCTGGAAATAAACATACTGTCATCTACAGAATGAGGTACCCAGAGGGTGATTGTCATGATGCTAACCTGCACAGATTACTAAAATTACCCTCTGTGAACCTCAATCTGAATCAAGGTCTCAAGTCTAAACAGAAAGAGGTACCCAGACGATAAATTGAACCACTGTATGGGAAAGAATCAGCAAATTCACCCTCTGGGCACCTCATTCTGCAAATGACAGATTGCTTATTTCCAGGCTTGGTCACCTCATGTCAGACAGTTTTACTGGTGGAGGAAACCAAAGTATGTGGAGAGAACCACCAAGCAGCAGCAAGCAACTATCAGACTCACAAACATACTAATACTGCACAAGCGGGGGTTAATTATTTATTTATTGGTGTTTAAGGTCAGACATTTCTGCACAATGGCTAATCATAACCATGACAGTTTTACGGGTGGAGGAAGACAGAGTATCGGGAGAGAACCACCGAGCAACGGCAAGCAACTGTCAGCTCCCCCAACATACTAACTCCACACAAGCAGGGTTAGCATCGGTTGAAGACAAGAGCACCATCGACGTGCAGTATGTCTTAGTACACAATGTCACAGTGCCCCCAGGTGGGCAATAGGGGTGAAGTGTCTTGCCCAAGGACACAACGCGGTTGCTGCAACTGGGATTCGAACCGAGGACCTCTCGGCTTCCTGCCTGCACTTCCACCTACTGGGTCACCACAAGTAGGGATTGGCATTGGTTGAAGACAAGTTAACCATCGGCATGCCTTAATACACAGTGCGACCATGCAGGCCTGAAAATAAGCAGTCTGACATTTGCAGAATGAGGTCCCCAGAAGGTGAATTTGATGATGCTATCCCATACAGTGGACCAATTTATCCTCTGGGTACCTCTTTCTGTTTAGTTTTGAGACCCTGATTCAGATTGAGGTTCACAGAGCGTAAATTTAGTGATGCTACCCTGCTGTGCAGGGTAACATCATTAAATTCACCCTCTGGGGACCTCATTTTGCAGATGTCAGTCTGCTTATTTTCTGGCTTGCGACCATGTCCCTACAGTTGGAACTTAAAGTCCTGTCACAATTAGTGCAGAAAATGCTTGTTAGTGAATGCGCTCCTCACTGCAGAAGAATGAAGTAGTCTGTAATACACACAAGCATTAGCGTTGTCCAATACAAAATATTATGCTCTATTAATGAGATCGATAGTGAAATCACGGAACTGAACCGATCTAACAGAAAGAAAATATTGAGACTACAGTATGTGGAGTGTACATTACAACTAAAATACTGTGTGGTAGATTTTTCACTTAGAAATTATTTACAACTTCTGAGGACAAAACACAGGAAGCACTGGCAAACTTTCATCCCATGGACCACTGGGCTGCACCTGGTGGTCCATGTGATAAAAGTATGCAAGAATTTCTTGTGGTTTATGAACAATTATAAATACTTTTCAAGTGAAGAATATATGGATCTGCAATTAAGTAGTAATCAACTCTCTTTATTCTGTGTATGCAGTCAAATTTTAATATCTGTTTATGTCATTTCATATTGGCACTTGTTAGCAGTGCTAAACCCATTTAGCAGTGTGTAAGCCATTAGCCTACCATAATATAGTAAATACACATGTGATGGTCTTTGATCCCAGCTTTTATACACAGGAATCTCAATCAATGTGAAGATGCAACTGCTTGAATTTAATTTATATCGCCAATGTCAAGCAGGAATTCCACGGGCCACCAAACATCGCCCTAAGACCACACCACTGGATTGAAAAATGTCAAGTTTTGGGGGTTTTTTTGGAAGGTGGTCTTGATAGGAGTCGATCCCGGGTCTACGACACCCAATCACCTGACCATGAATGCTTTGTCACCATACCAACTGAGCCAAGGACAATTCCCTCCCTTTTTTTTGGAAGATGGCCTCGACAGGAGTCATTCTTCAGCCTTCCGCAGAATTGTTGTACATGTATTCCTCTCAAGAGGAGGCCTACATTAACCCAATGACCCACAGGGGTATTCCTCCCCAACTCACCCCCATAATCTCCCAGCATCCAGTCAAAAACTGTTTCACAATTCCCCCATTGGTGCTTTCTATATCTCCCCTATAAAACTGACCCTTTTCCTCAAGTCATTCCTCATCCAATTATCCTTTTATGTTTCCATCCCATTTTTCCAAGGAGTCTTGTTCTACTGAATCAAGATGTTTGGGTGGCAATATTTTTCATTATTTTCTGATAATTGGTAATTGTATTACAAGATAGGAGTACTGGTATTAACTGAAGGTAAAACAGCTCATGAATTTGGAACATTCTATAGTATAAAGGAGGTAACTCGAAATTGAATCATTCCATTGTCTGCACAATTCAGTTTAAAAACATATTCATGCTTGAAATGCAACCTATCAAAAAACCATGTGTTGCATTGGTTCATCCACTAATCAGTATAATTTCTTGACACATTACAAGATTTTTCATTCAATATATTTATTATTTATTCATTTATTGGTGTTTAAGGTCACATACGTATGCACAATGGCAAATCGTGACTGTTTTTGTTCAATTAACAGGAGTTTGCCTTATCACCTTTTTTGCAATTAACAGGACAAATTTGTAAACAAGGTAAGGTAAATGGTTTGGTGTTTGGAAATTATATTCAATTAATGGGGTTGTTCTATTTATTAAGAGATATCCAGTTGCATTGTACATGGACAGTACAATCAAAATAAGTTGTAGGATAACCACTATAAACTAAACTATATATCTATCTCTTCCTACACTGATAAGACCAGGAGCTGACATCATTTTATGGAAAGCTCTCACTGAGAGCTTTCCAGAAAATGATGTCAGAATCTGATCTTATCAGTGCAGGAGCAGCAGTATACCTAGTTTATTGCAGTTATACTACAACTTATTTTGACTTGTACTGTATATGGGAACAATTGTACTAAATTTTATGGGTGTGATCATCTGACCTCCTACACAGAGATGGGCAGCACCCCCCTATCTCTCTGCGGTGATGCATTCTATGTCGGTCACTGCTGCGTGATGAGCAACTGTACCCCTATTTCTTAATTTGTGAAGGCATCATTGGGTTTTTTAAGTTATGGGTTTGAAAAAAGAGATTTTGAGTTAATCAAGAACATATTTTGATCATGGCAGTACATGTTCTTGTTCATGTACAACCAGTCCAACCAGAGAGAAATCAAACGTTTGTAATAATATTGAGGAACTAATTGAATTACAGAAGTACTACACCAGCTGTTTTATTGCAACATTTTATAAGAATATCAACAAACCAACTTACTGAAGGCCTGTAAGAATCAAGGAAACCTCCATACATGTACATGTGTAGATCAAACATGAGACTTTAGACTGATAAAAAAAAAACCCTGAAAACTAGAGGTACTGTGAGCAAGCTCACAAAGTGATACCCCCCCCCCCCCCCGCACCAGTCAGAACGGAATTATATTGCTTCATGCACATCTTCATATGGAGTTATTCCATTGTGTAAAGTTTCATGCAAATTCTTCAAATGGTTTAGGAGGAGTTGCGCTTATAAGGATGGACAGACAGATGGACGGACAGGGTGATTCCTATATACCCCCCCCCCCCCCCCCCCCAAACTTTGTTTGCGGAGGGTATAATAAACTGACACTGTGCTTGCATGAAGGGAAATCATCCATTATGCCCCCAATTATATGATAACCAGTTTGAATAATGCTTTGATGGGACCTTTTATTTCTTTGAATTCACATGAAAATGGTCTAAAAGACCATTTTCATGTGAATTCAAAGAAATAAATTTTTTTTAAAAATTCGAAAAAGACAAATCCAATAACAAATTGAAAAGTCTCACCCCTGTTTCACATATAACATATTGCCCTAAACAGGTCTCCAATATAGAACTACACATGCTAGAAATGCCTCAGATTCACTCTTGAAGCACTGAATTTTGTAATATTTCCTTGGGGGTGGGGGTGGGGGTGGGGGCTAGTCCTAACTAGGACCCTCTGGTTGTTAACCCCTCCACTTACTTCCCTTCAGTGACATGGGAGAAAAAAGGAGGTAATGGCCGAAGGTTCCAATTTAGGACTGGACTCCTCCCCACACAGATGAAAGAGAATTATTTCTAAAATACTAGTATTCAGTTCTCTCCAAAATCAATAAATGTTACGGGACCCTCCGACTCTTACCACCTTTGCCCACTTCCCTTCAGCAAAGTGGGAGGAGGGAGTAACAACTGAAATAAGGCTTAAAATTCATGTGGGAATCAGAATCGGTGCATGCAAATAATACTCGCAAATAAAATAGTCAGAACCAACTTTGATTCTCAATAAATGTTCATTTGATTCTCATCATAGATTCTGAAATTGTCCTCAAAGGCAGTAAGAATTCTTATCTTTTCATCCTTCATAATAAGGTCAAAATTGTGCCTTTAGTAGTGGTGTCTAGTGAGTCTTGGCTGCTAAAACAGGCAGCCACGACTTCACTACAAACCGCTTAGGTGCTGTAACTATAGGGCTGTCACGATTAATCGACTAATCGATTGTCGATAGGTCACACCGAAATCGATTAGTATTTTCCGTTGTCGAAGAATCGGTAAATTTTACACCGATTTAGAAGTTTAGTAATTAAAAAAAAATTGGATGAAAAAACTATTGTTTCTGAAGGTAAAAGGTCAAGAACATAGACGTAAAACCCCAAGAAGCATTTGTCTTTTAGGTACATTCAAAGCTTTGATGTTCTGAACTTTTGAACCGTCAGTGTAATAATCAAGGCCGATTGGCAGTTGCGAACTTGCAAAGTTCGCAACTGACGACCGCTCTTGATTATTACACTGACAGTTCAAAGGTTCAGAACATCAAAGCTTTGAATGTATCTAAAAGAGGATCGTCTTCGTTGTTTACTTGAGGTAGGTCAACTGACTTCAACTTCATTTATAATGACTTCAAAGAAAGGGAGAGGGAGGGTCATCTAGGTACGATTAATCGATTATTATCGATTATTTGTGACGATTAATCGATTCCTAAATTAAAACATCGTGACAGCCCTATGCAACTACCAACAGCAAGACCACTAAAATCCTGTATTTTGGAACAATGTTCTTCATGGACATTATAAGACAAGAGCAGGGATTCTTCAGCCCTCTTTGGGAAAGGGTCCGGGGCCCATGCAATTGGGAAAATTCATGCCATGAAGGCTCCAATTGAAAATTTGTTTGGGAGAGAAACTCACAAAGAATAAGAAATTGTACCTTCATATTGAACTGAGAACATTAATACAGAAGCTACTACTTGTATAGTACATGTATGCAATTTACAAAGTAATGAGCTTTATGCAACAGCTTGGGGGGTGTTAATTATTAGCACTTTGTGTCGATTTATGGTCAAGTGACTCACAAAACATCAAAGGAACTACCGTGCAAATGAAAGTGAATCGCAAAATTTTCTGTCCAATCAACAGCCTGTGATCAAAGCCGGCAGCCTCGCTTCCGAAGAATTGGTCAGTTCTTTGTTCTACACTGCCAAGAAAAGTATTCTTTTGCTTTGTCTTTAAGACGTTTCAATACCCACCCTCCCTCCCTTTGTTCCTTTTAATAGTTTAGGCTGCTCTTGCCACCACATTTTTGTTTGATAATTATAGTATTCATCCACTGGTACTGTTCCATGCTTTTCCAGAGTTTTTTCTCACAAGTTTTTATCTCTGGTTTTTAATGCAGGAACGGCGGGGCGGTTTACACCCACTTTCACTATCATGACATGTTTTAAGTTCATTAATTTTGTTATTTATAGACATTCCGAGTTCTTAATTGTATTTTTATAGTTACACCAGTGAATGCTTAATAAATTGGCAACCTTTGGGTTGTCCACACTGGAAATTTCTGAGTTATGTTAAAGTTATTTTACTTCCCAGTTGTTGCATAAAATACTTTTTATTAAATTATAGCAAATAACCGCATGAAATAATGATCAGTCTTTGTAATCTCTATCAAATAAATTGTTCTTATATTATTAATGATGAAGATATTTATGTCATAGTCTACATTCTGGCTTTGCTGTTGTGTCTAGGCAAGTCTTGGCTGCCTATGTAGGCAGCCAAGACTTGCCTAGAAACAACTGACAAGGGGCCTCAGATGTAACTTGCAAACATATTCAAAAACTGCCTGCTGAGGCACCTATTTTTGATGCAGTAAAAAGCAGCGAAAATCAAAATTAGAACTTCAAAAAGAGTCAAATTTTTATTTGAATGAGGACTAAGATTGGGAAATTTTTGGTTTGAACTGGGAAAAATCATGCCAAAATGCCACTATGAAAGGGGCCCATATTCAGCCACTGTAGACACCCAAAATAACACTTGAAGAGACTCATCAAAAGTGAAACTAGGCCTTTGAGGAATTAAACTTGAACAAATATGTAAATATGAGATTTATTTTTGACTATGGAAAATGTACTGATTACACTCACAATGGTATGATAATATTCTCAAATTCTAAATTATTTAAAAAACTGAAACTTGATTCTTGTGACAGGAGATCGTGAGAATCAAAACCGATTCTTGTGAATTGAGACAGATTTTAAGGCTTACTAAATGTTCAAGTTAGGACAAGAGAAGCCCCAGTCCCACCTCCACAATGAATCCCAACCACCCCTACCCCACCCCACCCCCCCCCCCCAAAAAAAAAAAAAAAAAAAAAAAAAAAAATCTGTGAGAGGGCCAGAGAAACAGATTTTAAATTTTTTTTAGGCCTAAACCTATATTTTTGTAATTACACCAGTATTCAATCGATACTGATTTGAATGCCAGTACATGTATGTATTAGTCTATTGATATACTGTGCTGCCCTTGCACACACTGTGATACATATGAACCCTCCTCCCCCTGAATCCGAAAGGACCGCAGCCGATATTCTCCACAACAATCTAATACAGGCCTATATTGAATTTGATTCAGTTTCCCTCAACATGAAATCTTTGATCACTGCTGATATCAAATATTGAATACCCGCCCCCACCACCACTGGACCACCACCAATTGCCAGAGGTCAAGTTGGAGGAGATTGTGGGAGGGGGTTACCCCCTCCCATAATTCTCCTCCAAATTGGCCTCTGGACAAGGCTTGGCCCCTCAAGGTTCATACAAAAATTTGCTCTCAAAGTTCAAGGGTTTTTCAAGGCCCTCTTTTCTTTTTTTTTCAAGGGCTACATATACTATTCAGCTTATTGTATGAGCTCTAAAAATCTAAGATCCATGTGACACGGATCTGACTTTGGAAGTCAGGAAGTACTGGTAACCAAAGTGAGATCTGTGTTACAGTAATCTTGGTAAAACGTTCCATACTTTTTTATGTTTTTTTTAACTGAGCGACACGAGCACAACAAACAAGTAAAAGGCGAGTACACATATATTTACAATGCCCAGGAAATAGCTTGGTATTCAAGGGTTTTTCAAGAGATTTCTGAAAGTTCAAGGGTTTCTCAAGGGCTAATTTCAAATTCCAGGGTTTTTCAAGAAAAAATTCATTTTCAAGGGTTTTTCAAGAGCTGTATGAACTCTGCCCCTGGTTAAGTTTTCAGTCTTTTTAGTTGCCAGACATTCTCATCCTTGAGTTGCATTGTGGGCGACCCCCTAAAAAATGCTGGCTACACCCCTGTGATAGACTGATAGTCATGAAAAATAATCCTGCTTGTCTGCCTAACAACCATCAAAATCTTGAATCAGGCATAAGAAACCAAAAAATTATTTTATTGAATTGGGTTATGTGATTGCGGAAAGAGATGGATCCAATTTTCTGACTAACATCCTTTAACTGGAATTAATAGACTAGAACTGACCAAATTAATCTTGTTTGATTGTACCAAGTCTTGTGAGCTACTCAAACATATAATTAACATTCCTCAACTCAATCCCTCCCCATTTCATTATCTTACTTCAATGAGGTGTCACAAATATGTTATATGTACATGTATGTCTTCAAAGAGAACTAAGGAAGTACTAAAACCAGTAGATCTATAGAAACTAAAGGATTTCCACTCTCATATTAATTTTCTGTACAGTACATCCAAGTTGGATTATCACTACATTACCCAAGGAGTGGAATCTTCCAGAGCTGTAGGTTTTTAAATTTCTTGTTTGGTTTTGGTTTTGGTTTTTCAGGTGGAGTAAAACCTCGGTTCGGTTCGGTTTTCGGTTTGTTCATGAGGCCAAGTTAAATTCAATAAAACTCATTCTTATGTCCGGAGTCATAACTGAATGGTCGTGAAATTGAGTGAAACTCAATGAATGCCCGAAATAAGCTTAATACATGAAGAATCAGGAAGGCCAATATAATAATTACCTAAATATACAGAACTTTTATTGTGCTTGGCCATTTTTCGAGGTCTGACACGTACACGCAACTTGAGGAAAGCTGCAAACACAACTAAACTGAAATGTGGGAAATTCACAGAATGTGGCCTTCCCAGAGTAGTGAGAGTACCCAGACACTGCCATTGGCAGTATCTGGGTACTCTCACTACTCTGGAATGGCTACATTCTGTGAATTTCTGCAGCAAGAGAGTATTTAATAAAAAACGAAAAACCTTAGATTACGGGATGTCAACGGTTTCGGTTTTTAAAAAAACTAAAACCTCGGTTCAGTTTCGGTTAACCTACAGCTCTAGAATCTTCACTCATACAAAATCTGGGAACTGATATTAGAATGGCAAGCAAAGCTTTACCCAATGGACCTCTGGGTTGAAACTGGGGGTCCATTGGCCTAAACTCCACTGTCCCTTCTCATGTAGTCCAGGAATCAAGTGTTATTGTCTATGTGAAAACTCCACTCCTTGAGTGCTTTAACCTTTAGGGGTAATTAATTCACTCTCCATGTACTGTTTATGTACCTGAAAAAAGGACACCAAACACATGCAATTATTACTGAAATACTAGTTTGCAGTTCTCTCCAATCAAAGCAGGGTTTGCGTTTTGAAAAATGGTTGGGGCCTGAAATAAGTCCCTACGATTTGAGGGTCGGGGACAACTCAGGGCTGATTTTTAAACACGCCTTGATAGTTTAGTTTCATTTGAATTTTTTGTAGGGGCTGGAAAATCAACCCTGACAGAAGAACTCTCAGGGCCTGGGCTGATCAGCCGCGATAAAATGCAAACCTTTCAAAGCTTTACCCAATGGAGCTTCAAGTTGAAATCAGGGGTCCATTGACTAGCTGTCCTTCTCATGTAGTCCAGGAATCAAGTTTTAATGTCTATGTGGAAACTCCACTCCTTGAGTGTTTTAGGGGTAATTAATTCATTATTTGTACTGTTTATGTACCTGAAAAGGGACACCATTGACCAAACACACACATGCAACATTTCATTGTACAGAGATTCCTAACATTCCTTTGGGTGTCCACAGGGGCTGAATATGGGAGTCTTTCCCAACAGCATTTTGGCATAATTTTTCTGAATTCAAACCAAAAATTTCCCAGTCTCAGTCCGCATTCAAATAAAAATTTAATTCTTGTCTAATTCTTGAAGGCCTAAATCTAGCTCTAATCATGTGTACAACAGGTGCCTCAACAGGCAGTTTTTAGATACATTTGCAAGTTAATCCAAAGACCCTAGTCAGTTGTTTCTAGGCAAGGCTTGGCTGCCTATATAATAGGCAGCCAAGACTTGCATAAAAACAACTCCAAAGTGATAGATTGTATACTGTCAAAGTATTGCAAAATGCCTAAATATCTTCATCATTTAAAAGTATTTATTTATTAAGGTTTAACGGCACTTTAACAGCCAAGGTCATATTGTGTTGGTGACAGTTTTACTGGTGGAGGAAGCCTGAGAACACGAAGAGAACCACCGAACAACAACGAGCAGCTGCCAGCTCCTCAACATCGTAACTCCGCATTGCAGCACAGGCAGGGTTAGATTGGTCGGAGACATGCGCACCATTGACGTGTAGTATGCCTTAGTACATGGCGTCATCGTGCCCCCATGTGGACAATCAGGGTTGAGTGCCTTTCCAAGGACACAACGTGGGAGTCCGAATCTATCGCTCAGACGGTCACCCATCCAAGGACTAACCGGGCTCGATGTTGCTTAACTTTGGTGATCTGACAAGAACTGGTCACTAACATGCCACCGCACCCCCTATCATTTAATAGTAGTACAGTTAAAACTAGACGTCCTGACATGAAATGCGCACAAATAGCACGTCGATCTGCGCGTTAATATACGCGTTAATATACGCGTTATGACCGTAGAAAGGCTATCAAATTCTGTACATATGGCCTGTACACAAGCAATATTTCAGCCAATGGACCTCCGGGGAACCCGAAGGTCCACTGGCAGAAACATTGCCTGCGTTTGCTATGAGTAACCAGGAGAATCTGCTGTGCTTTGGATGTCATTCGATATGGCAATTGCACGCAATTCCTACGCGCAATTAAGACTAGATAAGCACACAGTTCATGACAGGACTTCTAGTTTTAACTGTTTAAGAAAAATTCAGTTGATAGAGATTACAGATCATTATTTCATGTGATTGTTTTAATATAAAATCTACTACATATACTATACATATAGTTGCTTCTGTATTAATGTTTTCAGTTAAATATGATGGTACAGTACAAGTCAAAATAGGTTGTGGGATAACAACTATAAACTATATATCTTTTTTCTTCATAGACTGATGAGACCAGAAGCTGACATCTCACTGAGAGCTTTCCAGAAAATGATGTCAGATACTGATTTTATCAGTGCAGGAGCAGCAATATACATGTACTTAGTTTATTGCAGTTATGCTACAACTTATTTTGACTTATACTGTAACATTTCTGATTCTTTGTGTGTTTCTTCTACGAAAATTCCCAATTGGACCCTCAGCCTTCATGACACAAATTTTCTCATTTGAACAGGCCTGTCATTCTTAAAAATGCAGGAGAGCTAAAAATGGCTCCCCTCGCATAGCCTAGAGAATTGATTAACTCTCCTCAAGCTTACAAAAAGCTACAAGTGGCAAAATGAAGTTTTATTATTAATGAATTCTGCCTAGTTGGATTTGTGCATTTTATTTGGTGCTACTAACCAGGTGGGCTCTCTGGGATGGCTACACTGACCCTCCCACACCTCCAGGCCTCGGCAAGGCCTGGAGGTGTGGGAGAGGCAGTGTGGCCATCTTACAGTACAAGTCAAAATAAGTTGTAGGATAACCACTATAAACTATATATCTTTCTCTTCCTACACCAATAAGATCAGAAGCTGACATCATTTTCTGGAAAGCTCTCACTGAGAGCTTTCCAGAAAATGATGTCAGATTCTGATCTTATCAGTGCAGGAGCATTTATTTATTTACTTATTGGTGTTTAAGGTCACATATTTATGCACAATGGCTAACCATGACTGTGACAGTTTTACGGGTGGAGGAAGCCGGAGTACCCGGAGAGAACCACTGAGCAACGGCGAGCAACTGTCAGCTCCCCAACATACCAACTCCACAGAAGCAGGGTTAGCATTGGTTGAAGACAGGTGCACCATCGACGTGCAGTATGCCTTAGTACACGTCACTGTGCCCCCACGTGGGCAATGGGGGTGAAGTGTCTTGCGCAAGGACACAACGCGGTTGCCGCAGATGGGATTCGAACCGAGGACCTCTCGGCTTGCAGCCTGCACCTCTACCAACTGAGCCACTGTGCCCCCAGTGCAGGAGCAGCAGTATACTTAGTTTATTGAGGTTATGCTACAACTTATTTTGACTTGTACTGTACAGAGTCCACTAATATAGCAGAGATCTGAAAAGATGTGTTTTTTT